>QGSO01000330.1:437795-812181 GCA_011037825.1 Carya cathayensis | reverse complement strand
CCCCCCCCCCCCACTTGCCTTGTGTTGTAGGTGGTCGAGCCCAATGACTAATGTGCGAAACAAGTTGTTGACAGTGGTGCCATCTGTGGGATCTTTATAAATTAACGTGTCCTTTGCATGCCGGTTGCAACACACTCTCAAACTACCCGTGATCAAGAAGCACCTCGAGAAATATAGAGGGAAGATTTGTAGAAATGGAAGCGTGCATGGGGAGAATGGTAGCAGAGATGGAAAACCTCTTACAAGAAAATGAGGCATTAAGGAGACAGGACGTGGAAACTTATGAAGACTCAGCATCGAGCCAAAGTAAATGTGTTGAGTTGCAAAGTCATGCAAGGGTGGACACTAGTGAAGAAGAGAGACAAAAGATGCACCACGAGCTACGTAGCGTCGTGGACAAGTACGAGGAGATGGCCAAGAGAATGGGAGCGTCATCATCGGTTGACCAACTGCTCAATAGTTGGACTTTCCCTACGACATGGATGTGATGGCAACACCACTCCCACCAAAGTTTAGAGTCCCATAGATAGATATGTATGACAGGTTCAAAGATCCCCTTGAGCACCTGGAGACCTTCAAGCCACACATCACCCTTCATGGGTTTAGTGGGGAAGTGGCGTGTCGGGCCTTCTCACTGACACTCAAGAACTCGGTGAGAACATGGTTCGAGTCTTTGCCACCAAGTTTGATTAATGGCTTTAAGGAACTCCTTTGGTTTTTCTTCACAATTTATGGCGGGTAGGAGAAGGAGCCCGCAACCTACCTCCTCACTATCAAACAACGGGATGATGAGTCTCTCAAGGCATACTTGGCATAGTTCAACAAAGAGCGTATGATGACCGATAACCAGGATGAGAAGATCATACTGGCAGCGATCTTGGGAGGCATTGGGCCTCGAAACTCGTTCATGGCCGAGTTGGCTAGAAAAACACCAATGACGTTGCAAGAGTTTATGGACCAAGTGGACAGTTTCATCAATGCAAAAGACAATCTATAGACCTTAACAGTCTCGAGAAAAGTTGAGTTAGAACAGGTGGAGAAGGAATTCGACAGGCTGATCTGGGTGAAGGCTGTGGAGAAACCTAAAAGAAGGCATCTCGACCGAAGGTGGGAAGAGAACACATTCACAAGAGGGCAGGGTGCCCAACGCTTACATGCCAGCTTGAACGTATAAGAGGAGAGCAAGCTGGCTGCATGTGAACCCAACTATTGCTAGCGGAGGGGATGCCACTTTTGCACTTATCACTAGTAAAAAAGTCATAGGACCGAAGACAGCTACACTCTCAAGAAGAAGATTGAAGAAATGAAGGAGAATAAAGAGCTAGAACGACTGGTTGCCAAGCACTCAGTAGACCGGGGACAATCGTCCAAACAACAAACAAGATGGCCTTGAGGATAGTGCAAAAGTGAAAGCCCTGAGCGGCACATAATGGACTAGGGAACTGATCGGAATGCGCCCGCTGAACCCCAGCATGCGGCAATAGCTACTTTGCAGAAATCCTTACCATAGCCAGTGGTGGCCCTACCTTGTCGAGTAGAAAGGCATAAGCCTGAAAAGCCAGTTACGATGAAGTGTTCTCCATGGAGAAACACTTGGCAAAGCGGATAAGGCGTTTGACATGCCTCACCATCTCATTCGTCAAGGAAGACTACAAGGGGTACTCTACCCCTATGACGATGTGCTGGTGGTGACCATGCTCGTGGCCAATTACACAACCCTGCAAACTAAGAGTCACCACAAACCTCGAGAGGATCTAGGCCTCCAGGAACCTTGGAAGGTCCTTATGGACGAGACAAACGGGAGCCTTGAGATGGAAAGTGAAAGGTGTTCTTAGGCGCCATTGTAGAGGGAGAATGAAGATAAGAGATGGTCGAAGGAAGAAAGAAACAGGAAAGCACGAAGGCTAGAGAGAGAGAGACTAGGAATTGTGATTGGAATGAGAGAACTACAAAGTACGGAAGGAGAAAAGAAGAAGGAGCGTGGGTTTAAATAGGCGATTGTTGCGACTAGACTGCCGAGACGGGATAGTGATAGGTGTCACCAGAAGAAAAGCGATGGGGGATAAATCCCGCATTTCCCATTGCACGAGGGAGCCTGAGATCAAGCCGTTAGATGCAACCCTAGACGTGGGAAAATGGACAGGCACGCACAATGGGTAACTCGTCTGTCAGGTTTTACAAACCGCCGAAACATCGTGGGCATATATATATATATTAAATTTAATAGAAAAAAGAAAAGAAAGAAAAATTCTCACTGTGCACGTACGACAGGAATTTGCTATGTAATTGGAATGGATGTTTACATCTCCGATTGGCTTGGGCCTAACTAACTTATAACCCAGGAGGCTCAACGGCCAAAGTATAGTCGGCCCACAAGTCAAAAAAAGGGGAAAAAGGCCTTGGGCCCATGCGGGAAGGAAGTAGACGTGGAAAGATGAGACGCCGACATTCTTGACATCGTACTACACATGCACGTAGTGGTAGGGCCATACCACCCTCAAGGATTGACACGAAATGAGGATAGGGGTCATGGTGAGGCACCCTGTCCTTGACAATGCGCGCGACACGATCCTTTCTCCTTGATAGAATGTGCAGAAGGTGATCACACTAAGCAACCTGCCACAAGGATGTGACCTGGGAAGACCACACCGCGTCAAAGGTGACAGCGTGAAGTCCCGTACGAAAGACGGGCAACTCTGACACGAGATACGGAGGACCATCTAAGCATGCAGTATAAAAGCCAAGCACTAGGTTAGAATTACTCTCTTCATTCCCTCATATACTGAAATTCCCTCTAAAATAGCTTAAAACTAACTTAGGCATAAGAGGTGTTTCATCAATCCTGAGCCCCTTCTTTCCTTGTGTTGTAGGTGGTCGAGCCCATTGACCGGTATGTGAAACACATCGTTGACAATATGCGCATGGTAAAAGTGACATGAGGAATCCGTAAAAGATTCAAACATCTTAGAAAGGTAATTAACCACTTACATTTTGGATACAAGTAATATGGAAAAATATACACTAAAAAATGAACTTATTACATGAGAATCAAAGAATGAGGTTTTCTTCTTTATAAACTATAACAAAAGTACATGAATATTCATGGAGGAAATATGTATATATTTTTTGGCAGCAAGCTAGCTGATCTACGTACTCACATAATTGGAAAATATTGCTCGATCCAGTACTACGTACTGATCCTCCTAATTAACCTCACTTTTTTCTTAATTTCCTTTATTATTAATTACTTCCGAGCTCGATCCGATGCGTCTGTTTGAAGATCATGATCAATTGTTGCTGCCCCACTGAAAAATTGAAGGCTCCAAAGTATGATTCGAGAGCAGTCCTCTGGTGGGATTCCTTTTAATTTGGTCTCGTCTTCAAGAACCACTTGTTTTACGAATCTCATTGAATTCTAGTAAGATTAACAAATCATAATAAAACAATTAGATCAATTTAACTAATATGAAACGTCGTATATGAGACACCATATATATATATATAATTCAAGATCATAGCAATATGCATGTACAATTAAAAAGGTTTTGTCTTTTCTTCCTCTTCTTTCTAATTAATTAATGGCACATGACAAAGTGCGAATTTAGATTCTCTCCACGTATTTTCTCATCATATTGGATGGTTCCATACATATAGGGAGATAAATACAAAATTAAATGCTGACCATGAGGAATAATACAGTCTGAAAATCTTATACGAACAATATTAAATGAGTTCTGCTATATACAATTATGTTAGTTCTGCTATATACAATTATGTTTGCGTATTTTGCTGATGTGATTGTTTAAAACAGTTATTTTATATTAAAAAAATGACGCAATCAATCACATTAATAGAATGCACAAAAAAATATGTAAAAATGACTATAGTACCTAGCTAGCGTTTTTGCTATTAAATATTATAAAACTCAAATAATTATGTGTTTATCTCTTTATTTAAAAAAAAAAAAAAATCTCCAATTTGATCATGAGACAATTGAAGAGTATGCTTATTACATAATTAATGCATATAATAAATCTGTTTCCTATAAAGATAACTTGAGTCACAAGTAATTGAACAAATAATTGTTAGTTATCGATCTCTTTTAACGACTGCCGACACTAGAGGTGGATGGCCAATTATCTACTAAAATTGCTAATAAATATGTATGTATGCATGCATGCATGCACGTACGTATATGTATAAAGGTCAGACAGAGCACATCTGGTAGCTAGCAGCTACCGTCGTGGCCCCCAGCAGGTTAGTACAAGCAGCTAGCAGGCTGCTGGATCTATACACCAATGTCGGCAATTATGATCATTAATTAGGTTAAAAATGATTTTCGTTGAACATGAGTTAAGTTTTTGGGATCATCATGATGTGTACGTGATGGGAAGGTGAAGAGTCTCTCTCAATCTCACATGCAAGCTGGGAATATATATTAGGAATGTGTATGTATGTATGTATGTATGTATGAATGTGATAGTTATATATAGTACGTACGTAGGTAGGTAAGGTACCTGGGAGTATTTTTGAAGAGCAGAAGGGCGACCCCACCTCTCTGGGTCCCAGAGAATGGAGCTGTTGAAGCCAAAACTGGAGATGTGAATATTAATAGAGGGTCTTGTCTTCTCAGATTCATTGTTCATTTGCCTTAGATGCCATCCTATTACCTGTGAAGAATCGCATACTGGTCCTTCTATTTTCACTTTCTTCTTGTTTGCTGACAGCAAAGCTATCGGCCATGTCCCAAACACCCTGTATATAATATATATATATATATATTGGTAGTATATGTTAGAAAACTACCTGTCAACCTTATTAATTAACGTATGTACTCTTTACACCCTAAGAAAGAAAATGAAATTTTGAGTTGAAATGAGTTAGATTAACGATCGTAATCATCCAATTAATTAACTTTAAATGGTTGAGATAGAAAACCATAATTAATCGTAATGACTGATTAAAAAAAATATGTTTTTAAACTAATTCTTGGTTAATTTTTTTTTCATACTTTTTGACAATTTTCATTCTTGACTACAATTTGATCATCAAAATTGTTTCTCATTCTACTTATGATAAATCTCAGCAGTCAGATCTAAATTGAGGATACATATTTTTGAAAAGCGATTGCTAAATTAGGGTGTAAATTGATAGTTTTGATTGTTTAGAGTGTAAATTGAAACAGAAACTACGGTTAATTAGAGATATATAAATGAATTCATGAAAAGAGTTATGTTACATACAGTCATTTTTGTGCACTCTACTAATGTAATTGACCAAAACAGTAATGTAATCAATCACATTAGTATTAGAGTGCGTAATGAGTAAGCAAAAATGACTGTACATAAAGTTTTTGATAATCAAATTCCATAGCATGCATATATATCTAAGTGTATGAAATGTTAATTTTCATCCCAGCTCCAAAGTCCTACCTACCATCTAATTGTTCTTAATTTTAAGTACCTATGGAAGTTAGGTACGTAGTTGCTTGCAAAAAACTCTTATCTTCTCGACTCCTTTTCAAATTTTCATTAACTAATTCCAAACGGCCTCTAACTAATCAATACTACTTTTCAAAAGTAAGTAATGAATTAAGAACAGAAAAGGAAGAAGAAATCCATACTCGATTTCTCTGAGTTGTTGGAAGAAGTCAAGATCATAAACATTGGAAAGCCCCGCAAAATGTACGATCCCACTGAGCTTATGGTGGTCGATGTGCTTCAGCGCCAGGTTTCTCTGGTGATCCATTTCAGCTTCAGTGTTGGTGAAATTCTCCCTGAAAACCAAATGCCTATACATAATGCCCGTTTTTCTTAGTATTTGCGACACTTCGTCTGAATCCGTCTGCGCTTCAACCACAATCCACAGCAATGGCGGAGGAACTAGCCTTATAGTGTTAGCCAGCCTTCTTAAAAGAACACCTCGAAACTGATCTTTTGTGCTGGTTGGAGTGACAATAATCACGAGTCCTCTGGTCGTCAACTTGGGTTCTTTTGCTGCTTCTTTTTCCGACGACATTTCTGTGCGTTCAAACTCCTTAGCCCGCCGGCTCGTGGGAATGGTCGCAGGAGCTTCAGCTATCAAACTTCGATTAATAGGGTTTGGATCCATTTGGTGCAGCATTTCAACGGGCTGTGGCGTTGTAGATTCTGATATGTTCGATGCAGCAACACGGTCGGAAAAAAATGATGCTTTTCCGGTTGGAGTGAAGCCGGTGAAGAACCCCATTATAAAGCAGAGAGAGAAATGGACAACTGCTTTCTTCCATAGTTGAGCCTTTTTCTTTGATCTTTCCAAGGACCCCATAATTTCTCCACACCTTGCAGCTAGGAACGAGGAGATTAAGGAATTGAAGAATCAAAATTCTTGGGTGGAAATATCAGTCAGAGTCAGTGAGATGATCAGGGTGGATGATTTTGCTTTAGGAAATGAGAAATAGTGTAGAAGACTGAGATATATAATAAGGTGGCAAAGTTGGGTTTGAATGTTGATGGATGAGACGGTCATACGTAGAGAGTTGTAGTAATGTTTAGTAAAAAGGTTGGAATTAGGAGGCAAAGCGTCTATGATAGGAACGGGAAAACTCAATGATTAATTGCTTTTGTTTGGAATTGTTTCATTGGTGAAGGTGTTTCTTTTCTTCATTAGTTGTGCCTTGAAGTAAAAGGAAGATACAGAGGATGTTGCTGTCTCCACCAAATGGTTGTTGGGATCGATGCAACCCATCAACTAAAACGCACTCCTCCATTAGTAGTTAAACGTTACAATATTTCTCAATACACACTCACATACATATATATCTATATGTATATGCATATGTATTAATGTATATAAAGGATTCATTTTGTCACAAGGAGTTGACCAAATAATCATATAAAAATTATTAGGTTAAAGTCATGAGTTGGATTGGAAAAAATTATTCCCTCAATATTGCTATAATACAAAGTCATGCCTCAATATAGAACACCCAAAATCCACGATCTAGGAAATACCTCGACCGTGATATGTGCATTTATGTTGGGATATATATTCATAATTATGAATACAGGATTGGTACGGAAAAGGATATCAATTCCATCCTATATATAAAAATAAAGATAATGATATTTACTGTTGTGTAAGTACTGTGCATTTTATTTGAAAAAAGTGAGTAAATATGAAATTTACATAAAAAAAATTAATTTTTTAATAATACACCATACTCTTTTTTAAAAGAAGTACGCGAAACTTGCACCATCTAAGACTATTTCTAGCATTACTCATTTGAACCATAACTATAATATGTTGGTGTTACCAAGAAAAAATGTCTTATCACATCAAGTGCACAAACCTAGCATTACTCATTCAAAAAAGCTATTTCCAATTATACGAGTAATTGCTAGATATAGTTTTAAGGTATGCAAATCTTGTGTACTTTCTTTGAAAAAAGTAGAATCCACTGAGAAAAAATTAATTTTTTTATGTGGGGTTCTAGATTATTCCTATATTTCTTAAAAGGAGTGTGTGAGACTTATACATGCACGCAATCTAGGACTGTACAAATAATTTTCCTTTTCAATATTTCTAATTATGTTTTGAAACTAGGCAAGAATTATATATATATAACGAAGGAATAGAAATGGATTGATTTTGGGGATGCATGGATCACGGATGATCTTCTGTATAATTATGTGAGTGTTTCTGATCCCCACCCAAGAGGCCGGCCTGAGATATTCCTATTAATTCCTGGCTATATATTAATTAATCTAGATTAGTCTCCTCGATCGATCTCTTCTTCCTTCCTGCATGCGAGTACTGATGATGATGATGCAAAGATAATGAGATGAGATATTGCTGGCGAGTCCATGGCTGGCAGGCAATAATATCGTTGCATCACATTTTCATTTGTTTGTAAGAAGTCATGTATTAATTAACTTAGCAATGGTTGTTTTTCCCAGTTTGTCGATCCTCGATCTGAAAAATTAGTTTGTTTTGGCTCTTTGTTGATTGTTCTTTGAATTTGATTAATCAACCAATCTTGAAGTACTTGACTGGATAATAAAATCTATTTATAAGTTTTATTTTTTACACACCCAACACATCCTGATGTAGAAGCTTAGCTATGCTAAATAATAATTGGTATTTTATTTTTATTTTTTTAATTATAATAGGTCCAACTTTAAGTAGTGTGTTAACATACCGACTTATGTATAGCAAAACTCGAATGGATGAATAGATACTTCTCCGAAGAAAAATCTAAGTCTTCCCCAATATATATCTCGCTCTGTTTCTCATACACATGACATTTATCATCAATGAAGACTCAAGCTTCGACTAGAGCTACCCATCATTGACTACCAATGTCATTTCTTATAATTTGCTTTCTGTATTTGGTTGCCTAGAAAGTGAAGGAAAAGGAAATATAATGACGCCCCGAGTACTCCTTCATACCTTTCACCTTACTAATTGTGTAGATTTTGAATCGGAAATCAAACTCGTATATGGTATCATTCTTTTTATACTTATATTTTTACTTTTCCTTTTTCTTTCTTGATTCCATTGATGTTTATTTTGATCTGCAATTTGGAAACCCGAACTTATCATTGATCTTCTTGTTGATGACGACGATCATGACCAATAGTAATATGAGAATTCATATATTAAATTGAACTGTCGCAAATAATGAAGAATCCGATAATAGGTCCATGGCCAGGTTTAGCTTATAAAGACCAAGATCAAGACTAGGATCATTTATCAGAGAGTTGCTTTGTAATGAAACAACACATCCTTACCATTGTCAATCAATATTAGACAGGCCTTTGCTGGGACATTCGCCTAACATGCATCAGACCATCGATTTATATGGAACAAAAAATGTGACCATGATCAGTATAACCTTCAGGCATGCAGCCATCTACATAGAAAGTGAATGAAATAAAGATATCAATCTCATTTCCCAGTTGCAACCGAAATCCATCAATAAAAAATTGGTTGTTTCCTATGATATTAATCTTCAAATGTGTTCTGAAACAGTTATCTGAGAGAGGATCACTTGAAGAGTATTTCCATGTAAGAGATTAGCTCTGAACAATACTAGATTCTTCCTAATCTTTTGGTTTGGTTGATATTGAGCCTCTTTGTGGACGGTGTTTCTTCCATTTCATCTTCCGCAATGACATGACCCAAGATGGAACTTCACAACCGGAAGCTGTCATTATATTTGCTATGTTCCGCAGGAATGGAACATCTTTCTTGGTGTAAAAAGTAATAGCTTCCCCTGTCCTCCCTGCTCTGCCCGATCGACCTATATAAAAGAATGACAAACTTATATAGACCACATAAAAGTCATTCTCATCTCCGAGCAATCTTACTATTGTTATAGAAACCACTATCACGTAGCTGTAATATTACATGTGCAAAAGGCATAAAGCACAACTGTTCTCTTGTGCACCTCGGCTATGCCTAGTTTTCATCAATAAAGTTCTTATTCTTATTTACCATAAAAAGTAAAGCATACCCCTTCCAGCCCCCCGGGAAAAGTGCATGGGATTATATCATTAGTTGGTAAATGGTACGACTATGATAAAATAGTGGTAAAGTTCTATGTAATTGTAACAATTCCAATCAACAATAAGGGTGAGCAAATCTTAACAATTTAAAGTATCTTTTAAAGCATTCAATTACTTACCTAACAACTTCCTAAGGAAATAATTTAATCAACAGATCATATTATTCTGCATTTTTTCAAAATATTTCTCAACCTATTTATTTATAGACAGATTGCAGAGGCCAGAAGCAGGTTCAAGATGAGTGGCATACCAATCCTGTGGATATATGCAGAGGCAGAGTCTGGAAAATCATAATTAATCACACAGTTGACACCTTTGAAATCCATACCCCGGGCAATAACATCAGTGGCAATCAAAACCCATGTCTTGCCGGCTCTGAAATCATCGACAGCATTTTCTCGCTGCATTAAATGCAATACATTAGCATTTACTCGCTGTGTTAAATGTAATACATTAGCATCGAGTAGACTAAAATTATTTGAAGAACGAAAAATGGCCATAAAATAAGGTGACTTGAAGACCTGAGAATTAGCCAAAACCCCAACATAAACTGGCAGGATTAAGAGTAAAAAAAGATATATCCATTTGCCCATCTTTACTTCTTCCGAAAACTTCTAGGGGACCCTTATATAACCATGCTCAGTCTCTCCCTTGCAAGTAATGCAGAGAAGCTTGACCATTTGATAGCCTTCATCTTCTCTGAATTTTTTCTTAAATATTATTCTGGGAATGTTCACAAGTTTTTTATATGGAAAAAATGGGAATAAGATTTCACCTGTGATTGGGACAAATCAGAATGGATGACATCAACTCTTATGTTATCATATGCAAGTTCCTCGTATAATTCCTTTGCACGCTCCTTGCTTTGTACAAACATTAATACAGGTGGATTCAAACTCTACTGACAAGTACAAGAACAATGAGTTACGTCAAGATAATTTTTTTTAATGTAAGTTTGGTCAATATGATAAAAACACAAATTGAAAAATCTTAAAAGAAATATCATATAAGTTTCACAAAATACAGCCGGGCAACAAGTGTTGAAAGTCACTTTTGATTCATCTATTAAAAATGTTCTAATATTTAACTATAAAAAAAAAAATGTTCTAATATTTGAGTGCAAATGCCAGCCACTGTCACCATTTCTTGAAGACAAAACATTCTGAGAAATTGAGCAGAATCTTTAAAACCTCTTATATACATATATATATATATATATAAAGCAGAATCTTTAAAATCTCCTTTTTATATAGGAAAAGAATCTTTAACACCTCTGCAAAGCTTTGACGAAGTGCAATAAGCTTTCCTTCTTCACTCCCTGCAAAAACCAATTTTTGCTTCACTGATTCGGAAGCAGTGTTCCTGTTCATATTTTCAGAAGTGGAACACAAGTCAACTTATCAGCAAAAACAGCAAAATCCCTCTCAGTAATAAAGTAAGTCAATCTTACTTTCGGCCAACAATAACTCTAACAGCATCATGCATTATTGTGCGTGCAAGCTCCTCAACAAAGTCAGGTAAGGTAGCACTAAACATGGAGCGTATTATTGAAGGATTTGAGCAAGCTTTGACCACAGAATCAATCTGCTTTAATAAACCTTGCTCAAATAACTTATCAGATTCATCCAGGACAAGATACTGAACCCTGCAAAGTACCAAAGCTCTTAGTGGAGCATTTCAAACCAGCCTACAGACCACTGAGAGCTGTCAATAGTGCACAACTTCCTATAAAACCACTCTCAGGGCAAAAGAAAACATAATCATTTTAATCTTAATGGTAACTCAACAAGGAGAAATAAAATACTGTTCATTCTACTACTGAATTGATCCATAGCCAATTGTTTAAAATTTCTTAATTAGTTTTGCATAAACAAGACATTGACACCACGCACCTTCTTAAGTCAAGCTTCTTCTTGCGAATAGCCAACCTTAACCTTAGTGGTGTTGATATAAGTATATCGCAAGGCAGCTTTGACAAATCAGTATTTCTTAATAGCTGTCTCGACATCACTTTGATACGGAACTTTTTCCCTTTTGCCAGTTTCTTACTTTCTCTGGTGGTCTGAACAGCCAGCTCTCGGGTGGGACAGAGGATAACAGCTCGGATGCCATCAGTTGAGGCATCCTAATATATGAAAATATAGATACTTATAAAAAATAGGCGATAACAGAATCTCAAGAATCGTCATTGGACAAAGATGTTGAAGACATAAATAATACCTTAAGTTTCATTAGCATGGGACACACAAAAGCCATAGTTTTACCGGATCCAGTTGGAGCACATGCAAAGCATTCCTGATCCTAAAATGAACTTATGACAATAGTCAGAACAACTTCCACACCAAGTTATATCAATCCATTTCAAAATTCAATGAAGCTAAAGATAAGAAAGAGAAAAAACTCAAATCAGCCAGAGGAGAAGATAGCTTAAATAGGAGACCCTACGGATAAAAGGACTGGAATAGCCTGCCTTTGGATTGGTGTAGGCTCTTTAAATCCGAGTTTGGCCAAATTGCGTAACAAATAAGGCTCACAACCATATCTGTAAATATATCACACAAATTTGCATTTTCAGTAAAAATTATTGCAAGCAAAAACTTGCAAAAGAGAAGGTAAGAATCATGATCAAGAAAGGAAAAAAAACATATATTCTAATGCTCTATATTGGGGCTACACCAAGCCAAAGTTTTGTGCGGTAACATATTTTAAATGCCAAAGAATATGGCAGCCAGAAGATTTTACCTGTATAAATAACAACGAATATAGCTAAAAGAAGAAGAAAGCACTAGCTACTCGGAACAACAGATAAAGTATTAACAGCGGGAGCTTCTTTAGTAAAAAGATTAACATAGACACAAGGCGTGCCCAAACTACTAGCATGAAATAGAAACAGGGAATACCTAGAGCTTAATTCTGCGAAACTTTGAAGTGGGGTTGCTACATTATTCCGGGAAACATGAATGTTGTACTTCTTGCGTGACAGAGCATCCCGCTATCCGCATAAAGAAAATGAAATTAATAATAATTTCACAAGAAATACATTAAAGAAATCTTAAGAGAAGAAAGCCAGAGAACTAGAAGTAGATGAAGAAATCGAAGAAACCTCTTGTTGCCTATATAGTTCCTTCTTTTCTTTGGAGAGCCTATTTTCTGCTTGATCATTCTCTTCGTTCAGGACCACAGGTGCTGCTGCTGCTGCTGATTTCGAACTCTTAAAGACTGTGAATCCCTCCACCGTTTCTTTTGAAATGAAATGCGAATGTCAGCTTACGAAAATTGAACACCACAAAACAAAAAAATATTTGTTTACAAAATAAAATGAATTACCTGAAGCCAGTGTCTTCCGCTTCCGCTTCTTGAAAGAAGTCTTCCCCTCCCCCGGTTCAGATATTTCATTTTCAAGCAAGTGTGAGTCCTCTATCGATTTATCTTCTTGCTTCTCCTAGATGAAACATGGGAGGTTTGACAAGAAATCAGCCTACTATGAGAGAGGTTATTGTTTGAATAATTAGAAGAAGATGAAGAAGAAGGAAAAAAAAAATCATACCTGGAATCTGGTGAAATCTTTGGCGAATTTCTTCCGATCAAAGTGAATACCAGAAAACAAAAAGGAGGCTTTTTCCATGATTGAGGAACAACAAGCAGAGACAGATCAAGGAAGATTCTGAGAGAAACTACTTTGCAAATGACCTCGGGCTCTTTAGCTTCCGCCTTTTTAGCAGAAGATTACAAACAAAAGCAAGGCCTCTGGTTGCAGGGAGGCTATGGCGGCCATTAGGTTATTAACTTATTGGCAAGACTAGAGGGGTTTTCTCGGAGGTTTTACATACACTGACGATGACTTAGGTTCTGCTTAAACGTTACTAAAAAAATATACACCAAAAGATACTTGCTAGAGACAAAGAAAATCTAAAAAACAAAATTCTACATATTGATGTATATCAGCATGTCATCTTTCTTTTTTCTTTTTTCTTTTTTTATTTTATTTTATTTTATTTTATTATTTTTTTTATTTTTTTATTTCCTTCCTTCATGCGTTTCTGTTCCCCTCCTTCCCTTTTCCTATTCCTTACCCGCATTAGCGATTCCTGACCACCTTGGCCATCAAACCGTTGACTACCTGGGACATTGGAGTCTTCGACCATGCATGCTGCAACTGCCCTGTGCCTCTCCACTCCACAACCCATGTTGCGACCACCCCAACCACACGAGTGCGCCCACCCTAGCCACGCCGCGACCTCCTTGGCCACCGGACGCCGACCATGCAAGCCTCGACCACCCTTGCCATGCAAGCCTCGACCACAATTGCCATGCAACCACGACCACATCGCAAATTACCACAGTGTACAAAATGTGCACGGTAAGCCGCGACCCCACCTCTATTGTGAGCTCTCATGTCCTAGCCGACGGTGCCACTTGGACCACCGGTGACTTCTGTCAACCCTAAGGTGGTCCCTGACCACCATGGCTAGTGCGGGGAGGGGGAAGAGAAAGGCATGGGGGAGGAGGGGAGTGGAAAGGCAAGGGGAGATAAGGGGGAGAAAATGAAAAAACAAAAAAAAGGACACGTTGCACATTATCTATGTGTCACATTAGTGTGTGGGATCCATTTGTATCTATAGTGTTTTCCTTAAGTTAATGACATATCAAAATTTAATTTATTATCAACAATTTGAAATATATATTTTTTGAAGTGAAAAAGAAATATATATTTTGTCATACAAGCTTTTAAGGCTTCATTTGGTTACAAACTTCAGGTGAGATGAAATGAAATATTTTGTTAAAAGTTGAATAAAATATTCTTATAATATAATTTTTTAATATTAGTTTTGTTTTGAAATTTGAAAAAATTGAATTATTTCTTATATTTTGTGTGAAAATTTGAAAAAATTATAATAATTATATGATATGAGACGAGCAATTAACCCAAGATATATTTTGATAATTACACTTAAATTAAGAAATTATATCAATTATTATTTTAACCATTAATCCTTCATGATCTTTTAATATGTCATAAAATCATTGACAAATAATGAAAAGATTATAAATAAAAAAATTGATAGATTAAAGTTTTTATGTCAGGCCAAGTGATAATGAAATAATTGATAATTAAAAAAACTATTGAATATCATCTGTGAATAAAAACATCCAATTAATTTTAATATTAAACTTCGAAGTCTCTTGGGTTGCACCAGCATATCATTAAAAAAATTAATACGTTATAATAACTAGAGGGCAAGTGCAAGTCATGTGAGCTGGTGTGGCTAGTTCCTCATATACAAGAAAAGAATTGATAATTTCAAAAAGGGCACGTGCAAGGCATGTGACCATGTCCTTACATACGAGAAAAAATTGATATTTTCAAGGAAAAGTCTAAACGTCCCCGCGCTGCGTCCCCGTTGCCTACGTGGCAACTAAATCCAACGACGCCGTTTTCATTTCAGTCATCCTACTCCAATGACTCCCGTGTAGCAGCCTTCATTTCGCCTCTTCAATCTCGTCCCCCTCATCTCTCTCTTCTCTGAAGCCTCTCGGAGCCCCAATACAAACCCTAACCCTAACCTCTCATCATCCCTCTCATCCCATGCTAACCCACCCGAACCCTATCGAATCAAAATCAATCTCATCCCATGCTAACCCACCCCAACCCTAACCCTAACCTCCAAGTTGAAACCCAGACGAACCCTAACTCAAAGATAGATTTAGGAAACCCATTCTGCATAGTTGAGAAACGACCCATTCGAGAATGACACCGCCACCGCGAGCTGCACGGGCAGTACATAAGTTGTGGGAAGACCGAAGGAATTTAGGTTTATTTCATTTCTTTATATTCTTATTGCCTTGTGACCTTCTATACCCATTTTCGACAAAGCTTTATCTCTATACGCTTTCATTTAGCTTAAAATTTCTGATTTTTCTATTTCTCTGTTGTTGGTCTTGGAATTCGATGGTCGGATATTGCTATGAATGTACTTCGTGGTATTTGGATCGGTGTGGATGGATTCTACAAGTTAGACAATAGTGTTTTTTTTAGCCCTTTTCTGTTTAGATACAGATTCTAATTTGAGGAATCTGAAACGTGTATTCAAATGAATTTTCTTGGTCCTAATATGATTCAATCCATGGCTTTTCTTCGGTTGCACATAATTTCAGAGTAGTGTTGTTGTCTTGGTAGAAGAAATGCCATATAGTATTTCAGAGTAGTGTGCAGTATTATGACATAACGATATACCAAATTGAAGGCTGATGTAAACTAGGCTTTTTTTTTTTAAACTACATCTTTCCTGCATTACTCGGTAGCCCCAAAAACTGTAACTTGGGTATAAGAGAAGTTGTAAAACATAAATATAGTTATAAACTTGTAGATCAAGTCCCCACATAGTTTTTTTTTTTCTTTTTCCATTTTTCTTGGAATATTCTCATTTTCTCTGTGGAAGTTGTAATGTCTATGATGAGCATAATAGGAAGAATTCTCAATTCATTACTCTGTTTCAATATGCCTAAAAGTCAGACTTGGGTTTCTATTTTCACATTTTGAGGCCTAGAGTACTTTGGGGGTATGAATGAACTCTTATATAGGTGAAACTCCCAACTAATTAGAAATTAGTTTTTAATGGAAACATTGAACAAAACAACTTACTTCCCTTCATTCAATTAGTTTTATGTTTCAGAGTAGTATTTCATTAACTTCCCTTCGTTAATATCATTTGAAATTTAAAAAATAATTATACTGACCAGAATACTTTCTAACTTTTGCTGCTCTTCATTAAATTGTCAAAACATGCTGCTCTTCACCAATTATTCCATCATTATTCAACTTTATTCAACTGTTATCCAATTGTTTTATGGGGGTTCATCTTAGAATGTCAAAATCATCTTCATCAATATCTTCATCATCTTTTCCCAAACGTAGTTTGGGAAAAGAAGTGTGCTTCTGCGAGCTGGAAGCCACATTGAAATGGTCAAGTACTACAAAAAATCCTAGAAGACCCTTCTTAGGGTGTTCAAAGTATAATACCTAGGTAACTACTTTATTTGTTGCCCAAAATATTTTGGATATATTTGCATTAATATAATGTACAGTTCCTGTTATTAATAAATGCATGAAATATTTCTGAGCAGGGCTTACCATATTGTAAGTTTTTCAAGTGGTTGGATGGTAATGAAGTGATTGAGCTACAAGTTCAAGAAAGAATTGATGATCTGTTAAAGAAGGAGAAAGAAGTAGAGAAGATAGTTGAGATGCTAGAAAAGAGGGAGATTGAGCTCCGTAAGATAGTGGATCACCTCGAGAGGGTAAGCATGGTGCTGTCCAATAAAAACGATGAGGTTACGCAAAAGGAGTTGGTGCTTAACGCACAAGAAGCTAGAAGAAAGGGATTGTGCACGCTATTTTGGATTTATTGTTGTTTTGTATTTGTACATGCATTTTACCTAGCTAACTATAAGTGAATTTGGGATTGTTGTTAACTAGTTCTTTGTATTTTGTGGAATATTATCCTAGTTATGTAACTAAGATGGAGATGAATGTAATTGAAGTAAAAGCTCATTTTGTTTCTGTGCCAAAGAGTAGAACATGTTTCTGCCCAAATGCTTGGTTATATGAAATTGATGGAAGCAACTTTATTCGAAAATGGTGTTGTTTCTTACTAATTATTTCTTGTGGATTAATGTGATGGAAATGATAGTTAGTTGAGATGTTCTTTTTGGAAGGCTGATGAATTTTTTTTTTTGGATTATATAGTTGTGGAATTGGTCTATGTTAGTGATTCCAGGTGCTTCTCTTATGTTGAGGGATGTTAATTATTCTGGAAGCCTACNGTAACTCTTACTGGCTCGGATGCCAGCCAAATCATTGGTATCTAGGACTCTTTTTACAGCATCACTAACTTTTCTATTACATCGAAAAAAGCGGGATTTCTTTGGACTAAGGCCATGGTTATGGATATTATGTACTGTCGTCAACCTCAGCACTCCATCTTGCCTTACATTCTTGCCTTACATTCTGTCTTTCCTGTCGGACGTGGCTTGACAACATTCAACGTCCTATTCCGGGCTTTCCCACCACGGGCACAACAAAGAGTGACGTATCTAACAGAGTCATCTTCTTCCCTATCAGTCCGTTTTGTCATCACCCCGAACCCGCATTTTTTTCCATATTCCTTATAATAACATAACAGCTCTTCAAAGGAATTAAACTTCATTCCCGACTTTGGCTCCTCAATCGACTCATCATCAACCACTTGGACATTTTGAGATTTCTCGGGACTGCCACTATTAGATTCTGTTCTTTTTGGTTGTTCCTCAGTACGCTGTTCAACTATAGGAGATCCACATGGCGCTTCAGATTCCCCACCATCAGCTCTATTATCGAGTGTAGAACCAACTTGCATCTTGCTCGTGGCAGAACTTGTATTGCTAATAGAAGTCGAAGGTTCCATGATTCCTTGAAAAGAGTAACCAGAATTCTGCAACAAATTATAAAAGCTCATCAATTAAACTGCTACAATTAAGCCACCTTATTTTTGTATTAGTTGCAAAAAAACCAACTCTTCAAGGGAACAAATCGAGCTACAAGGTATCACTACCTGTATGTTGATTGGATATTGGTTACCAGCCGGATATGGTAGAAAAGTTGGTGACCACGTAGGCACTGGTCCAAAGTAACCAGCCATGTAAGGTGGAATGTTTTGACTAGTTGATGGTATGGCCTAACATTATTAGATAAAGTTATTGATATATTTTCAAAAAAGAAATATCAACAGTACCAATATTATTGAAGTGCACAATTATATAACATACATACCTCCGATGGAGGATTTGAGCTAAATGATGTTTGCGTAATTGGCTGTTCTTTCTCGTTTTCCATGCTGGGAAAATATAATAGAACTACCACGAATTCAGTAATTCAACATAAATATGAAATTTTAATTACTTTTTAAAGGCATTTAATCAAATGAACACATGGTATTAATTGCAACCTCAAGTAACAACCAAAGCGAATAAGGAATGGCACCAGCGTGTTGTTTTCTAGTATTCTTTTGGTACTTTTTCTATTTATATTTTTTCTTTATTAACATAGTTTAAAGTAATTTTGAAACAGTGACTAAATAAAGAGGTCAAGGGGGCTGGTGTGCCTATCCAGACTTTCCATTTATAGTGTTACACTGTAAATGAAACAATTATTGTCTAATAGTTTTCTTTCTCAGTGGTCTACCTTCTAGTGTTGCATGTTACCTTATTACAATTTCCCATAAATGGCTGGGATTAAATGGTAGTAGTTTTAGGTCAGTGAAAGGAGGGTTGTAATATAACTTCTTCCTTTTTAATGAATTTTGATCGAGATTGCAGCTTAAGTTTTGTTTAAAGGGACATGTTTTCCAAGGGATATCAGCCTTCTACTTTGCTATTCTTTCTGTTCTAGTTGCTATTGCTTCTAAAAGGCCAAACCAGGTATCTTTTCCATTATTCTTAGAAGGCCTCAAAACATTTCAAGAAATTCATGAAACCTTGTCTCTAATGCTCCTCTCTACCAAGCCCTGACCAGGCCTAACTTTTCTAACGATAAAAAAACTTAATCCAAATTTCAGGGCTATAACCTGTAGGACTAAAGCCTAATCATGTGAAAAGAAGACAAACCATAGGTAAAAAGAGAAACTACCAAATCCAACGCACAAAGCTTTGCAAATTTTGAATATAACAAAACATGAAATTAATTTCAAAGAAACTACCTAGAGCAATCACCAAGCCAGAAAGCAAATGCTCATGCCTCATTTGGAATGCAATAAAGACAGAATATATCCCATAGTCTCAATCTATCAAAATCCATGCCTAAAGCTGAAAGGCTGAAAAAAAACACCCCACAACCGAGCCAGAAAACTCTTGAACTTTTCGTACTAACCATAAAAGAAGAACTCAACAATTTTCCCATATTCACCATTCACCTATAAGCTAGAACTCTTCAAAAACAGCACACTTCCGAAATAATGATCGGTACCTACTAAGAAAATCACAGAATAGGTTGCAAATACCTTATGCGAGACACGTCGGCGATGGGAGGTTCCAGTTCGGCGATGGGAGGTTCCGGTTTTTGCCTCTGCCTGCTTCTCTTCAAAATCGAATGAATATATTCCTCCCGCGTTCAAACCCTCATTTCTTCAGCCTTTTTCCTCTTTTTTTTTTTTTTTTTCCTCGGCTGACGTGGCAGTTGCCACGTCAGTCACAGGGACGCGGCGGGGTTACGCCCCAGGGGTATGTAGCAGTGCTGTATTTTCAAATGCCGCAGGAGCCAAAGTGCTCCCCCTTGAGGCGAGCAAAGAATGGTTGCCTCTGAGGTGAGAATACAGTGCCCCCTCCCCCCAAGCGAGAGCAACCAAAGTTCACACTTGGGTGAGTAAAAGTGTCGCACCCCCAAGGCAATCACTTACTTGAGACAAGTACCATAGAGGCAACAATGCTCGTGCTCCAAGCGAGCACCACGGGAGCATGAAACTCTCCATCTTGACTTGTGGAGTATGAGAGTGCTTGCCTTTGAAGAAAAGTGCTCGAACCGTGAGTGAGCACATTGCATAGACAAAGTGCTCACCATCTTGGCTAGCATAATGGAGGAAAAAATGTTCACAACTATGGAGTGAAGAAAAAGTGCTTTGTACCTCAAAGTGAGCACTGTAGATAGCAAAAGTGAGCAACGCAAAAGCATGAAAAGCTCACCATCTTGGGTGATGGAGTGGGAAAGTGCTCCCCTCAAGGCGAACAAAATGGCGAGCAAAAAAGCTCACCACCTTGACCCTCAATGAGCACAATGGCCAACAAACATGCTCCCTAGATGGGCATTCGAGGGAGCAAAAGTGTTTGCCACTTTAGCGAGCTTAGTACGAGCCAAAGTGCTCACCTAGGAGAGCAAAAGTGTTCACCACCTCGACGAGTACCATAGGAGGCAAAATTCTCTTCACCCTGGCAATATGGTCTATTCTTGGGTCAATCTGGACACACAATGGTGTCGTGGATCAATATTGCAACTTCCATCTCTATCATGGATTGCGTGAGGCAAAGTGCTTGCTCGAAGGCAAGCAACATGGCAAGCAAAAATGCTTGCACCTCGGCCCTTGGTAGCACAATGGGTAGCAAAAGTGAGCTCGCCTAGGTGAGTACCATGGAGAACAAAAGTATTCACCACTTTGTCAAGTACCATGGTAGGCAAAGTGCTCCTCACCTTAGGTCGATTTGGACACATGGCTAATTCATAGTCCATCTTTGTTGTGGGTCACGTCGACACAAGTTGATATAGCAACATCCATCTCTGTCGTGATCCCTATCGTGGGTCGTGTTGACGTAGGTCAATATTGCAACGCCGTGGTCTATCTTTGTTGTGGGGTGATATCTCAGCGTCCATCTTTGCAATAGGTCATGCCATGGTCCATCCTTGCCATGGTTGTGGGTCGCTCCAACTATCTACGCGCATCGTACCCATCCCTCTTTGGTGTCAAAAGTGTTGGTACAACACATGGGCTTTTCCTTCCTCAGTTTAATAATATAAGATAGGCTTTCCTTCAGTTACATCCGGTCTTAGTTTTGCTTCCAACTACCGATGGAGAAGGCTTGGACGTACAGCAAGATGAAAAAGAGCAAAATCAAGGTGAACCAACCAACCAACGAGAGTGGTTGATCTCCAGCATGGGTCAGTGGTTAGATGTCCATCAACTGGTTTGATTTCTATCAGGGGAATTTCTATCTAGTTTGCTATGTTGTTGGGTTATTTTAGCCGTTTATATGTATGGTAAGGACATTCCAGCCTGATCAGTATCTGTAACAAGGGTAATTTAGTCCAATGTGAGATCTATTGAGGAGCATTAGTTCAAGTCATCACATAAATTCGTACTTGGTAAGGTCTAAACTCATTATTTAGATTACCATCTTAATATTGATAGGCACAAATTCATGGGCTAGTCAAATTTTACACTTTCTGGGAATGATATTAATTATGACAAATAACAGTGTTCAATTGATGTCACTTGTATCTTATCAATTATCATTATCACTACCATGTCATACAATTAAATTTACCTTTTTTTCTAAGATAAAAAAGGAGGGCCATCGGATGCAACCACCTCTCTATTTGAGCTTGACCATAGTCTGAATCCTATCTATTGAAAATTGAATAGGAGGGACCTAAATGGCTGGAAGCCATAGGCACTCGCACTCACTCAAGTTGGATTTGAGTGTTAATCATGCTCATTGGCATGATTAGTCACAGGACCCTTCAACGACTCTCTTTAACAAACATAAACCTATTTTGGAGAGATGACACTTGCACCCGGGTTGAACAATAATTAGCTTTACTCTGCCTATCCACAATACTTTTCCTACATAAGTAAAAAAGAAAAACACCTCGAAAAAAAATAATAAAAAACTTACAACAGTGCTCAACTAAGGCCATACAGCTGACACCCCATATGTTATATGTTCAAACCAAACCTGCTCAGATCTTACTCCCTTCACCACGGACGGTGAATTATTGTTGTACAGAGGATTGGCAAAGGAAATGCAAAGGAGATGTCTCATCCAAGGATGTAGATGGGGGGGAATCATTGGAGATGCTTGCATTACTTGCCCTAGTCATCAAGTCCATAGTCTTCCCCAAAGTATGTGTCAACTAGACCATTTGCCATATTTCTCAAGTCTTCATTTTCATGAAACTGAAACCTTTCCATGGCATCAATTCCATCCTCACGTTCAACGAGCTTTGGACCTTCACCATGCGGCATGCCCCTTAAAACCTGCTTACAGGATAAATAAAAACCACAACTATTTAGCTGTCAAAGAACTTGTATAATTCATGGAAGTGTCAAATATATCAGAAAACACTCCACAATTCATATCCAAGGACTCCGCCAAATAAATGTTATAGAACAATAATCCAATACATCTAACGAGAAATTAGTAAGATCAACCAAAACAACAAAGCAGGGAAGATTGTGGGACATGTGGCTAAACATGCCAATAAGCATCCCTGTTAACTCAAATCACTTATCTTGGAACTCCGAAAAGGAATTTCCCATAGATTTAACATTCAAGATGTTCGAGGAAAATGGAGAAACTTCCTCATGTCGAGCCACTTATCTTGGAGCTCCAAGTTAAGTCCCAGGAGCATCGTTGTATGTGACTCAGACCTAAGTCCTAAAAACTCTATGCCAGACCTACGCTAATAACGATCATGTTGACTTACAATCTTGCACCATCAGAATTGCTTACCAGCTCCATAAACTGAAGTCCTACTCTTGCAGCCTCAGTATCAGCAGATCTAACCAAATCAATAAATCCAGGCAGGCATCCTCTACCAACAAGCGAAACTAAGTGCTCACGGATCAGATTTGGTTTTCCATCACCTTCTGTGGGGGCGACACAGAGGTTTCCCAGTACATATGCTACCTCCTTTCTTAAGTCAAATGGTGCCGTAGAAAGAAGGCGCAATAGCAATGGCACCGCCTCGCTAGAGTATATCAACTGCTTGTGTTCCACAGAACCAGCAGCTATGTTAGATAGCACCCATGCTGCTTCCTACAAAAAATTAGAAAACTTATAATGAGAACTGGTGATTTAAGGTAAAACCACACAGACCACTAATGGAGATTGTCATACCTTCTTCAAAACCCGGTTTTCACTCTTCAAACATTTCACAAGGACTTCTATGACATGATCTGAAGATATGGTAAACAGATTTTAAACATGAGCATTTTACATAAAACGTGTTTATTGCCATTTTTATCTTAGCAAGCAGGCGACATGATTTACCCACCTGTAATTTCACGTCCAGGAACAAGAACAGCATGAGTTGTGTTGGGATCACCAGCCACAAGATTACCTAAACTTCGCAACACCTAAATGGAAAACCATTTTCAATTTGAATCCATAGACAATACACTTACAAAAATCTAGAAAAAAAAAATGTTTCAATTCAATTTAGCAGCATCTAATAACTAAAGCAGCTTTCCTATCAATACACAAAAGGTAGAAATTGTAGATGGGAATTGGTGCATCATTATTTAACAGCAACTTCTGACTAATTTACCTTTTTTCTCTAAAAGAGTAAAAGTAACTTCTGACTAATTTACATTGAAGTAGCATGAACTGTTTTTCTTATTTTGTAATTACAAGTCCTTGAAGTATAAAGATGGGGGAAATAGTTGGAAATTTTTTTTACAGAGTTCAATAATGGAACCATGCCATCGGTCTTGACATGCTCTGGGGGGATTCCAGATCATGAAAATGGAATAACATAGTGACGTTAGAAGATTCTCGCTTTCATTTTGAGAACTCAAGTTGCCAAATATTAGTCAAGTGAAAAATATTACAGCATCAATAGAAGTTGAGAACAGAACAAATAGAAGCTGAATTCAGGTGAACACTTTTCATAGGCAACTAGCACAAGAAACATTTTATTCCCGAGTAACTAGCACGAAAAACTAAAAGATCATATACCAGTACTAATAATGCACTAATGCTTGTAAACTCACAATATGTACCATACTGAAAAGATACAAGAAAAGTCAGCATAAGAAAATATGGATGTAAAATGCCAGGTAAAATGCTAACCATCTTAACCTTCATGAAGTGAACATTATAATCCGCTCCACAAAGACATTTGATCACATTTTCACAAAAGGAGACAATCAAGCAAAAAGGCCAACTATATTACTACCGGAATGAGCAACTGTAAGCTATTTGATGTTGCCAGTCTTTCCACGAGAAGTTGAAGGACATCAGTCTTCACCAGCATACCAGTAGCAACATTTGAAAGGGCTGAGAGATACACTACTACCCATGCTACTTCAGTTGTCAACTCATCGTCTCTGGATTTCAGAAAGTGGATAATACTTAGATATCTGTCCTTGTCAACATAAACCTATCAAACATTACTTCTCAATGAGTTGACAAATTAGTGCATTATAAATCTTTTAACGTGGTATAATGACACATTATAATTCTTTTATATAAAAGTTGGCAGGATAGTTACTACGGTAATATCATGAAGATGAATGGAACCTTAAAGTTAACTCTTTTCTCCATAAAAATTTTCCCTACAGTTATTTCCAAATAATAATAATAATAATAATGTCTTACAGTTATAACATTGCTGTGCATTATAACTGCATCTAAATTCTAAATGGAAAGAAACAACACCAGCAAGCAGGTAGCGGTGATCTGAAGTCAAATTTTAAAGCTAAAAATAGTCAATGAACATAATCTAATGCTAAGAAGTTTTTATTATATGGCTTTCCCAACTACATACGTGAAATGAAAGGAAGGAGGGGAAAAAGATTAAAAAAAGGTGAAATACATGAGCAATCATTGAATATACTGGAGCAAGAAGCAGAAGATATTTATACACTTTTCTTCAATTATTAGTGCAACTACATATACCAACAAGCAAGAAGAAGGCTATTAAGAACAGATATGAAATTAATCGTATATGGCCAGCAACCAGAACAATTTGCATATAGTATAAAGTATAATACTGAAATGAACCAATTGAGCTCATCTAGAGCCTTGGTGGCATTTTAAATCATCTTTGAGGTAAACAACACACTCTTACAACACTTATCTAGAAATTAGTCTTCGGTATGCAACAACATTATCTTTCTAGTAAAGGACAAATTGAGATTTCATTACATCATGCCCTGAAGACAAAATTGACCAAAGGGATAAAACTCCTCTTACGCTTTTTTCAAGTGCCGAACAATTGCATCCAATAACCCATCAACTCTGATGAGTTCTGTGGCAGCTTTAGGATCTGGTCCCTACACCCAAAGCAAACTGAAGTATGCTGCAAATGAAATTTGAGGAAAAAAAACGCAAATGTCTGGCACTTACCACCCCCCCCCAAAAAAAAAAAAAAACACCCACATCTGAGTGATAGATTCAATACGAAAACAAAAACATAATACCAAAGCTACTGTCAAACTTTTAATAAGGATGATCAAGAAGAGGCATTGTTTTTAAGAAAGACAATTACTTTGGTACGTCTTTACTAGTGTGTGTAAAAATTGGTTCACTAGAGAATGATTTAAAACCTAATATTACTAGTGTGTGTAAAAATTGGCTCTCTAGAGAATGATTTAAAACCTTTATTAGATTTGACAATGCCCAAGCAGCTGTTCTCACAGTTGAACCCTTGTTTGGCAGCATCATTCTTGCAAGAGGTAGTAAGGCCCCTTGGGATAACAAAACATTTCTTAGCTTCTCCCCTTCACCAGCAACATTTCCTAATGCCCATGCACACTGCTCGGCAACAGACAAGGAACTCCTTTCTGCATCATAATTGCATTATAAATGCAAAGCCAAATGCAACATTACAATATAAAACGATTTCAATTTTCAAGCACATACATATACCTAACTTGATAAACAATACTTACACATGTATATTGTAAATAACCAAGAGACTCTACTGTTTTATTTTACTGATAAAAAAAAATAACCAAGAGAAGCATGTGTTTTAATAATATGGGTCCCTATTTGGAACAAGGATTGGCTACCAACAATGTCAATTAATTTTATTGCTCAATTAGTAGTGGATTCAATTAAAATAAGCATTAACAAGAAACAAAGACGCATACTTTTTTTTTTTTGATAAGTAAGAAACTTTATTGAATTGAATGAAACTAGGCGAAGCCCATGTACACATGAAGTATAGAAAATGAAACAAAAGACGCATACTTATAGCCCTAAATTCCATAACATCAAAACTTGGGATGAAATGGTTGTGATTCATTTAGCATCATTGTTCTTTAAAACAACATAGATCATATTTTTCAGGGTGGTGTTGTTTTCCTGTGCTCCAAGGGTCATTAGCTAGTTTCGGGGCTCTGATAAGGCAATATCAACAACATGAGATTACTCATATTTCAACATTTTCAATCTTCAACAAAAAGAGAATCATCATCCCTATAAGTTAACACCACCAACCAATACTAAGTGCTACTAATTTTTTTATATGTAATGAAGGATTTTATTGTTGAAGAATAATAAGTATGGCCCAAGTACAAAAGGACACATACAAGAGATACACCTATGCTAGATGAATAACCATTACACGAATCTCATGGACACTTAGTCCAACAAAATCTATCACTATTGACCACTGAAATAAAATGCTGAAAAAGAAAGCTCTAATTTCATCTGTTGTCCACTTGTGGTCTTCAAAACTCCTGTAATTTCTTTCCCTCCAAAGGCACCACAATAAACAAGGAAAAATGAACAACTTACAAGTGTTCTACAACTATTTTACAACTCTTTCAAATGTAAGGTAGTTTATGTAAATTTGAAATTTATTTATAGTAGCGTGGCATGATTGCATTGATTGGTTGTAAAATGAATAGTAAAATAGTTATAAAAGAGTTGTAGGTGTATCATTACTCTTCCCCACTCCTTTTGCATGTACAGCACCAATCCATTACAATAAACCAACACTTCCTTAGATGATCAATTATGAATATATTCCCTAAAGAAGCTATCCATATAAAAGAAAGTTTCTTTTAGAGGTGCCTTAGTCTTCCAGATACTCCTCCAAGAAAAATAATTCATATCTTGAGTAGTAAGAGCCTGATAGTATGAACTGAGGTGAATTTCCATTCCTTGACGATGTCCAAAAAACCTAGTCTACTGCTAACAGTTATTAATAGGGGTGCTGGGCTGGGCCTCATATCTGGTCTGCCCGGCACCACTAGGGGATGGCTTCGGGTGTGGGGGTGGGCGGGGTTGAGGTGCTTTTAAAACATACAGGCAGGTGGATTGCCTGCTACACTATATAAACATAAAATAAAATAAAAAAAAATTAAAAAAAAAAAACAAGTGGCATTTGAGCCATTCCTTATCTAGAAGTGTGTGACAAAAACTTAACTGATATTCCTGTTTGACCTCTCTGATTTTCTCTCCATACAACTAAGAGAAATCCATGGTTTCTTTTCGCTGGTTTCACATTCATGTCATTGATGATGGTGGTGATTAGTGGTGCTTAGTCCAATTTGTTTTTTTTATAAAAGTAGTTACGTTGGGATGGGGATATCGAGAAAGAGCAATGCTACATACAGTCCCTATTTGGGGACTGCAATATAGGCCTAGGCAATTTTATGTTTAAAATTTTTTTAAATTACAAAAATATCCCTCTTAAAATGATAATTTTTCTCATTTAATAAAGGGCCTGCACATACAGGCCTCAAGTGGGGACTGCAAATAGAATTATTCATCGAGAAATGTTTTGGTTGAACAGAAGTGTTTTGAGTTTGAAAAGTTAAATGAGAAATGGTGGATATGCACAGAGAGTAGTTGTCGTACAGTGAATCACATCTTCATAGCTCAAGCTTCCATGGGTTGGCTGGCTGCCTCAGTGCAGGAAGTTTTAGGCTATGGGGGTTCTTCTGAGTTCATCAGATCGAGACGCAGTGGTTCTTAGGTATTGGTCTTACAGCGGCAACGTAACTCTCATGGGAGGTTCTTATCTTTATCAGAGTTTGGTCAAGGGAAGAGAAGTGGTATGCTAGTGATACCAAAAGGGAGAAGGGGGGTAGAGAGGAACTTTGGAGATTTATTGAAGGAAATTGCTGCATCATCCTCTGTCGTGGAAGGGAAAAACAGAGGAAAATTACAATGGTGGTCTTCATCGTCCCAGCCCTTCCCTCCGTCACAGGGTCCCTCTCCTTCGAACAGAGAGGTGTTGTCTCGAGCCCCAAAACATGTAGAGAGGACAGGCGAGCCATCCCCTACGGTGATAGCTCAGACTTGTGGAAAAATGGATAGGAGGGTGTCAGGGCTTAATATGGCAAGCGTACTACATGCATTGGTTGAAATGGAGAAACAAATGGGGACTTTGCAGATGAATATGGGAGTGCTGAAACACTGCGTTGAGGAGATAAGTATCCTTGCCGAGCTGGGCCATGAACAAGAGTCTCATTTGGTTACTGAAAATCCAATAGATGTTGGGTTTCACACTTAAGGGGAAGGGCTTGGTGACAGTTGGGCCACAAGGGCCAAAGGAAGGACCTTATGTAGACCATCTTTTTTATAGTCACTCTACTCAGGGTGAAGGCCCTTCTATTTGACCAAATATTGATAGGCCCCAGGCCCAAACAAGTCACCCGGCCCAGGCCCAGGTCCAGCCTCAATTTATAACTTGGACCCAACTGTTACAGTCACCGATTCCGGCCCAGGCCCAGTCACAATCCTTCACTCGGATCCAATCGATACAGACCCAGGCCCAAGCCCAGGCCCAGGTCCAGCACATAGCCCATCACGTAATCCAACCTGGTACGACGTCGTTGAGTACCGTAACTCCTTTGACAACCCAATCATCGGTGATGGGCCAGAGGTCAACGCCAAAGGTGGGGGGTTCGCCGACGAGGTCAGAGGGGTCAGAAGGTTCGCCGGAGAGGCCAGAGGTGCCGAAGGGTGCGCCGGCAAGGACAGAGACTAGATTTGTCGTTGTGCGAAGTGACGAGAGGCCAGCGAGTGGACCTTGGGTGGCCAATCTGGCATCGGAAAGTGCACAGACTAGGTCGACTGAGATGGAGGGAGGCCTCATCGTCCCTTCACTGGCCGGAAAACGAGTGAGTGGACCGTGGCTCTCGGGGCCTCCGACAGATGTTTTTTCTCGAGAAATAGAGGGGAATGATGGTATTAGGCTGAAGGAGAGAAATACTCTTGATGTAGTGAAGCCTTCTGAAGTCGTTGAGGAAGCGAGGGATGAGTTTATTCGAAGCTGTGATGCAGATTCAGAATCAGGGTCTCTACAATTGACACTGGTTGATAAAGACTGCTCTGGTGGGGAAGGAGTTGTGTTAACCCCTTTATGCACAATCCCACCTACTTTTAAATATGATAAATGTCCTTCTAACTGGGTTTTCAAAAACGTGGAGGAGATACAAACTGTTATTGGGATTACGTATGAAGGAGATGAAGATAAATTTATGATCCTTCTTATGGCAATTGAAGAGAGGCGGTCGAAGTCAGAGACTAAGCAGAATAGGGAACTTAAAAGGCTAACTTGTTCCATTAATTATGATGCGAAGGAGGGAAGCGGTGGTAGGGATAGAGTGAAAGGGAGGGGCAATCTCGGTTTACATGCGGCCTAAGATCATTTCTCGGAACGTGCGGGAGCTTAATGATCACAATAAACGCCTCCGTAACAAATCTTTATTGCGGATGTGGAAGGGGGATGTGGTGTGTTTTCAAGAAACTAAACTTAGTTTTATTGATAGAAAAATTGTGTGGAGTTTATGGGGATGCTCGTATGTGGGATGGGCCTACCTGGCCTCATTGGGAGCTTCAGGCGAAGTATTATTAATGTGGGATAAAAGAGTGGTTGAGGCGATTGAGGAGTGTATCGGGGAGTACTCGGTAGTGACACGTTTCAAAAATGTGGTTAACGGTTGGGTATGGGCTTTTGCAGGGTCTTACGGGCCGAATGTGGATAGGGAAAGGAGGCTGCTTTGGGAAGAGTTGGCGGGTCTGCACTCTATGTGGGATGTACCGTGGTGCATGGGGGGGGATTTCAACATTACTCGCTTCCCTAGTAAGAGATCAAGGCATTACCGGAATTCTGCGGCAATGGAGGAGTTCTCCGAGTTCATCTTTGAGCTGGATCCACTGTTTTTAATACCATACCGTATTGGCCGGTATATTCCGTACCGGCCACTGGTTCGGTACAAGTATTGTACCTGTTTTGTACCGACCTATATTTCGGCCTGTACCGGTAGGTATTTCGGCCTTACCTTTTCTTTTTTTTTTTCTTTTTTTCAAACTGTAATCTTTTTTTGACCCCTAATTCAGACTAGACTATTTATAATTTATATATATTCATATATAATTTATTCATATATAGACTATTATTTTGAAATATAATTTATATATATTTATATCTATAATTTATTTATATATCGACTATCTTGAAATGGTACACGAAATAGTACCGGTATCAAAATATTTCGTTCCAGTGCCTTGACCAGTACGACATCCGGTACGGTATTCAAAACATTAGCTGGATCTCATGGATCTCCCCTTTACAGGAGGCGAGTTCACTTGGTCAAACGGTCGGGTTTGGTCAAAATTGGATAGATTCCTTGTTTCTCCTGCGTGGGAAGCACACTATCCAGAGGTTTGTAAGAAATGGCTAGCCAGAATAAGTTCAGACCACTTTCCTATTCTATTAGATTGTGGGGGTATTCATAGTGGTCGTCGGTACTTCAAGTTTGAAAACATATGGCTTGCAGCGGATGGTTTGTAGAGATGGTCCATACTTGGTGGGCCTCGTATCAGTTCATTGGCACCCCAAGCTTTATTCTTGTAGGCAAGTTGAAGGCATTGAAACAAGATCTGAAGAAGTGGAACTTGGAAGTATTTGGCCACATTGACAATCAGAAATATACACTCCTGGAGGAATTGTAGGAACTAGAGAGGAGGGAGCTTTTGGTAGAGACCTCAGAGGAGGTGCTTGTGCTTATGAGGAAGGGCACGGTTTTGGCAAATCTGGAGAGGGTCTTGTCGTCAGAGGAGATTTCCTGGTGCCAAAAATCCAGAACTCTTTGGTTGAAAGAAGGTGACAAGTGCATGAAATACTTTCACAAAGTGGCCAATTCATACTAACGCAGTAACGCCATTGAGTCACTACACTCAGATAACCAGGTGCTATCTTCTGCTTCTGATCTAGAAAACCATATAGGGAATTATTATGAGTGCCTTCTTTCAGAACCGGCTGGTTGGAGGCCAAAGCTGGATGCTCTGTCCTTTAAAACAATCGATCCTTAGAGTGTGATTGTCTTGGAGAGACTGTTTGAGGAAGATGAGATTTACAAGGTCATCTCTGGTATGGCCAAGGACAAAGCGTCGGGGCCGGATGGTTTCTCAATGGGGTTCTTTCAAACTTGTTGGGACATCGTTAAAGGTGATGTTTTGCAAGTCTTTAGTGAATTTCATTCGTTTCAAAAGTTTGAAAAATCTCTTAATGCGACGTTCATTGCTCTCATCCCTAAGAGACACGGGGCTTTGGTTATTGAGGATTTCCGCCCTATAAGTTTGATTAGTGGTGTATACAAGATTATCTCGAAGGTCCTTGCCAACTGTTTAAGCCCGGCGCTAGAACAGATTATGTCCAAGCCTCAGAACACTTTTATTCATGGAAGACAAATTCTTGACTCGGTGCTCATTGCAAATGAGTGCTTGGATCGTAGACTGAGGGAGGGTGAACCAGGTATTTTATGCAAGCTTGACATAGAGAAGGCTTATGATCATGTGAATTGGGAGCTCCTTCTGTATATGCTTAGGAGGAGTGGTTTTGGCGATAGATGGATTGCTTGGATGCATCACTGCATTTCAACAACTCGGTTTTCAGTTTTAGTTAATGGTACACCGGCTGGTTTCTTTGATAGTTCTTGTGGTTTGAGGCAAGGAGACCCTTTATCTCCCCTCTTGTTTGTTATAGTTATGGAGACTCTTAGCCAAATGGTTCAGGCAGCTGTTAGCGGAGGTTTCTTATCTGGCTTCAAGGTGGGTAACGGCACGGTTATGATCTCTCATCTATTATTTGCAGACGATACCCTATTCTTTTGTGAAGCAAATAGGAACCAGATCCAAACTCAACAGGCATTGTTACTTTGCTTTGAAGCAGTGTCGGGGCTCAAGGTGAATCTTGGCAAGTCTGAGATGGTTCCAATGGGTGTGGCTTCAAATATACGCAACTTAGCAAGTTTTTTGGACTGCCAAGTGTCTTCGTTGCCTTTGAAATACCTGGGCCTTCCTCTGGGAGCTACTTTTAAGACTAGAGCAATTTGGGATGGGGTAGTGGAGAAGATAGAGAAAAGGCTAGCTGGCTGGAAATAGATCTACTTATCGAAAGGGGGTCAACTCACTCTTATTAAGAGCACCTGTAGGAACCTTCCCACTTATTTTCTATCTTTATTCCCTTTGCTAGTAGGGGTGGGAAACAGAATTGAGAAACTCTTTAGGGCGTTCCTATAGGGGGGCATGGGGGAGGAGAAGAAATTCCATCTGGTTAGATGGAAGACAATTTGTGCTCCAGTCGTACAGGGGGGGTTGGGAGTGTGTGACTTGAGAACTTTTAATAAAGCTCTATTGGGGTAATGGTTATGGAGATACCAATCGGAGAGGGATGCATTGTGGAAGGAAATAATTGTCGCTCGCTATGGAGCTACCTGGGGCGGTTGGTGTTCCAACGAAGGGAGAGGGGGGTATGGTGTGGGTTTATGGAAGTTTATAAGGAGGAGGTGGTCTTGTTTCGAGAAACATATTCAATTCGTTGCAGGAGAAGGCAATAGAATCAGTTTTTGGCGGGAAGTGTGGTGTAGAGATCATGCATTGGAAAAAGCTTTTCCGAATCTTTATCGTATTGCTGCTAATAGAGAGGCTTCAGTTGTGGATATGTGGTCCCTCTATCATGGCACTATTTAGTGGGATGTTCTTTTCAACAGGGACTTTCATGATTGGGAATTATCTTCTACATCAAATCTTTTCAGCCTTCTATACTCCATGGGGACTCCTATGGCACAGTGTGACTGTGTAAAGTGAAGGTCTAATAATCATAAGAAATTTACGGTAAAGGCGTATTACAAAATTTTGACCACACAAAACCATCCTCCGTTCCCTTGGAAGAATATTTGGCGGTCGCGTGTGCCCTCCAAAGTAGCCTTCTTTGTTTGGAATGCGGTACTTGGAAAGATTTTGACCACAGATAATTTGAGGAAGAGGGGGTGTGTAGTGATGGATTGATGCTATATATGCAAAAAGAATGGAGAATCTGTGGATCACCTTCTATTACATTGTGAGATTACAAGGGAGATATGAGATGAGATTTTCCAAAGGGTCAACATTGCTTGCGTTATGCCTTTGAGGGTAGTGGACCTGCTGGGGTGTTGGAGGAAGATACAAGGTTGCCAACAAGTGGCAGTAGTATGGAAGATAATCCCACTATGTATCATGTGGTGTATTTGGTCGGAAAGAAATGCGCGTTGCTTTGAAGACAAGAAACACACCATGGAGGAGCTAAAGAACTTTTTTTTTTCAAACTTTCTTGCTTTGGTTTTCTGCTATTGTACTAAATGGGGACAATGTCCATGATTTCTTGTCTTTGATTCCTCGCTCATAGAATGTATTTAGGTACCTGATGTATACTTTCTATATACACGGGCCATGCCTGTTATTTTCTGATCGATAATATTTATCTTTTACTTATCAAAAAATAAATAAACATAAAAAAAACCCCTAGATTCTATCTCATCTCTCATATTCTCATTTCCGCCACACAGACCTCTCCTCCTTCCCTTCTTCTTCTCCTCCTCCTCCTCCTCGCTCTCTCTCTCTCAAAGTCTAGAGATCGAGAGACCATGCTGTGGGTTCCAAGACCAACCCTGTGGGTCTCGATTTGGGTCCCTCCGATGCTTATTGGGATGATTTTGTTTATTATTTGGGCTAGTTTTTTTATAAGTGATTCATTATTTGTTTGATTTTGAGTTGTTTTGGTTTGGATGTGTAGGATCTGGGCAATGGGCAGTGCAATCCCTCTGATCCTTATGGGTGGGATACGGGTGGATAGAAGCTGAGGACGAAGACGGGGTAAGAGTTGAAATTTGTCAAACTAGGCGGGGTGTGGTGAAGGTGGCTACCCGCCCTAAAGCAGCCCTGGTTATCAATCATCAACCTAGACAATCAACTATCAGCATTCTCAGAAGCAATGTGGATGAGGGTGACAAAGTTTTTCATAATTTAACACCATGGTTTAAATATTCAAAGTTGTAATGGTACTTTGTAATCACTTTGAGACCACCTTACAATCTTGCAAACTATAGACTCAAAAAGTTACTTTTGTTTATCAAGAAAAGAGAATATTTTCGACATTTAAAACAAAAGAATGCATGGGTACTCGCCAACCTCCAAGATGAGCAATAAGCAATGGTAATGCAGGCAATAAAGCTTCCGTTTCTTCAGGTTTTCCTGCAGCAATGTTTGTGAGGCACCAAGCTGCCTCAAGCAACTGAAATATAACAAACACAAAAAAAAAATTCAGTATCTAGGCAAGCATCATGCCTACTTTTTTTTCTTATATCATGTCTACTCGAGACCACAAATCACCATTGCAATGCATATCGTAATTTAAAAGGGTCCATTAATGGGTAATTAGAACTTAATAGTAAGCAAGATGGGAGGTTTCCCCGCCCTTTTTCCTATCAACTAAGTAAAATGAGTACCTGTTCATCTGGAGAGCCAAATGAAAGACATTGTACAAGTATGGGTATTGCCCCAGCTTTAAGAGAAGCTTCAACAGGAGGGAATTCAGATCTTGACAACAAACGCCTTAGTTCACGAAGTGCATTCACTCTCTTCTGCATTGCACCTTTTCCCCTAATAGTAATACAGGAAATTGTCATTTGTTAAAATAAGTTGGACCTTGCCATAATCTTGAACTTCGGCATCCTTGTAGACAAAGAAACTAAGTTCTAGTAAAATACTTGTGAAGATATGTAATGACTTAACGAAGGCCCAAACCACATCGAAGCCCATACTCCAAAAGGATTAGTAAAGGTTACAATTGGAGTTCATTATATTTTTTAACCGGTAAAGAACAATTGGAGTTCATTATAAAGGTTAAGAACTTCTCTCTCTAAAGTAATGTACCAATGTGGGTTCTCATTCACCACCTTTCCTTCCTGTACAAAATCTAGGGGTATTACAATCTCCCCCTTAAATTCCTGAGATCTTCGTCAGGCCATTCTATAGGTGGCACAATTCAGATCCCCCACTTCTGGTTGGTTTTGGCTTTAATACCCTTTGTAACAACCCAAGGAAGGCCCAAGCCACATTTAGTTCTAAAGGATAGTCAAGGTTATAATTGGAGTCCCTTGAATTTATTGTAAAGGGCAAGAACTTCTCCATATAAAACAATATGAAATCTCATTTACCATCACAATTCGAAGAATTTTGATACCCCTAATTGAGTATGAGAATGTTGCAAATGGGATCTTACATTAATTGGGAGGGGAAAATTCTTACCCTTTATAATGAATTTCAAGGGCTTCAATTGTAATCTTGACTAGTCTTTTCGGAGTATAGGCCTAGATATGACTTCAGCCCTCCTTGACTCGTTACAAGATAGATCTAGGGTATGAGAAGAAATCAAGTAGAGTGGAGAAATTATCAAGAACGCCCATACTTTATAGAGTTCAAATCACCTTTATAATATCAAGAAACAGAATATCATTGATGTCCAAAAATCTCCAAGACTATTCCTACCCGCACAAAAGTCATTTCTCATTAAGGAATTAGCTCATAAGTAAGCCAAAACTTAGCTCTACCTGTATAATCAAACTATGAAATACTAAGAGAAAAAGGTAAAATTGACATACTGATATGCCACAGTGGATTTCAACTCTTCAACTGCAGAAGAAGTTTGAGCTTCCAAAATTGATTGCTCTTCATCAATCATCATGTCATTTTCAAAAAAAACATCAGTATCACCACTTATACCCACCCTACAGAGGCGCTTTGCCCGCACCAATGATTCTCTTCTTTCTTTTCCCACAGTAGCTGCATTTTTTCGTCTACGATGTGCCGCAACATTTCCAACTAATCACAAGATGCATAATTAGAATTTTTCACACGCAAACATCACAGCACCAAAATAGATGCTTTAAGGTTAGAGGAAACAGATAAAGCACGCACGAGAGTAAGTATTAGACAAATATTACATTTATACAAATCAATCAAAACCAGTTCGTAACACTTTGTCCTCAATAAATTTTTTCAAACAAAAGTCTTTTGTAAAATTATGGAACTAAATGAATCTACTTTGTTTTCCTATTTTCTCCAAGGATAAAATTGATTAATACGCAGTTCAAAAACAAGAAAGAATATTGTAAGTACGAAAACTAAAATACCGGAGGTACAATTTCGTTGTTGCAAACCCCGAGAATGTAAAACCTCAATCGACTTAGCATATCCCCCAACTATGAACTTAATTGAGGCAAGTCCTTCAGCCTCCCGAATTTTTTTGTTTTCAATCTTTTGCCTTTCTCTTGGTTTCATTTCCCCAGATTTCTCGACGAGCCAGACATGGATAGAATACTGAATTTAACTAGAACATAACTATACCTGAAGTTGAAAAGTCACGCACCTGAAGACTTAATAGGTTCTCTTCTATGAGCAGCCAAACCTTCATCGGCCATTGGTGAGAAAGCTCCGAGAGTGAGTACCTTCGAGCAGAGAAAACGTAGAATTGGGAAGTTGGGAATGCGACTAAACTTGGGTTAGGAGCGGAACGATCAGTGTCTGACGCGACCGAGGGCTAAAAGAAAAAATAAAAAAAACACAAAAAAACCAAAACAAGAAGGTCCGAACCAGGGGCGGAACCAGGATATGCACTGTTGGGGATCAAAATTATAAAAGATATTACTTTAGGGGGGCAGAATTGATTTTTATCAAGTTTTTTCGGTAGAAACTATGTGTATATATATATATAAATAAAATATTAGCATATTTTGAAAAGAGTAATACTGGTATAAATTGTGTAAACATTGCAAACTCTTTTTGAAAAATAATAATATATTATTAAAAAATTAATTTTTTATGTAGGGATTGTTTGGATAGTAAGATGAGATTAGATGATTTTAGATGAAAATTGAAAATTAAATAAAATATTGTTAAAATATTATTTTTTAATATTATTTTTATTTTGAGATTTGAAAATGTTGAATTGTTTATTATATTTTATGTGAAAATTTTAAAAAGTTGTAATAATGAGATGGTATAAGATGATTTCCGAATCCAAACAGCCTTGTAGGTCTCATATTTACTCACTTTTTCAAAAGGAATATGCGGTGCTTACGTACCATATGACTACAAATATCATTTTTTTAAAAAAAATTTTGGGAAGCTTCAACGTGGAACCTTCTGTGGTGGTGCCACAAAGTTGGTGCACTGTGCACGGTTGTTTTTTGAGCTTTTGAGTGAGTGAAAATACGATGCATACTAGTCCAGTGCAATTCATGCTAGGGATGGTGGGACTGTCCACAGAAGCATGTTGTTGGTGCTCTTTCTCGAGTTTTGGCATATGTGTTGCAAAATTAGCATATTTTATATTGTGGAGGGTCTTGTGTACTGTGGCGATGGTCTCGAGCCATGTGAGTTAGCATCGTGTTTTTGGTTGGTGGTGCAACGGAGGTGCCTAGTCGTGTTGTAGTGTGGTTGGTCCTATGCACTGGAGCATCAAGTTACGACCTAGGGATAAGGGTGGGCAACATGGCATTTTCCCCCTCCACCCAGCTTCCACTAACCCAGTCCTACCTGGACAACGTGGGCAACGCCACATGTAGGCAAAACACCATGTGGGGCAGAGAGCAGTATGGCCACAAACCCCCCCCCCCCCCAACAAGACCTAGAAATATATAATTATATATGCACATAAACAAAGCATTATAAAATGATGTTGTTTTCGATAACAAATTTTTTTAAAAAGCAACAACGAAATGGCATCATTTTGTGAAGTGTTAAGTTAAACCTAACCCCCCTTCCCCCCTCCCCCCACCCTTCCAACAGGCTCTCCTAGCCCTCTCTCTCTCATAGTTCTTCTCTCACTCTAAGAGCCTCTCTCTCTCTCTCTCTCTCTCTCTCTCTCTAATGGACCTACTTGTTCTTTGTGAAGGATTTTTTTTGTCTATGGATTTGTTGTGAATTTGTATTTTTTTTTAGCTGTGTCACATCCATGGATGGGGGGCAGACAGACTAATGGTTGGTTTCTGCCCCTGACACTAGGACGGAGGTGTCAAAACCCCTAAGAGGACTGCTCGAGACCACACCTCGACACAGCTCTTGGAGGGTTAGGAAAGTCAGATGGCTAGCTTGCTAGCATGCCTTGGCTCATGCCCTGACAGCAGGAGGCCATGGAGGCTACTAGCCGCACGCAGACCATGCTTGCAAGCCTGCGCATTCCCTTGAGCGTGCACTTGCGCGCATGCATGCATGCCTCAGCACCACTCAGCGAGGTTAGTGGCATACCCTCACAGGCACGCCATATAGCGCACGGCTCTAGCCCATGCCTTGCAAGCAAGGCTAGTGGCATGCCCACTAAGCATGCCATCCAACACATGGCTCCAGCTCATGTCTTGTAACTCCAGTGCCCAGACCATAGCTTGGGCCATGCATGCTCATCACCCAGGCCACCAGCCAGGGCCATGCAGGACCAACGCCCAAGCCACCTGACTGGGCCTCACAGCAACAACAGTATGACACCATCCTGTGCCCACCATCAGGCCTAGGCTTGGCACCATGTCATGCCCACCATCAGTAGGCCATGCACAGCGCCATGTCGTGTCCACCACCAGACCAACGCATGGCACCATGCTATGCCATGCAACCAACTACCAAACCGGACCAGGACTAGACCAGCCGTGGGCCATGCACCATCCAAGCCCACCATGGACCTTGTATGCCACAGCCACCATGAGATCATTTATCCATTTTATTATTTTTATTTATTTGCTTTGTTTATTTATTTATTTATTTATTTATTTTAATTTGTTAGGGACCTTTTGGGGGTTTCCAATTTGTAAGCTCTATAAATGGGATCTTTAGTCATTTCATGAGGGATGTTTTGACATTTTTGACAATCGTGTGGCCAGCCATAGTGCTTGGAGATTATCATTTTGTGCTTTTGCACTTAGGCTTCTTGGCGTGCAATTCGTGAATCCCCAAGGAGAAGAATCACATCTTGCAATTTGTGCATAGGTGTGATTCTAATTATCTTTTAATATCATTTGAGGTTTCCTTTCAATTTTTGTGCAATTTGTGAATCAAAGTTGATTGGATTATCTTTTGTTCTTTGGAGTTTCTCATTTTGATTGTTGTTGGAGTGTAGATGTGAAGAGCCGAATCCTTCATTGGGATTTTCAGCCTTGTGCTCTAGATCTCAAGATCTCTTGTGTTCATGATTTTCTCACATGTTCATAAGTTTTCCTTGAGATTTCTTGAAGATTCTCACTTGCCAAACAAGCCATTTGGCCAGCCCTAGCCCCACTTGCCTTACAAGCCACTTTCATTGCCCATAGCCAAACAACCCTAACCACACCAATTGCCCTACACACCAACCCCTATTCCCACAACCAAACAAGACCATAAAACCCTAATACATCCTAGATCTATTCGGCCATAGCCTCATTGGCTTGGCCGAACTCCTCCTTCCAAAATTATCTCACCAAATATTTCCATAAATTGTTTGATTGGTCAATATCCTTTAATTGACTCGATAAAATCCCTTTCCCAACCAAAACAAAGCAATCCCTTATCCTTTCTACCCATTTTCGGCCAACTCATTCTCCAAATTGGATCTCAAATCTCAATTCCTAAAAATTAGGAGATCTCCATGCCACCTAAGCCCTACCGTATTCCTCACTATCCTTGGCTGAACTTCACACTCAAACCCTAGCCACATTTACACATCTTCCAACCCTAGATCTCAAGTGGCGCCTTGCACCCAGAGACCCATTACCGTGCTCCACTGTCACCCAACTCGAGATCACGATAGCCCATACACCACTCATACTTCCCACCACTAAACCCTAGCCTCAATTCACCCAAGCTCCCTTTTGGGCTACACATGATCAAGACCAAGCAAAGGAATCCTATCAGTCAATTAAGGAGCAACAAGGAGAGGATAGAACCCTTAGTGTGTGAGGGTTTGACCGAGGTCCCCAACACTAAATTGGTGCTTTCATTGAGAGCCATGGATGGGGGTAGATGGACTAATGGTTTGTTTCTGCCCTTGACACAGGGACAGGGGGTCCCGCCTTTGGTGTGCTAGGGTGGATCACGAGGGGAGGAAACTCCAACCTCCGCCTAAGCAAGGGTGGGGTGCCTGAAGGGCCACCCCTGCCCTGCATGAGCGAGTAGCACTCGTACTTAGGAAAATATAAATTTGGGTTAAAAAATGGACTATTTAGTTCCGCGACTAAGCCATTTCACCATCCAAGTTTGATGAAATTCCCAATGCAGTTTAAGAACTCAAAATTGTTCTTGTTCAATTTTAATTGAGAATGCCTTATTTTTATTTATTTTATCGTAAAATAGCTTTTGTGAATAGTTGTTCTTCATATCTTGAGATCTTTAGGTACACATGTTTAACTTGGTTAACGAGAACAACACACCTGGTAGGAGGATATAGTGTAAAACTTAAGGGTATGTTTGGGTATTACGAGAATTCTCAAAATTTTCAAACTTCTCATCATTTTATTCTCAATCATCACTCAAATACAAAACATAAAAATTAATACAACTTTTATAAATTTCAAAACAAAAATAATATCAAATAATTTTTTAACTTTATAGTAATTTTATTTTAAGTTTTTTTCCTCTCATATTCCAAAGAGTAGTATTATATGTACTTAGGCCCCGTTTGGATACACAGTTCAGATGAGATAAGATGAGATATTTTAAATAGTAATGAAATTAAATGAGATAAGATGAGATGAGATAATTTGTAAAATAATGTATGTTTGGATAGTAAGATGAGAATTGATAGTTTTGACTTTTTGAGATTTGATAAAGTGATGTGTCCCACCAATTATTGGAGATGATTTAATAATTATTGATTATATAATTATTAATATATTAATAAAAAAATAATATATTGATGAGTAATTGAAAAATAATGTATAAATATTCTTTGATTATCCCAAAATTTCTGAAATTATTATATAATCTGGAAAAATAATTTTGTTTTAAAAAATAGTCTAATTATGAACTATTTATTTTTCTAAAATATAGGAAATTCGAAATTTTTTTCATCTCATAAATTAGAATATTATTCTATTTATGACCTATTTATTTTTCTATAAATAGGAAATTAGAAATTTTTTACTATTTTTAAATTAGAATATTAATCTAATTATGACCTATTTATTTTTCTATATATAGGAAATTTGAAATTCTTTTCTATTTATAAATTAGAATATTATAAATAGAAATGACCTATTTATTTTTCTATATATAGAAAATTCGAAATTTTTTTCCTTATTATAAATTAGAATAATTATATGAATTGTAATAGATAATTATATATGTCCCTAAAGTGTTGTAGATTTTTTTTCTTGTTTGAATTACAAACTGAGAAGAAAAAAAAATAAACGGCAAATACGATGAGGATGACAGTGCTTTTTCTGTGTTCTCGATAACTATAGTTTACCTTCTACTGTTTTATGTTTACTTTTTACTGTTTTCTATCAGGTATTATGATAGGGGTTAAAAATATAATAACTTTTTTGAGATGAAATAAAGGTGAAGTAAAGATGTGCAAGTGTCTGTTTGGTTAATGAAAACTCTTCTTCGTACAGTTTGGGATGAGATGTTTTCATCCCATCTCGGTAAACAAACAGGGCCTTACAATTTTAGGTACAACATTATATGTATCGAGTAAAAGATCTATTTTATCATTTTTTTTCTTTTTTAATTCAAATTTCATAATATTCAGTATATCAATAGTTGACATATCAACAAGTATTGTTATGTGAGTAAAACATATGAATATAAATAGTATTTTCCTTTCCAAAAACTCAATAAAATATTTTTACTCATAATTTTACTACTATTTACAAAATTTTGATTTACTTCAAGTGTCCAAACATGCCCTTAATTTTACGGCCTCTAACCCACAAAGTGTCATTTAATAATTATATAAATTTTAAAATCATTGTAGAACACTATATGGTATCCAAATTACTTTTACACCCTCTAACAAAAGGAATGTGCTAATTTCATGATAAGTAAAATAGATCTATCCACACACACAACTAAACAAAATGAGTACCTCTTCATCTAAGAGCCAGATGATAGAAAATTTAGAAATAGGGGCATTGCTCCAGCTTAAGGGCAGCTTCAACAGGAGGGAATTTAGCATATCACCTAACAATGGTCCTGATTTCTAAAAAAAAAACCCTCAATCCTCATTACTCTAGACATATCGTCACTGGTCAATGCCTGTGGTGGTGCGTCGTGGCACGTCAGTCAATATTAAAAAAAATCACAAATCACAATTGATTGGCTACATTTCTTCTCTTCTCTTCATTTCTACAAATCACAGTGAAGACGGGCAAGACAGATTACAAATCATAACCAGACTGAAAATCACAAATCGTTAAAGATTTCAAAAGATTGATTTATATTTGTCATCATGGCACCCATTATTTCTTTATCACCAAAGCTCACAAATTTACTCCCAATAGCAATTGTTTTGGAGCAAACCGAGTGGGTCTTCAAACTTGTTGGATGGCCTGGAACTTTTTCTTTGCTTCTTCTACAAACTTTGAGTTCCCTGAAGCTGAACAACGATATGGGTGCCATCTCTAGCACAACAAGCAAAATATGTTTCTTCCAGCAAGGTTCTACAATTCATACAGTTTCTCTCATATCCCAATAAAAATTTATCATTTCCGAGCCCTTCTCTTTTTCTCTTAAGGAAACCCCGTAGACCAAAATCTTCTTACAGTTCAAAAATTATCATAAAAACAATAATTTTTCAATGATCCGGAAGGAACACGTATGTTCATTTGAGAAACTAAGCTCAGGAAAAGTTAAGATATTTTTAGATTTAAAAGAACACCCATTTGATATTTTTATAAGCATTCCTGAACTCCGACGCAGTGCATTCCTTTTTCAGCCCCAGAACTACATAGAAGTCATCGCTTTTCTCTTCCCTGTTCTCCATCCTCCAACCCACCAAACAAACATACAGAAATCAAGAGAAAAAAAAAAAGAAAAAAAAAAAGAGAGAAGCAACAGCAACACAAACCAAGACACTCTTCCGTTGTCAACGAATTCTTACTCAAATTGAGGGAGGGAGAGTAAGAGTCTTAGGGAAGACGAAGGGGTACCTCTGTGCTTTGGGGGTTGGGGAGAATGAGAGGAAGGAGACAGAACGAAATGAAATGAGTGAAAAAAAATTGATAGAGAGAGGGAAGTGGGGAACGAAATGATGAAGAGAAATTTTATTAAAAGGTGTGCCGGTTATAGGGGGGTTTCCCAACCCGGTTGTAAGTAGAGTTTCTCTAAATAAAATATTAGCATATTTTGAAAAGAGTAATACTGGTATAAATTGTGTAAACATTGCAAACTCTTTTTGAAAAATAATAATATATTATTAAAAAATTAATTTTTTTATGTAGGGATTGTTTGGATAGTAAGATGAGATTAGATGATTTTAGATGAAAGTTGAAAATTAAATAAAATATTGTTAAAATATTATTTTTTAATATTATTTTTATTTTGAGATTTGAAAATGTTGAATTGTTTATTATATTTTATGTGAAAATTTTAAAAAGTTGTAATAATGAGATGGTATAAGATGATTTCCGAATCCAAACAGCCTTGTAGGTCTCATATTTACTCACTTTTTCAAAAGGAATATGTGGTGCTTACGTAACATATGACTACAAATATCATTTTTTAAAAAAAAAATTTGGGAAGCTTCAACGTGGAACCTTCTGTGGTGGTGCCACAAAGTTGGTGCACTGTGCACGGTTGTTTTTTGAGCTTTTGAGTGAGTGAAAATACGATGCATACTAGTCCAGTGCAATTCATGCTAGGGATGGTGGGACTGTCCACAGAAGCATGTTGTTGGTGCTCTTTCTCGAGTTTTGGCATATGTGTTGCAAAATTAGCATATTTTATATTGTGGAGGGTCTTGTGTACTGTGGCGATGGTCTCGAGCCATGTGAGTTAGCATCGTGTTTTTGGTTGGTGGTGCAACGGAGGTGCCTAGTCGTGTTGTAGTGTGGTTGGTCCTATGCACTGGAGCATCAAGTTACGACCTAGGGATAAGGGTGGGCAACATGGCATTTTCCCCCTCCACCCAGCTTCCACTAACCCAGTCCTACCTGGACAACGTGGGCAACGCCACATGTAGGCAAAACACCATGTGGGGCAGAGAGCAGTATGGCCACAAACCCCCCCCCCCCCCAACAAGACCTAGAAATATATAATTATATATGCACATAAACAAAGCATTATAAAATGATGTTGTTTCGATAACAAATTTTTTTAAAAAGCAACAACGAAATGGCATCATTTTGTGAAGTGTTAAGTTAAACCTAACCCCCCTTCCCCCCTCCCCCCACCCTTCCAACAGGCTCTCCTAGCCCTCTCTCTCTCATAGTTCTTCTCTCACTCTAAGAGCCTCTCTCTCTCTCTCTCTCTCTCTCTCTCTAATGGACCTACTTGTTCTTTGTGAAGGATTTTTTTTGTCTATGGATTTGTTGTGAATTTGTATTTTTTTTTAGCTGTGTCACATCCATGGATGGGGGGCAGACAGACTAATGGTTGGTTTCTGCCCCTGACACTAGGACGGAGGTGTCAAAACCCCTAAGAGGACTGCTCGAGACCACACCTCGACACAGCTCTTGGAGGGTTAGGAAAGTCAGATGGCTAGCTTGCTAGCATGCCTTGGCTCATGCCCTGACAGCAGGAGGCCATGGAGGCTACTAGCCGCACGCAGACCATGCTTGCAAGCCTGCGCATTCCCTTGAGCGTGCACTTGCGCGCATGCATGCATGCCTCAGCACCACTCAGCGAGGTTAGTGGCATACCCTCACAGGCACGCCATATAGCGCACGGCTCTAGCCCATGCCTTGCAAGCAAGGCTAGTGGCATGCCCACTAAGCATGCCATCCAACACATGGCTCCAGCTCATGTCTTGTAACTCCAGTGCCCAGACCATCAGCTTGGGCCATGCATGCTCATCACCCAGGCCACCAGCCAGGGCCATGCAGGACCAACGCCCAAGCCACCTGACTGGGCCTCACAGCAACAACAGTATGACACCATCCTGTGCCCACCATCAGGCCTAGGCTTGGCACCATGTCATGCCCACCATCAGTAGGCCATGCACAGCGCCATGTCGTGTCCACCACCAGACCAACGCATGGCACCATGCTATGCCATGCAACCAACTACCAAACCGGACCAGGACTAGACCAGCCGTGGGCCATGCACCATCCAAGCCCACCATGGACCTTGTATGCCACAGCCACCATGAGATCATTTATCCATTTTATTATTTTTATTTATTTGCTTTGTTTATTTATTTATTTATTTATTTATTTTAATTTGTTAGGGACCTTTTGGGGGTTTCCAATTTGTAAGCTCTATAAATGGGATCTTTAGTCATTTCATGAGGGATGTTTTGACATTTTTGACAATCGTGTGGCCAGCCATAGTGCTTGGAGATTATCATTTTGTGCTTTTGCACTTAGGCTTCTTGGCGTGCAATTCGTGAATCCCCAAGGAGAAGAATCACATCTTGCAATTTGTGCATAGGTGTGATTCTAATTATCTTTTAATATCATTTGAGGTTTCCTTTCAATTTTTGTGCAATTTGTGAATCAAAGTTGATTGGATTATCTTTTGTTCTTTGGAGTTTCTCATTTTGATTGTTGTTGGAGTGTAGATGTGAAGAGCCGAATCCTTCATTGGGATTTTCAGCCTTGTGCTCTAGATCTCAAGATCTCTTGTGTTCATGAATTTTCTCACATGTTCATAAGTTTTCCTTGAGATTTCTTGAAGATTCTCACTTGCCAAACAAGCCATTTGGCCAGCCCTAGCCCCACTTGCCTTACAAGCCACTTTCATTGCCCATAGCCAAACAACCCTAACCACACCAATTGCCCTACACACCAACCCCTATTCCCACAACCAAACAAGACCATAAAACCCTAATACATCCTAGATCTATTCGGCCATAGCCTCATTGGCTTGGCCGAACTCCTCCTTCCAAAATTATCTCACCAAATATTTCCATAAATTGTTTGATTGGTCAATATCCTTTAATTGACTCGATAAAATCCCTTTCCCAACCAAAACAAAGCAATCCCTTATCCTTTCTACCCATTTTCGGCCAACTCATTCTCCAAATTGGATCTCAAATCTCAATTCCTAAAAATTAGGAGATCTCCATGCCACCTAAGCCCTAGCCGTATTCCTCACTATCCTTGGCTGAACTTCACACTCAAACCCTAGCCACATTTACACATCTTCCAACCCTAGATCTCAAGTGGCGCCTTGCACCCAGAGACCCATTACCGTGCTCCACTGTCACCCAACTCGAGATCACGATAGCCCATACACCACTCATACTTCCCACCACTAAACCCTAGCCTCAATTCACCCAAGCTCCCTTTTGGGCTACACATGATCAAGACCAAGCAAAGGAATCCTATCAGTCAATTAAGGAGCAACAAGGAGAGGATAGAACCCTTAGTGTGTGAGGGTTTGACCGAGGTCCCCAACACTAAATTGGTGCTTTCATTGAGAGCCATGGATGGGGGTAGATGGACTAATGGTTTGTTTCTGCCCTTGACACAGGGACAGGGGGTCCCGCCTTTGGTGTGCTAGGGTGGATCACGAGGGGAGGAAACTCCAACCTCCGCCTAAGCAAGGGTGGGGTGCCTGAAGGGCCACCCCTGCCCTGCATGAGCGAGTAGCACTCGTACTTAGGAAAATATAAATTTGGGTTAAAAAATGGACTATTTAGTTCCGCGACTAAGCCATTTCACCATCCAAGTTTGATGAAATTCCCAATGCAGTTTAAGAACTCAAAATTGTTCTTGTTCAATTTTAATTGAGAATGCCTTATTTTTATTTATTTTATCGTAAAATAGCTTTTGTGAATAGTTGTTCTTCATATCTTGAGATCTTTAGGTACACATGTTTAACTTGGTTAACAAGAACAACACACCTAGTAGGAGGATTTAGTGTAAAACTTAAGGGTATGTTTGGGTATTACGAGAATTCTCAAAATTTTCAAACTTCTCATCATTTTATTCTCAATCATCACTCAAATACAAAACATAAAAATTAATACAACTTTTATAAATTTCAAAACAAAAATAATATCAAATAATTTTTTAACTTTATAGTAATTTTATTTTAAGTTTTTTTCCTCTCATATTCCAAAGAGTAGTATTATATGTACTTAGGCCCCGTTTGGATACACAGTTCAGATGAGATAAGATGAGATATTTTAAATAGTAATGAAATTAAATGAGATAAGATGAGATGAGATAATTTGTAAAATAATGTATGTTTGGATAGTAAGATGAGAATTGATAGTTTTGACTTTTTGAGATTTGATAAAGTGATGTGTCCCACCAATTATTGGAGATGATTTAATAATTATTGATTATATAATTATTAATATATTAATAAAAATAATATATTGATGAGTAATTGAAAAATAATGTATAAATATTCTTTGATTATCCCAAAATTTTCAAAATTATTATATAATCTGGAAAAATAATTTTGTTTTAAAAAATAGTCTAATTATGAACTATTTATTTTTCTAAAATATAGGAAATTCGTAATTCTTTTCATCTCATAAATTAGAATATTATTCTATTTATGACCTATTTATTTTTCTATAAATAGGAAATTAGAAAGTTTTTAATATTTTTAAATTAGAATATTAATCTAATTATGACCTATTTATTTTTCTATATATAGGAAATTTGAAATTCTTTTCTATTTATAAATTAGAATATTATAAATAGAAATGACCTATTTATTTTTCTATATATAGAAAATTCGAAATTTTTTCCTTATTATAAATTAGAATAATTATATGAATTGTAATAGATAATTATATATGTCCCTAAAGTGTTGTAGATTTTTTTTCTTGTTTGAATTACAAACTGAGAAGAAAAAAAAATAAACGGCAAATACGATGAGGATGACAGTGCTTTTTCTGTGTTCTCGATAACTATAGTTTACCTTCTACTGTTTTATGTTTACTTTTTACTGTTTTCTATCAGGTATTATGATAGGGGTTAAAAATATAATAACTTTTTTGAGATGAAATAAAGGTGAAGTAAAGATGTGCAAGTGTCTGTTTGGTTAATGAAAACTCTTCTTCGTACAGTTTGGGATGAGATGTTTTCATCCCATCTCGGTAAACAAACAGGGCCTTACAATTTTAGGTACAACATTATATGTATCGAGTAAAAGATCTATTTTATCATTTTTTTTCTTTTTTAATTCAAATTTCATAATATTCAGTATATCAATAGTTGACATATCAACAAGTATTGTTATGTGAGTAAAACATATGAATATAAATAGTATTTTCCTTTCCAAAAACTCAATAAAATATTTTTACTCATAATTTTACTACTATTTACAAAATTTTGATTTACTTCAAGTGTCCAAACATGCCCTTAATTTTACGGCCTCTAACCCACAAAGTGTCATTTAATAATTATATAAATTTTAAAATCATTGTAGAACACTATATGGTATCCAAATTACTTTTACACCCTCTAACAAAAGGAATGTGCTAATTTCATGATAAGTAAAATAGATCTATCCACACACACAACTAAACAAAATGAGTACCTCTTCATCTAAGAGCCAGATGATAGAAAATTTAGAAATAGGGGCATTGCTCCAGCTTAAGGGCAGCTTCAACAGGAGGGAATTTAGCATATCACCTAACAATGGTCCTGATTTCTAAAAAAAAAAACCCTCAATCCTCATTACTCTAGACATATCGTCACTGGTCAATGCCTGTGGTGGTGCGTCGATATCCATCGGCATGACATGCTGGGGTAAGTAGTAGAACGTGTCGTCATTCGAATCATACACCACGTTATGTCCTTGGCCATAGTGCTTCTTGACCTCTTCGTCCTCACTATCTCGTACTTGACCCACTTCTAGCAAACGTCTGTTATGAGTCGATGATGTAGATGATCATACACCATGATGTGGCGCGCTCCTCTACTGCTCTGCTAGACCTAGCTTGGTCCCATGCCATGAAACTATCCCAACCCATCCACGTGATCAGGTGAAAGAAGTGGATAACGTTCTTTATGATGCAAAGCCTTCTTTTCATAGCCTACACCATTGTTTTCTATAACCAACACATGAGTAGACAAAAGAGCAAGTACCATATGAAAGGAGAATATAACACTCACAAGGTTACTGCCTAAACTTGACAAGTTCTAGGCTAACCTTCTAGGATACTAAATCATTACCTAAGCGAAGTCACTATTTTCCTTGCTGCTCAAAGAGTTATTCACGACAGTTATTTCGACCATTGAGATCCTAACATTCCTTTGCTATTTTCCTTCCTAATCAACAGTTTGTACTAAAATTCCTTCTATGAAGGTAGATTGAGTTGTACCAGTATACTCTCCGAATTTAAAATTTTGGTGGCTAATCTCCCAAAACTCTTCCTTAGAAAAAATCTATGTGATATACTTCAAATGTCCTTGTAATTCAGTTGGAAAAAGTTTTTAATCCATACACAACTAAATTCACTTTCTTTATTTCCTCAAGGAATTATTTCTGTCTTGGACTAGTTTATTCCTTCATAACCAAAACAAATCGTTCCTTCTCCTAGGTGGTATCTCGATAATCAATCAAATATTAACCTAAACTCAAGGACTTCTCTCTCTTATGGTTGGCAAAATTTGAGCTGCCTTTTATTCTGACTCTAATTGAAAGAATCTATTCCTATCATTCACGTAAATCCTTAAGACCATTTTACTCCTCATATAATTGTCTTCAATATAAGGGTGATCTATGTATCCACAAACACAATGTTTTGCTAGAAACCATTTACTAGTGGCTGGGTAAAACTACTATCATAAGTGAAACCTACTAAGGCCAAAGCTTCTCCCAAATCACTTTACTCTTTTTAATACAAACTCCATTGCATCCTCAAAATAAAATAAAAAAACTTCAAATATGTTAAATACTAATTTATCGACATTCAATATCCTTCCTCATACTACTAAATGGTATTCTATATGTACATTGGTATGAACAATAATATCCCCGATAAGAGTTGTTACTCTTACCACCTCATAACAATTCAGATTCTAAACTGAACTCTTGTACGATACCACAATCACTAAAAATAGGGACTCACTTGAATTAAATAGCGTACTTGCTACAAACCTTAATGGCTTGACATTACTCCAAAACAACAATAATGCAATAATACCATCAATTGCAATCCAATCAACCTTAACTAAACTTAACAATACATAGGTCTTAGAAAAATACCATAAATGACGTCTGCTCTATATATTCTTAGGGCGTCAGCATTTGCCTCTCCAGTAGTGACTTCATACACTCGAGCTCGTACTGGAGGCCGTGGCTTTGGTTTGGAATATCTGTTGGGAACGATCCTATTTCTCCAAGCTCTCTTAGGACAATTTTTTATTAGGTGGTCAAGTTGGCCACAACAGAAATAGAGTCCTAAAGTAAGTTTGCACTTGCCTCCATGGTTCTTTCCGCACATCCCACATATTGGGTATGTGGTTGACATTGAGCTTCCAGTCTCGATGCCTTTTCCCTTATCTAGTCCAGTAGACATCTTCTTCATTTTTGGACTTTCTTCAATAACATACAGTGAAGTCCTCTTTCTTTTTGAAATGAACTGGGTGGTCAAATCCTTCTGTTTTGCCCCTACTATGGCAGCAACATTTATCTACTTCTGGCAGGTTCCTATTCAGTGACAAGCCACTTGGCTACAGATCCTAGGCTAAAGTCCTCCTTGAAATTTCTATTTCTACATCCACTCTGTAGAGATCAGGTGAGGTGCAAACCTCCCCAATGCCAATACGTTGCACCCTCGGATAGGCTTTTCTTTTAATTTTAGAAATACTCTTTTCAAGTGTATTCCACATACTATTAATTTTTATTCTTTTTCCATCATGTCGTTGACATATATTCTATTTATTATAAATAGTTTTTTAAATTATAAATTATTATGGAAAGAGAATGCGAGAATTAAACAAAGAGCTGTAAGATAATCAGTAAATAAAAATTTATTTAGATTAAAAAGGTAGATGGATTAAAGAGGGGCTTTATCATGATTTGGTCTACATCCCTCTAAATTATAGTATTTAGAAGAATCTAATGCTAGCTAGTAACAAAATTATATTTTTTTTTTCTTGGCTACTAGAAGGGAATCAAAGGAGAATTGTCTTGTTCTCACAATAAGAAAGTCGTCATTTAGTTGGTGGATTTAATTGGAAGACTTTCAAAGTTAAGCAGAAAATTATTCTTTTTTTAATTGTCTATGGAAGTAACACATTTATTATGCGGCGATGACTAATTTTCGAATACGTTGCGATATGTTTTTATTTTGATTTTAGGGATTCTTTGTCCAAGTAATGTATTCCACGTACCATTAATCTCTATTATTTTTCCATCATGTTATTGACATATATTCTATTTATTATTAATTGTTTTAAATTCAAAAGCTTATGGGAAGAGAATGTGAGAATTAAACAGAGAGCTATAAGATAATCAGTAAATGAAAATTTATTTAGAATAAAAAAGGAATATGGATTACAAAGTGACTCTATCATGATTTGGTCTATTTCCCTCTAAATTATAGTATTTAGAAAAATCTGATGCTAGTTAGAAACAAAATTATATTTTTGTTTTTCTTGGCTACTAGAAGGGAATTAAAGGAGAATCGTCTTATTTTCACAAGAAGAAAGTTGTCATTCATTTGGTGGATTTAATTGGAAGACTTTCAAAGTCAAGCAAAAAATTATTGTTTTTGTAATTGTCTTTACAAATAGCACATTTATTATGAGACGAGGACTAAATTTTTGAATACATTGCACCCTTGGATATGCTTTTCTTTTGATTTTAGAGATTCTCTTTTCAACTGTATTTCATGTACCATTAATCTTTATTCTTTTTCCATCATTTTCTTGATATATATTCTTTTTATTATAAATATTTTTTAAATTAGAAATTTTATGGGAAGAGAATGCGATAATTGAACAAAGAGTTGTAAGATAATCAGTAAATGAAAATTTATTTGGATTAAAAGGGAAGAAGGATTACAGAGGGACTCTATAATGATTTGGTCTACTTTCCTCTAAATTATAGTATTTAGAAGAATCTTATGCTAGCTAGTAACAAAATTATATTTTTATTTTTCTTGGTCATTAGAAGGGAATAAATGGAGAATCATCTTGTTTTCACAAGAAAAAAGTCGTCATTCATTTGGTAGATTTAATTGGAAGATTTTCAAAGTCAATGAGAAAATTATTCTTTCTGTAATTGTCTCTTGAAATAACACATTTATTATGCGATGAGAACTAACTTTTCGAATACGTTGTACCCTCAAATTAGAGGTGGGCAAATTTTTGAAAAATTCGACTCCAACGCAGATTCAAAACGGTGTCGTTTTGAATCTGCGTTATTTTTTTCCCTTAACTTAAACGACGGCGTTCCTTGAGATAGGAACGACGTCATTTTGCTACATGACGAAAACCCCCCATTCCCCCTTTCTTCTTCATTTCTTCTTCCCTGAACCCTGAGTCAGCCGCCCCTTTCTTCTTCAGTCCCTCGTTTTATTTCTTCTTCAGTCGCCATCTTCACAGTGCCGCACTGCCGCTGCTGCTGCCCACGCCTCACTCCTCGGTACAAAATCATTGGGTTAGTATTTTCTTGATCCTATTTATTCTCATAGTTGGTAGATTTTGTTTTGTTTCCTGAAAATTGTTTTGTTTCCTCATAGTTTAATTCCACCTAGCTAGAGTATTGTTGATTGGTTAGATATGAGGTCAGATCCCGATTCCGATCGAAATTCCTCAGAATTTCGATTGGAGTTCCGAGCTCCAACTACTATTTGGAGTCGAAGTCAGAGTGATCTTTCGGTTCCGACTCTAGTCAGAATCGGAGTTCGGAACTCGCTATTCCAACTCCGTCGGAGTCGGAGCCCAAGCCTACCTCAAATACACTTTTCTTTTGATTTAAGAGATTCTTTTTCCAAGTCATGTATTCTACCTACTATTAATCTCTATTATTTTTCCATCAAGTCATTGACATATATTCTATTTATTATTAATTTTTTTAAAATTAAAAATCTTATGGGAAGAGAATGTGAGAATTAAACAGAGAGTAGTAAGATAATCAATAAATGAAAATTTATTCAGATTAAAAAGGAAGATGGATTATAAAGTGACTCTATCATGATTTGGTCTACTTCCCTCAAAATTATAGTATTTAGAATAATTTGATGCTAGCTAGTAAACAAAATTATGTTTTTATTTTTCTTGGCTACTAGAAGGAAATCAAAGGAGAATTGTCTAGTTTTCTCAAGAAAAAAGTCATCATTCACTTGGTGAATTTAACTGGAAGACTTTCAAAGTCAAGCAGAAAATCATTCTTTTTGTAATTGTCACTAGAAATAACACATTTATTATGCGACGAGGACTAACTTTTCGAATACATTACATCATTGGATACGCTTTTCTTTTGATTTTAGGGATTCTCTTTCCAAGTGAATGCCACGTGCTGTTAATCTCTATTCTTTTTCCATCATGTCGTTAACATATATTCTACTTATTATAAATATTTTTCTAAATTAAAAATCTTATAGGAAGATAATGCAAGAACTAAACAAAGAGTTGTAAAATAATTAGTAAATAAAAATTTATATAGATTAAAAAGGAAGATGGATTATAGAAGGACTCTCATGATTTGGTCTACTACCCTCTAAATTATAGTATTTACAAGAATTTGATGCTAGCTAGTAACAAAATTATGTTTTTGTTTCTCTTTGCTATTACAAGTGAATCAAATGAGAATTTTCTTGTTTTCACAAAAAGAAAGTCATCATTCACTTGGTGGATTTAACAAGAAGACTTTCAAAGTCAAGTAAAAAATTATTCTTTTTGTAATTTTCTTTCGAAATAACACATTTATTATGCGATGAGGACTAACTTTTCGAATACATTGCACCCTTAGATATGCTTTTCTTTTTATTTTAGAGATTCTCTTTTCAAGTGTATTTCACGTACTATTTATCTCTATTCTTTTTCCATCATTATATTGATATATATTTTTTTTATTGTAAATATTTTTTAAATTAGAAATTTTATGGGAAGAGAATTCGAGAATTAAACAAAGAGTTGTCAGATAATCAGTAAATGAAAATTTCTTTGAAATAAAAGGGAAAAAGGATCACAGAGGGACTCTAATGATTTGGTCTACTTCCCTCTAAATAATGGTATTTTGAAGAATCGATGGTAGCTAGTAACAAAATTATGTTTTTATTTTTCTTGGTTAGTAGAAGGGAATAAAAGGAGAATCGTCTTATTTTCACAAGAAAAAAGTCGTCATTCACTTGGTGGATTTAATATGAACATCTTCAAAGTCAATCAGAAAATAATTTTTGTTGCGCCTAAACTTTGACTCAAATTAATGAATCAAAAATTTAGTGCAGTTTTACCTGCAAGTATACAGGTGTTATAGTACCTTATAGGGTCGAATCCACAGGGATTGACTTATGTGAAAAATAAACTCAAACAAATGAAAAGAAAATAATAAAAGAGATGTGCGATTGAATATAAAATGAGGTTATTGAGATGATGATTTTTGACGTAACAAAATAAAACTAAAATGATAAAATGTATTGATATGGGAAAAGACTACGGTTTTGAGGATCCATCTAATAATTTAGAATATTGTTTTCGATCAAATTACTTCAATTAAACAAGAATAATGATTCTGTTTAATTGGAAGATTTAGCATTTAAGATCAAGAAAAATAGTCACCAATGATTGAGCATGATCGATTGAAAATTAAAACATTCACAAATTTATTTGAATATCACAGGGATTTCTCAAGCATTCACTGTATTCGGAAATCACAATGAATCAAGATAAATATATAGATAATCAAAATATCTAATAATAAAATCATTCAATCGATCAAACTCACAAAATAAATTTTATGTCAATTCGAAAACAAATTCTAAATCATTAAACTTCGCCTCTAACCTTAGTATTTAAATTTAGCCAACCATGTTCATCACAAGTGCTATAGAAATTAAATAAACATTTACCATGATAAAAATAAAAATAAAACACAAGCTAAAATGAAAACAACTTAGATCATAAAACAGGAAATTGAACCGAAAATAACTCCCCTAAGAACTAGTCCGTTCCACTGTCCAGGAGAAAAAGAAAACAGAGCTGAAAAACTCCTCCCCTTGTGCTTAGAGTACTCCATTCACCGAAAACCTGCTGCCCTGTTTCTTTCTTTAAAAACAGAGACCTCAGTCCAGTTCTCCACTCTCTTCCAGTGTGCGTCACCCACTAGAAATCCCCAAAAGAAAGTCTTCGTCCAGCTCCTCTCCACAAAAACCAGACCTCAGCAGCCAAGAAAAACTCCTTTCACCGTCCCCTCTGCTGTCCGTAGCTTTCCAAAGAAAAAATGAAGATCCCCCTCACGTAAACTCTCCTCCGAAAGTCCTTCTTACCTGCTGTTTTACGTAAAATAAACTCTCACCCAGCTTTCCGAAAAATCTCTCTCTCCGTAAACTCTCTCCTTTCTCTTATATATTTTTTTTTGTAAGCTCCCCTCATGTAAGAAAATAGTTAAGAACAAAGAAAGGGAAGATGAAGAAGATTACACCATGGAGGAGCAGAGAAAAAATTATTCTCTGTTTTCTGTATATGAGATACAGTCTGAAAAACTGAATGGTGAACAGTAGCCTTCGCACCACACATATATACACTCTATACACTACCTGCCAAAAGAAGCATAACACACTACTACTTGCCAAAAAGAGGCACCTCACACTCTGCTACTGGTTGACAGGCAGGACAACACTACATAGCAAACTTATTCTGCTTCCCACTATCCTTTTACTGCTATGTACTGCTCGATAATGAAAAGAAACATAAAAGAAAGAATACAAAAGGAAAAAGTAGCACACTTTGGACACACATGTTAAAGTAATGTGTGGGACACTCATGTCGAAATAATGTGTAGGAAATTAAGGTGATAAACAACATCTAGCTTTAGTAGGCTCTAATACCCTCCCACAAGATGGAGAATGTAAGTTAACAATTCCCATCTTGCTTAAGTGAGTTTGCAGAAGATAAGATGGAAGTGCTTTGGTGAGAAGATCTGCACACTGAAGGTGAGAGGGAACATGAGCTGTAGTGATGGCACCCTCAAGTATCTTGTCTCGAACTAAATGGCAATCCAGTTCGATATGCTTGGTACGCTCGTGAAATACTGGATTTTCTGCAATGTGCATTGCTGCTTGATTGTCATAGAACATTGTGCCAGGTTTTGGATGAGATACTTGTAGGTCAGTGAGAATAAATCTTAGCCAACTGAGTTCACAGCAAGTAGCTGCCATGGCCCTATACTCTGCCTCAGCTGAGCTTCTTGACACAATAGTTTGCTTCTTAGATCTCCAAGAAATCAGAGATTGCCCCAAGAAAATACAATAACCTGTCACTGATCTTCTTGTGTCAGGGCATGATGCCCAGTCAGAGTCACAGTAAGAATTAAGTTGTAGGTCTGAGGAGGATGACAATAGCAAGCCTTGACCAGGTGCAGCCTTAATGTATCTCAATACCTTCTGAGCTGAAGCTAGGTGAGCTGTTGTAGGTTGATCCATAAATTGACTGAGAGTTTGAACTGGATAACTAATGTCTGGTCGAGTAATTGTTAGATAGAGCAATCTCCCAATTAATCTTCGATAGATGGAGGGATCAGTAAGCTGTGTGCCAGTGTCCCTACTCAGCTTCAAGTTTTGGTCCATGGGAATCTTTACTGGTTTGGCCCCTAGAGTTCCAGAATCTGCAAGTATGTCAAGTGCATACTTGCGTTGGCAAATGTGAATACCTTCTGAGGATCTAGCTACCTCTATCCCAAGAAAATACCTTAAAACTCCAAGATCTTTAATTTTGAATTTATCATGTAGGGAATCTTTGATGGCAGCTATAGAGTTTAGTGAGTCACTAGCAACTAAAATATCATCCACGTATATGAGTAGGGCTGTGAAGGAGTTCTCAGTTGCTAGAGTGAATAAACTGTAGTCTCCCTTGGATTGAACAAAACCAAATTCTAGTAAGAAAGAGGTCAACTTTGCATACCATTGCCTAGAGGCTTGTTTCAAGCCATACAAGCTTTTGAGCAGCTTGCATACTTGCTGCGAGTTTCCTTTTGTGTATCCTGGTGGTTTCTTCATGTAAATGTCTTCCTCCAAATCACCATGGAGGAAGGCATTATTAACATCAAACTGATGTAAGTGCCAACCTCGGGTTGCAGCAACAGAAAGGAGGCATCTCACAGTGACCATTTTGGCCACAGGTGAGAATGTCTCATTGTAGTCAATCCCCTCTTGTTGGGTGTACCCTTTTGCTACCAATCTAGCTTTTAGCCTTTCCACACTTCCATCAGAGTTTCTCTTTATTTTATAGACATATTTGTAGTCAATGGCTTCCTTGTCAGGAGGCAAGTCTGTGAGCACCCATGTTTCATTTTGTTCCAAGGCCAACAACTCAGCATCCATGGCATTACTCCAATTAGGATCCTTTTATGGCTTGTGAATATGAGGTAGGTTCAGATGCAATTGAGAGGTTAGAGGAGAAAACTTGTAATTGTGGTGAAAAGGATTGGTAAGATAAAAAATCATGTAAAGGAAAAAAACAGTTAGTGAGAGGAGAGGATACCTTGTCCACAGATTGGCCATGTGATGTGAGTGCAACTTGCTGGCAATGGAAGTCTTGGAGGTAAGTGGGTGCTGTTCTGCTCCTACATGACCTCCTAATGGCAGGTTGAAATGGAGAGGAAGAGTTTCTATCAGCAGAAGTCTCAAGAGGAATAGAAGAGGATGGGCTGTTTGGCTCAGGACAATGTGATGGAGTAGTGTCAATTGTATGCTCGAGAGAAGGAAAAGGGTCACAAAAATCCTGTTCAGCAGTAGATGAAGGGTGACAGGTAGGGTCTGTTTGAAATTGATTGGGAGCAGGATTAGGTTGAGTTGGAGAAGCAGGTCCAATGGAGCAATGGGATTGAAAAGGGAAGATGTCTTCATGGAAAATGACATCTCTTGAAATGAAAGTGACTCTAGTTTCCAAGTCCAATAGCTTGTATCCCTTGACCACTAATGGATAGCCTAAAAGACACATTTCCTTCCCCTTGGATCAAATTTCTTTCGACCATGGGATAAAGTAGATGCAAAACAAAGGCATCCAAAAATTCTCAAATGTGCATAGTTAGGCTTAATGGAAAATAGGACTTCATAGGGGGTTTGATTAGCAAGCAAAGGGGTTGGACACCTATTGATGAGATAAACTGCAGTAAGGATGCAGTCACTCCAAAAGGTTAGTGGTAAACCAGATTGGAAAAGCAAAGCTTGTGCCACATTTAAGAGGTGTTGATGCTTCCTTTCCACAGTGCCATTTTGTTGGGGTGTCTCAACACAGGTTCTTTGATGAATGATTCCCTTTTGATTAAAAAAATCAATCATTTTAAATTCAAGGCCATTATCACTGCGAATGATCTTTATTTTTCTTTCAAATTGAGTTTCCACCAAGTTACAAAAGGACTCAACACATTTTCTTGTTTCTGATTTGCTTTGCAGGAGGTAAACCCAAGTGGTTTTAGAAAAATCATCTACAATGGTCAAGAAAAACCTTGTGCCATCATAAGCTATGGTAGAGCATGGCCCCCAAATGTCACAGTGAATCATCTCAAATATAGAAGTGGACTTATGTGAGCTAGTGGGAAAAGGGAGTTTACGTTGCTTAGCAAGGGGACAAATATAACAATGAACATTTGTATTAAAATTGTATCCTTTCTTCACAATAGGGTCCTCAATTAAACCAAGTCTAGAATGAGATATGTGGCCTAGGCGACAGTGCCAGAGGTCACTATCATTCCTGTTGCTTCTAGCAGAAGATGAAAAAGGATGAAGAGAATAATTTTGAGGCCTTAGGGATACTGACACTGGTTTTCAAGAATGCCTTGAGCTTGGTTAACTGAAGGCTAAACACTGGGAGGATCCTTTTGTTGAAGCAAGTTCATGAGCTGCTGGTATTGCTCCTTAGTGAAACTGACTATGTCCTCAGCGACCTTCCTCTTGGTAGTGGTCACTAGATAAGCTGGTTTGATTGGCAGAAAAGTTCATCGCTTGGTCCCCCTTTCCTTTGTGCAGTTTGTGTCCTGGTGGGTATCCATGGAGCTTGTAGCACTTCTCAGCTACGTGGCCAGTCATGTTACAATGGGTACAAGTGGGAGCTCGGGCATTACCAGCCTTAAAACAGTTATCTAGTGAGTGGCCTTGGATATGGCAATGGGTGCAATAAGGTCTATCCTTCTTTTGGTAAGGTTTGGCATTGGTTTTAAAGTATGGATAGGGAGTTTTGGCAGCCAAGGCCATGGAATCAGAGGATGTAGAATAGGTGGTGAGGAGATTGTGTTGTTCTTGTTGCTGAATCAAAGAAAACACTTTATTGACAGCAGGAAGGGGTTCAATGAGCATGATCTGGTCTCTAGAGTTAGCATATTGGTCATTCAACCCCATAAGGAATTGTATGACACAGTCACGCTGGTATCTATCATTCAAAACATTAAGCTGTCCACAAGTACAATAGGAACAGGGTCATAGATGGAAATTTCATCCCATAGAGTTTTGAGGTTACCATAATAGGTACTTACAAAGTCACGGTCTTGTTCAGGTTTGATAGACTTCTCTTCAACTGAAAAATTCAAGGTCCATTTTGTTGGGTAAAACAGTCCTTCAGTTCTTCCCAGATGACTCGAGCATCATCTACAAATGCTACACTTGACTTTATGTTAGAACTTATTGAGTTCTGAATCCAAGAAACTACCATGTCATTGCATCTCTCCCATACATAAAAAATGGGGTTATCTATGTTAGCTGGTTTGGAAATGCTTCCATTGATAAACCCCAGTTTATTTTTTGCTCTAAGTGCTCGATGCATTGCTCGAGACCAAGTAGCATAGTTGTCAGTTGTGAGGAGATCAACAACAAGAATAATAGCAGTGTTGTCACCATTCTCAACTCGATAAGGGTTGTTTGGGTCTGAAAAGTTTAGGTAAGGTGTATTTGTATTTGTAGTTGGGTTCTCTGTGTTTGTAGAGTTCTCTTCCATGGTGAATCAGAGGGAGTATTATCAATAAGATGGGTAGAGCCTAAACTCTGATACCATGTAAGAAAATAGTTAAGAACAAAGAAAGGGAAGATGAAGAAGATTACACCATGAAGGAGCAGAGAAAAAATTATTCTCTGTTTTCTGTATATTGAGATACAGTCTGAAAAACTGAATGGTGAACAGTAGCCTTCGCACCACACATATATACACTCTATACACTACCTGCCAAAAGAAGCATAACACACTGCTACTTGCCAAAAAGAGGCACCTCACACTCTGCTACTGGCCGACAGGCAGGACAGCACTACATAGCAAACTTATTCTGCTTCCCACTATCCTTTTACTGCTATGTACTGCTCGATAATGAAAAGAAACATAAAAGAAAGAATACAAAAGGAAAAAGTAGCACACTTTGGACACACATGTTAAAGTAATGTGTGGGACACTCATGTTGAAATAATGTGTAGGAAATTAAGGTGATAAACGACATCTAGCTTTAGTAGGCTCTAATACCTCAGCCCAGCCAGAAGGTTTTTTTTTTTAATCCTCAAGTCCCTCCTTCCGTCAATACCAGTCCGCTGTTTGAGCTGTAAAATTGCATAATTTAGCTATTTAAAATCAATGTATTTCAACTGCTTCGTGACATTATTATTGGTTTTAGATGAAAAAATAGTTAATAAGCATAAACCCGAGTTGTGATTTTTAATTGATTAATATCATGTTTATGCTTAATTTTATAACTATGATTTAATTGGACAATATTTCCTCACATATATAATATATTTTTAATAATCTATTTTTTTTTCTTTTTAATTTATTTCGAATGTTATTTACTTATTTTCAGTTTAAATAAAATTCACAGAAAATCCAGTTGGAACTTTGAACCAAAAGGACTTGCTAAATCAAAGAAAGCAAAAGAAAAATGAGAGACAATAAAAAGAGAGAGGAGAGCAAGCCGAAAGAAATCAATTTTTACGGAAAAGGTGGAAGAATAAAACTAGATGGACAGCAGCTGGTTTTAACGGACTGAAATCTTTCTTCGGCTTGAGAGAGTTGACGTTGGAGAGTTTTTACGGAAAGCTAAAAATTGAGGGAGCTAGCAGATGGAAGCACAAGGTCAACTTTTACGGAAAGGAAAAACAAAAGAGGTTGGCCAGGACGCGTTCAGGAGGAAGCTTATGAAAAGAAATAAAAGAGCCGAAAGCAAAAGAAAGATTTTACGGAAGAAAAAAGATAGAGGGGTGGAGGAAAGTTGAAAAAAAGAAAGAAGAAAACAAAAGAGGGAGCCGAAAAAGAAGAAAAAGACGTAGACGTTCAAGGGGAATTTGTTTTACGTAAGAAAAACAAGGAAGAAAAGAGACGTGGGAGAGTTTACGAGAGAAAACGAAAAAGCTGGGTGGAGGAAAGTTTACGGAACTTACGGAAGAAAACAAAACATAAAAGAAAAAAATAGAGTTTACGTCCAAGGGGAAGTGGGACTTTCGGAGAGTGAATATAAAAACCAGAGAAGAGAAAAAATATAGGGGGGGACTTCCCCTCCTAGCTGGAGTGAGACTTGGCTGGGAGGTGGAAGGGAAAGATTGGTAGGAAAGACATTTGGTAGTGAACGATGCAGGGGTACGTGGAGCGTTGGAGTTGAGAGATGCTGAATTTTCTGGAGCTGATTAGTCTGTCCTTGAGTCGGTCATTGAGGTATTAAATTGAGTAAAGGGAAGTAGAAAAGAGAGGGAAGTCGGTGGATGTCTTTAATTGGAGAGGAGTGATTCGGTGCAGGATTTTTCAGGAGAAAAGGGAAGGATAGCTGGACGGAGAGTGAAAAGAAATGATGAAAGAGGGAAGAGTATTCTAGTCGGCTGGAGCTAGGAATTTGAAGTTGGTGGATGATTTTAATTGGAGGAGTAGGAGGTATAGCTGGACGGTGAGAGCAGAAATTGAGAGAGGAGTAGGAGATGAGCTGGACGGATGGAATTGACTGGAGTTGAAAATAGAGAGTCGGTTATAGAGAGGGAGACGTGAGGGAAGGGAATTGAAGAAAAGTGAGGATTAAATAGAGAGAGACGTGCTGGAGGAAGGGAATTGNTTTAGCATTTAAGATCAAGAAAAATAGTTACGAATGATTGAGCATGAACGATCGATGATTATAACATTTACAAATCTATTTGACTATCACAGAGATTCCTCAAGCATTCACTGTATTCGGAAATCACAATGAATCAAGATAAATATATAGATAACCAAAATATCCCATAATAAAATCCTTCAATCGATCAAGCTCGCAAAATAAATTTTACGTTGATCCGAAAACAATTTCCAAATCATTAAACTTCACCTCTAACCTTAGTATGAAAATTAGCCAAACATATTTATTACAAATACTATAGAAATCACATAAACATTCATTTATTAGAAAACTAAAATAAAGCATAAGAAATACTAAGCAACAATTTAAAAATTTGGAATCTAGTTGATACAGAGGAATAAATTTCACGCCATTGTTGAACTGCAGAAAATAGAAATAAAGCTATAGCAAGGTTGGGCAAGAACTCCCCTTCAACTCCCAACGTCTTCCCTCTATTTCACAGCACCTACTTTTTCTTTTCCTCCTACTCAACTCCCTCCGTCCAGCTCTCTCTTTCCACTGAAATAAACTCCACCCAATGAAATTCCTCCAGCCCGTCTAACTAAAGTAATGTGTGGGACACTCATGTTGAAATAATGTGTAGGAAATTAAGGTGATAAACGACATCTAGCTTTAGTAGGCTCTAATACCTCAGCCCAACCAGAAGGTTTTTTTTTTTAATCCTCAAGTCCCTCCTTTCCGTCAATACCAGTCCGCTGTCCCCCTCCAGTTTTTATTTTTATTTTTATTTTCTTTTCCTTGACTTTTCGTTCCACTAGTGTATGTTTATTTTTTTCTTTCAGCTCCACTTTCCGTAAGACTAGCCTCCTTTCCTTCCATGCGTGTCTCTCTTTTCTTTCCTTAAAAACTGACCCAGACCAAAGAAAAACAAAGCCAGCCGAAAAATTTCCCTGCTGCAATTGTTGAAACCGTGCCTCTCATGCTCCCTTTCCATTTTCTTGTTTTTCGGTGGTTTTAATTGTTGACAACGTGCCTCTCATGCAGCAGCCCGAAATGACTTTCACGTTGCCTCCGTGATTTGCGTTCTCGCCATCCGTCCCAATTGAAGAAGAAATGAAATGAAGTCTCTCTCAACTTTCCGTGAAAATTGATCCCAAACGGAAGCATGTGTTTATTTAATTTTTATTCTTAGCTTTCCTCAAACTCACTTTTCCTTTTTACATTGACAACTTGCTTCTTCGTGATTTTCTTCTTTCTCGCCGACAATTCTTTTCGTTCAACATTTTCAGCTGTCCAAGTCCATCGCTTTGAAAAACTCATATAGCATGCGCTTTTGGTCAGAATCGGATCTCCTGTGAATTTTATTTAAACTGAAAATAAAGAGATAAAAAATAATGCTCATAAATAAAATAAAAAAGAAAAAGAAAAATTATAAAAAAATAAATTATATATGTGAGGAAATATTGTCCAATTAAATCATAGTTATACAATTAAGCATAAACATGATATTAATCAATTAAAAATCACGTCTCGTATTTATGCTTATTAACTATTTTTCCATCTAAAATCAATAATAATGTCACAAAACAATTGAAATACATTAGTTTTAAATAGCTAAAATATGCAATATTTCAGCTCAATCAATTTTCTTTGTAATTGTCTATTGAAATAACACATTTATTATGCAATGATGACTAACTTTTCGAATTTGTTGCACCCTCATATACGCTTTTCTTTTGATTTTAGATATTCTTTTTCCAAGTTTTGTATTTCATGTACCATTAATCTCTATTATTTTTCCATCATGACATTGTCATATATTCTATATATTATTGATTTTTTTTTTAAAATTGAAAATCTTATGGGAATAGAATGTGAGAATTAAATAGAGAGCTGTAAGATAATGAGTAAATGAAAATTTATTTAGATTGAAAAGGAAGATGGATTACAGAGGGACTTTATTATGATTTGGTCTACTTCCCTCTAAATTATAGTATTTAGAAAAATCTGATACTAGCAAGGAATAAAATTATGTTTTTGTTTTTCTTTGCTACTAGAAGGGAATCAAAGGTGAATCGTCTTATTTTTAAAAGAAGAAATTCGTCATTCACCTGCTGGATTCAATTGGAAGACTTTCAAATTCAAGCAAAAATTATTCTTTTTGTAATTTTCTTTAGAAATAACACATTTATTATGCGATGAGGACTAACTTTTCGAATACATTGCACTCTTAGATACGCTTTTATTTTGATTTTAGAGATTCTCCTTCCAAGTGGATACCACGTACCATTAAAATATATTCTTTTTCTATCATGTCGTTGATATATATTCTATTTACTATAAATATTTTTTTAAATTAAAAATCTTATGGGAAAAGAATGCAAGAATTAAACAAAGAGCTGTAAGATAATCAATAAATAAAAATTTATTTAGATTAAAATGAAAGATGGATTATAGAGGGACTCTATTTTGTTTTGGTCTACTTTTCTCAAAATTATAGTATTTAGAGGAATCTGATGCTAGCTAGTAACAAAATTCTATTTTTATTTTTCTGGGCTACTAGAAGGGAATCGAAGGAGAATTGTCTAGTTTTTCCAAAAAATAGTCGTCATTCACTTGGTGGATTTAATTTGAAAATTTTCAAAGTCAAGTAGAAAATTATTCTTTTCGTAATTGTCTCTTGAAATAGCTAATTAATTATGCCATAACAACTAACTTTTCGAATAAGTTGCACCTTTAGATATGCTTTTCTTTTTATTTTAGAGATTCTTTTTCCGAGTCATGTATTCCACATACCATATATCTTTATTATTTTTCCATCGAGAAAATCTTTAAACTAGATACTCCTTTAATGTGAGATAAACGGAGACCAATAATGACATGACACGTAAGGGATACACCACCAACTCAACAAACCGCATCGCAGTGGATCTCTCGTCTCTTACGGTCTCTTACCCAACACGATTTCTCTCTCTCTCTATTCAGAACCCACATGTCTCCTTCCCCGAACCCAGAAACCACATTTTATCGAACCCTAACTCATATCTGCTTCACCTCTCTCTCTCTACGTCGAAGCCATACTTGATCTGCTTCACCTCTCTCTCTCTGCTTCCCCTCTCTCTCTATATTCAGAATCGACATGTCTCCTTCAACCCAGAAAACACATTCAGTCGAACTCATACTTGATCTGCTTCACCTCTCTCTCTCTCTACGTCAAACCCAAACGAAAATATTCCTCTGCTCTACTTCGAATCGCTTCGAATCCATTTATGAGGAAACCATTTTTTTATGATTCTTCAAATCGCTTCGAATCCAAAACTGAGAGAAACCATTTTTCTGTGATTCTTCGAATCGCTTCGGAAGCTCACAAAATCCGAATGGCAATTTCATGGGCTCAAAAAATCCGAATAGGAATAATCTTCAAAATGGACGCTTGTTAGTAGAAATTTCATGGTTCTTTGTTGCTAAGAAAATCCTAATTTAGAACCTCAAAAAATCGGAATAGACATAGTTAAGTTAAACAAATAATGAAGGAAAAATAATAAGAAAATAAAACTCACAACTTGAAAACCGAAACTAAGGCTCGAAAGTGGGGCTCGAAAATAATCCTTCAAACAAGATGTTTTTTCGGTGTTGATTCGTGGTGCTTCCAGTACGAGAGAATGAGAGGGTTTTACGGTGAGAGAATGAGAGGGCTTTTCGGTGAGTGAGAGAGAGAGAGAGAGAGAGAGAGAGAGAGGGGGGAGAGGCGCTGTCCGAACTCTAAATGAGACATTATCTCCTGCGGTGCAGTTTATAAGTTTGTTGAAGAGTAAGATACGTGTCATGTTATTATTGGTCTCCGTTAATCTCATTTTAAAGGATTGTCCGGTGGGAAGCGTTTCTCTTTTCCATCATGTCATTTACATATATTCTATTTATTATTATTTTTAAAAAAAATTAAAAATCTTATGAGAATAGAATGTGAGAATTAAATAGAGAGTTGTAAGATAATGAGTAAATGAAAATTTATTTAGATTAAAAAGGAAGATGGATTACAGATGAACTCTATCATGATTTTGTCTACTTCTCTCTAAATTATAGTATTTAGAAAAATCTAATGCTAGCTAGTAACAAAATTATTTTTTGTCTTTCTTTGGTTACTAGAAGGTGTTATATTTTCAGCTCTCTCACAATAAATACTCAAATAACCAAATTAACGTAACTGGTTGTAATATGCAAGTAATTTGAACAAGAGACAACCAAAACTCCAAGAAAACTATATGATTAACGTGATTAGTTTTGTTTTCTATTTTAAACACTTTAGAAATCTGAAATATATATACTCATACAAGATAAAAAAATAAAAATAAGAATAATAAAAGAAATGTAAAATCAACACAAGAAATTACGTGGTTCGACCCTAATGGTCTACATCTACGACAGAAACAGTCTAGGAGTCTTTATTATTGAAGAATGCTTCAAAATAGAATTTTATAATCACTTACAACCATTTCTCACCGCACAAAATAGGGAGTGACTTCCTCGTATTATCCTCTAATGAAAACACACATTCCTTGCACTTGATCTTCACCTCAAGTGCTGATTTAATCTTGATGAAACTAGGGTTTGAAAAACTCTCCGTTTCTCTCCAGGCAATGGCGGCTCGAAGAATGAAAGAAATGAAAAGTTCGGACTGATTCCTTCACAAAAAGCACACTTGCCTTTATATATAAAACTAAATAATTACAAGTTTGAAATTTAACCAATATTACAAAATTACCATTAATGAAATACAAATACAAGGAAAAAGGGCAAGCCGTTGAGGTGAAAAGCTTGGCATATCTTCAACAGAAGAGAATCAAAGGAGAATCACCTTATTTTCACAAGAAGAAAGTCGTCATTCACTTGCTAGATTCAATTGGAAGATTTTCAAATTCAAGCAAAAAATTATTTTTTTTTGTAATTGCCTTTGGAAATAACATATTTATTATGCGATGAGGACTAACTTTTTGAATACATTGCACTCTTAGATACACTTTTCTTTTGATTTTAGGAATTGTTTTTCTAAGTGGATATCACGTACCATTAATCTCTATTCTTTTTCCATCATGTCGTTGACATATATTCTATTTACTATAAATATTTTTTTTAAATTAAAAATTTTATGGGAAGAGAATGCAAGAATTAAACAAAGAGCTATAAGATAATCAGTAAATGAAAATTTATTTACATTAAAAAGGAAGATGGATTATAGAGGGACTCTATCTTGATTTGGTCTACTTTCCTCAAAATTATAGTATTTAGAGGAATCTAATGCTAACTAGTAACAAAATTATATTTTTATTTTTCTGGGCTACTAGAAAGGAATCAAAGGAGAATCGTCCTGTATTCACAAAAAAAAAAAAGTCGTCATTCACTTGGTAGATTTAATTGGAGGATTTTCAAAGTCAAGCATAAAATTATTCTTTTTGTAATTGTCTATTGAAATAGCACATTTATTATACCATAAGAACTAACTTTTCGAATAAGTTGTACCTTCAGTTACGCTTTTCTTTTGATTTTAGAAATTCTTTTTCCAAATCATGTATTCCACGTACCATATATCTCTATTATTTTTCCATTATGTAATTGACATATATTCTATTTATTATTAATTTTTTTTTTAAAATTAAAAATCTTATGGGAAGAGAATGTGAGAATTAAAAAGAGATTTGTAAGATAATGAGTAAATGAAAATTTATTTAAATTAAAAAGGAAGATGGATTATAGAGGGACTCTATCATGATTTGGTCTACTTCCCTCTAAATTATAGTATTTAGAAAAATCTGATCCTATCTAGCAACAAAATTCTGTTTTTGTTTTTCTTAGTTACTCGAAGGGAATCAAAGGTAAATTGTCTTGTTTTCACAAGAAAAAAGTCGTCATTCATTTGGTGGATTTAATTGGTAGACTTTTAAAGTCAAACAAAAAATCTTTCTTTTTGTAATTGTCTTTCGAAATAACACATTTATTATGCGACGAGCACTAACTTTTCAAATACATTGCACCATTGGATATGCTTTTCCTTTTATTTTAGAGATTCTCTTTTCAAGTATATTTCATGTACCATTAATCTCTATTTTTTTCCATTATTATATTGACAGATATTCTTTTTATTATAAATATTTTTAAATTAAAAATTTTATGGGAAGAGAATGCAAGAATTAAACAGAGAGTTGTAAAATAATTGACTCACTAAAAAATGAGTAACACAAAGGCTATTCCAAGTGTATGAGGATATTGTGTAATAATTAGGAATAAAATTCCTAGATCGTCTACTCGAAAAAATTTGTTTAAATCTAAACTCATATAAAATGGTGAAAAGTTTCACAAATAAAAATGATGGTATATACAATGAATGGAAGGGTGTAACGGAAATAAAAGGGCACTAGTCATAAATTAGATTTATACTTTTGGATTTTTTTTAGTGTCGAAATGGAACGTAAAAGACTAACAAATTGAAATTAATAGTTAAAGATTCAACTACACTAAACAATTTTAATTAATCTAAAAATTAAATAATAAACTTAAATTAATATAAAATGTAATTGTAATGCATATTTAATAGAAGTTTAAAGAAATAAGAAAAATAACTGGTATAAAATAAAATAAACAGCAAATAAAATGCCTAATTTTTAATCCAAAAATATCAAGAATACACCATAAACTTCAAAATTAAATAAAAAGTATGGAATAAAAAGATCAAGCCAAATGAACAGAGATGAAGATTGAAAGCAGTGAAGAAGGCTAGACTGTAGCAGCAATTGGACCCCTCAATGAGCTCCTCAACATGTTGCAGTGTGAGTGAGTGCTCTAAAAGAATTTATGTGTTGCGGCGTGAATGAACCTCCAAAGGAAAAATCTTCCGTACAGCTTGAAATGCCCAAATCAATAAAAATAAATGTGTGTGGTGTTCCAATTCCAGAATTACGTACGACGTTCAATGAAAAATAAAAATGAAAAAAATGTGTTCCCCGTAGATCAAAGTCTCCCTTGAATCATGGTTGCCGTAGAAGTCTTCAAGTCCTATAATGCCAAGTAAAAAAATCCCTTTCGTGCCCCTTTTGAAGTCCAAAAAGCAACCTTTTTAGACTAATATGTATGCCCTTTTTGCTTTTTGACTTTTCTCTTCTTTAATTTTTGTATTCCTTGGACCTAAAAAGAAAATGAAATAAAAAAAATAAAATAAAAAAAAAAGAATAGAATATCAAAATTGTGTTATGCATGTAAAAAAATATTACCCAATTAAATCACAAGTTATAAAATTAAGCATAAAATCATGCTATTAACCAATTTAAATTACAACTTAGATTTATGCATCTTAACAATTTTTTCATCTAAAAAAATAATAATATAATAAAATAAATAAAGTATATTGGTTCTAAGTGTATAAAATATGTAATATTTCAGCTCAATCAATAATCAATAAATAAAAATTTATTTGGATTAAAAGGAAAGAAGGATTACAGAGGAACTCTATAATGATTTTGGTTTACTTCCCTCTAAATTATAATATTTAGAAGAATCTGATACTAGCTAGTAACAAAATTATATTTTTATTTTTCTTGGCCATTGATGGGAATGAAAGGAGAATCGTTTTGTTTTCACAAGAAAAAAGTTGTCATTCACTTGGTGAATTTAATTGGAAGATTTTCAAAGTCAAGCAGAAAATTATTATTTTTGTAATTGTCTCTTGAAATAACACATTTATTATGCAATGATGACTAACTTTTCGAATACGTTGCACCCTCAGATATGCTTTTGTTTTGATTTTAGAGATTCTTTTTCCAAGTCATGTATTTTACGAACTATTAATCTTTATTATTTTTTCATCATATCATTGACATATATTCTATTTATTATTAATTATTTTTTAAAATTAAAAATCTTATGGGAAGAGAATGTGAGAATTAAACAGATAGCTGTAAGATAATCAGTAAATGAAAATTTATTTGGATTAAAAAGGAAGAATGATTACTAAGGGACTCTATCATTATTTGGTTTACTTCCTGTAAATTATAGTATTTAGAAGAAGCTGATACTAGCTAGTAACAAAATTATATTTTTTTTTCTTGGCTACTAGAAGGGAATCAAAGGAGAATTGTCTTATTTTCACTAGAAGAAAGTCGTCATTCACTTGGTGGATTTAATTGGAAGACTTTCAAAGTCAATCAGAAAATCATTCTTTTTGTAATTGTCTCTAGAAATAACATATTTATTATTCGACGAGGACTAACTTTTCGAACACATTGCACCATTGGATACGCTTTTCTTTTGATTTTAGGAATTCTCTTTCCAATTTGATGCGACGTACCATTAATCTCTATTCTTCTTCCATCATGTCGTTGACATTTATTCTATTTAGTATAAATATTTTTTTAAATTAAAAATCTTATGGGAAGAGATTGCAAGAATTAAACAAAAAGCTATAAGATAATCAATAAATGAAAATTTATTTAGATTAAAAAGGAATATGGATTATAGAGGGACTCTATTATAATTTGGTCTATTTCCCTCTAAATTATAGTATTTAGAAGAATCTGATGCTAGCTAGTAACAAAATTATGTTTTTGTTTTTCTTGGCTACTAGAAGAGAATCAAAGAATTTTTAGTGTAAAATCTGCTTATCATTTTCAGTTGAGCAGGAAAAGAAGGATCAATGGGGAGTCATCATTGGGATTTGTAGGAAGCGAGGGCTGGAAGAAGTTATGGAATCTAAATGTTCAAGGTGTGACAAAAATGTTTATCTAGAAAACACTTAACAATTGTTTACCCACAAAAGAGAACTTATTCAAGGGGAGGGTGGTGGAGGATCCGCTATGTCCCATTTGTGAGAAAGAGATTTAAACAAATTGCCATGCTGTCTGGAGCTGTCTCGTTGTAGTTGATGTATGGGCTGAGGAGGGTAGATCGGTTAAAAAATGGGCAACAGGTGAAAGGGACATAGGGATGATATGGAAGAAAATGGTGGAAAGGCTGAATGAAGAAGAACTGTAGTTAAGTTCTACTATGATGAGACTTGTCTGGTTGAGGAGGAACAAATATGTGTTTGAAAATGGGTTCACTAGCCCAAAAGATATTTTCATACAGGCCAGGTATAGCACTACAGAATACCAGCAAGCTCAAACTTGTAAACTAGAGAATTAATACACGAGTGAGCAGAGACATGGTAAGATGGAAGGCTCCTAAGGGTGTAGTTGTTAAAGTAAATTGAGATGCAACTTTTGACAAAAAAATCTTTACAGATGGGGGCAGGGTTAGTAATTCATGATGAAGAGGGGGAAATTTTGGTATCCTTTTATATCTCAAAGTCATATGTTGGTTCCCCAGCTGTAGCAGAGACAGAAGCATTGTGGAGAGCATTGATTCTTTGTACACAATTAAACATTTCTGAAGTAGTCTTCGAAGGTGATGCATTGGAGATTATTAAGGCTGTAAATAGGAAGGAGGAGATTTGGGAGTGGAATGGTCAGCTGATTGAAAACAACAGAGGTTTGTTAGTACATAGACTTTCTTGGAAAGTTCAACATACATAAAGAGAAGGTAACAAGTTAGCACATTTTTTAGCAAATTTTGCTTATAATGTAAATGAGGATCAAGTTTGGATAGAAGATGGCCCAGAAGGCTATGTTAGTTTCTTTTTACAAGATAAAGCTTGTATTGATAACAGATGATGAATGAAAGAGGTTATGTTTTGGATTGAAAAAAAAAAAAAAAAACTGATTGTGCTAAAGCCAATGACGGATATGGATAAGTCTTCCATGGTGAATGAGTATAAATTCTCTTCTACTAGGACCCATGTATGCATGCAATTATAGCATCTCCCACTCAAAACTACTATGATTTAACATTCTCATGAAACTCACTTGAGATGAAATGGAGAAGCAAATTAGGGAGTAAAAAGTAAAAACCTATTTTGTTTGTATTTCTCATTAAAAGAAAAATAAAGATGTTGAAGGAGAATCCATTTACCTTTTTCTCTAATTGATAGACTTATTTTTTCTTGTATTAATTCTCAAAGTTTGTCAATATATAAAAGGAGCAAAGCTTGTTGGTGGCAACCAAAGAACATTCCCAATGGATCATGCATTTTACATCTATATGTAAAAGAGTAGTGCTATTCAAAAGCCTTTATACTACATACCATCCCCATGATATAATTTGTTTGGTAAGATTTAAATTTTGAAATTTATCTTTTAATTTAAACTATATCACATTCATTTGTGGTGTAAATGTTTTCAAATATAATTATTTAATGTAAAATAGGCTAGGAATCTTGAAAAACACAACTCCTACCGATTATGAAATGTAAAATACATGAATTTTTTTTTTCTAATAGTCAAGCCAAATTTAGTTTTTTCTCTCTCTCTCTCCTTTCATCTATCTATTTTTTTTAATTATTTTTTTCTCTAGTTTTATTTACTTATAAATGGAATAGATAAGAAATTTGGAAAAGTTGTTGGATGGAACTCTTGAAAAAGTGGTTAGTTAAAATAAAGAAGTAGAATTTTGGTAGATAAAAATATAGATGAATCGTTTAGAATGCTCTAAGCTACCAAAATTATAAGTAATTAGCTTAATGTGAGAGATCAACTAATATACAATTACCTTTACATATTTTTTATACATTTCACCGATATAATTATTTGTATTATTTTTTTAATATAAAATAATTATTTCGACCATATATAACAAATACACAAAAACAACTTTATTTCAGAACTCGAAAGAGAAAGTCCCTACGCGTTGTGAACTCGGTGTGAAACAAGGGAGCATTGGGCGTGAGTGGCCGCGTGTTGCCAAGTTTATGGCCACTTCTTTCGACGACTTTACTTTTAAGGACCGACCATCATCCTCTTTTTGTCGACGCGTCAACGGTTTTCCGAGAAACAACACCCAAACAATAATGTAACAAGACCTATAAGCCCATTCTTCCTTAATCCACCCACTCCGTTCGCAACTTCGCCCTCTCTCTAGCTCGCAGATCCGATCAAACAGCACGGACGGTCTGACCACACATCAATTTCCAATTGATAATCTGTACCCAGAAAATCTTTAGCTTCCTCGATCGTTCTTTCTAGTTTCTACAGAATGGCGCCGCTGAAGGCTGTGACACTGACCCACGTGAGATACCATAAGGGGGACCAACTGGGTCACTTCCTAGCCTGGGTCTCGCTCGTTCCGGTCTTCATCAGCCTCGGCGGATTCATTTCCCACTTCATTTTCCGCCGTGAGCTCCAGGGTATGTTCTTCGCTCTCGGCCTCATCATTTCCCAATTCATCAATGAGTTCATCAAGACATCGGTCCAGCAAGCTCGACCCGAGACCTGCTTTCTGCTCGAGACGTGCGATTCTCACGGCTGGCCCTCGAGCCACTCCCAGTATATGTTCTTCTTTGCCATGTACTTTACTCTGTTGACGTCTAAAGGGATTGGGCTTTGGGACTCGAGGAACAATTGGATTGTGAATTTCTGGTCTTGGTCTCTGGCATTCCTCACTATGTATTCTAGGGTGTATTTGGGGTACCATACAATTGCTCAGGTCTGTGCTGGGGCCATTTTGGGTATCGTTCTTGGATCGCTGTGGTTCTGGGTGGTGTATTCTGTGCTTTCCCCTTACTTTCCCGCAATCGAGGAAAGCGCATTTGGAAGGATGCTCTATGTTAAGGATACGTCTCATATACGCAATGTGTTGAAATTTGAGTACGACAATGCGAGAGCTGAGAGGAAAAAGGTGTCTTCCAAGAGCAATTGACTACTAGTCTTCATCTGGGTACGTAGAAATTCAATCCGTCTTTACTTTTTCTTCGGTTTTCCTGAATTAAATTTTGTACGTTTCATAAGTGATTGATCCAAAATTTTGTGTTACCCTGATTACCATTCCGTGTGTAGATATCGTTTGTTAGCTGATTTCATTGACACTGACCTAGTTTCGAATATGAGGTGGTAGTATGTGGAAAAACAAGATTCAACTTTAATTTAGAACTGTTTTTTGGTTCACTGCTAACTCTCCTACTGTATGCCATACTTTATTTTAGATTAATCCTCTCTATTTGATAAATTATCCTGTTATAGTTTTTTGCATTGTTTCATGACTATAGTGGATTAGGGAAGGAAACTTCACACAAAATCAATTAGAGAAAAAAAGGTTTGATAGAGTATCACATTGGGTCGAAATTGTTTCTCAAGGGTATCTTTATGCATGGAAATTAACCTAACAAATTACTTTGATTATCCTCTTCTCTCTTTGATAGTCAAATCTTTCTTGAATACTGTACATGATCCTTTGTTGGCATTTACTTAGCTGACCAAGCTATCCTTTTTGTGGTTGTCTCGTACTATTAATTTTTTATCCAAGTTAAAATACAAAACAGAGAGAAACAAGTTCAGATTTGTAAATAAAAATGTTGTTTGTTTAAAATAGATGGGAAAACCCTAGCGGTGGTGCTTGATCATTTCTTGTGAAATTTTATTGAATAAGTTATACCGCCTTCCTACTGTGATGCTTCTGGGGCCATATGCCCAATTGGCTTATTTTGTTTATCTTGCCGGTAAGTCCTTAATTTGAATCTAAAATTTCCTTATCTTAGTATCTTGATTTGCTTCTTTGTATTATCAAGACTGTGTCAGGCTTTTACCCTTTCTGTGAGGTGGATGCCTCACTGCCATGAACCTGGGGATTGTTAGATGAGAAACGGATGGAAAGATATCTTGTATAGGGGTTATCTTGTGACACATGTCTGTTTTTAATTATGCCCCAGACGTACTTCTAAAATGACCAGTTTTTGAAGAAAACACCAAAAAGGGTGAAATTTTAGATCTTCAATGTTGTTTTTGTGTTTCTCCACCATTTTTGTCCCCAGGCCAACTGGTGGTACATGGTTGTAGGTTAAGATCCTGATTTCTCATTAGCAGTTACAATGCTTTCTTATATGATTTATTTGACTTCTAAGTTGTACACACAACTTACAACTTAAAACTGAGGAATTAATTTCTTATTTCTAACGATGCTCTGTGTATGGGTGTTGGCTCAGAGTAGCTCTTGCCCTCCTCATTATTTTTTTTCCTCCTTTCACTTGTAAAAGAAAAAAAAGTATTTTTTTCCTCCTTTCTAATCGGGTGCATTCTTTCATATATACCCTGTGTGCCTGAGATGCGCCCTTTTCCGCTATTAATAAAATTTGAATTGCTTTATTAAAAAAAACTATGGAACTTAGGTGATGCAGTGATCAACAATTTTTTATTGCCTTCTAATAGTTGTCACATGGAGTTCCATTATGAGAAGTGAGTCGTCTCATTTGGCAGTAAAAGTTACATTCACTTATGGCTACAAGTCTTTTTGTCATACTGTATAATATGTGAAACGATCTCACATTCTAATTGATACAGAATTAAGTTATTGATATGCTTGCACCATTGATGGTCAATATAGGTTTTAGCTGAAAATGAGTCTACTTTACTCTCCCTTCCCTCAATCTTTGCTGTCAGTTCTTGTTGGTCCTTTCCCATTTATGTTTCACCTAAATGCCAAAAAGTCAAATGTCTAAAGAATGGCTTAATAATGTAATATTTACATCTATGGGAACTAGGGAAGGAACAACTATAATGCGTTAGAACTAAACAGAGGATCTAAGGTAAGAAGAAAGTGAAGAAAAATGGTCTTTGTAACTGTCTTCACATGATTGAGGCCATATTTTTGTCTATTTTAGTTGATTTGGAAGTGAACTTCTAGCCTTCAAATGGTAGGGATAATCAAATTGAATTGCTCTTATTACTGTGGTAGCCCTCAAGAAAATCTCTTTCCCATTTCTTTATTTTCCATCATATAAAGTGTGTATAATATAAAAGTAATTATTAAGCTTGACAGTTTGAGGTTGAGAATCCTTTTGTTCTTGATATAATAAGTTTATATTTACACCAGTCTTTCTTGAATTCTTGTTATATTGCCAGGTAAATTGAAGGACAGTTAACCGGATGCTTGGTTGGATGAATTCATTTGGCTAGCATTATGAGTCAAGGTGGCTTCTGAAGTTAGTGATTAGCACTGGAGTTATGATTGTTTTATGTTAGATGATGACTACATGTAGATACTCAACATAGATCATTTGGATATTTAAAAAATTGTTGGGACACATGGAAAGGTTAATGATGCTTGGGTAATTATGTTCTTCAGAACACTTTTGACTCACTTCCTCGCTGATCTGTGGGTGTAATAATATGTTTCTTTTAAGCTCAGTTTTTGATACGCCAGTAAATATAGATAGTAACATAAACTTCTTGAAATCAGTGTGTTCGTTTTGTGCCAAATTGTTGTTCCTTATAGCAAAATGGGGTGTTTTGCAACTCATCTAATTTGAAACGACTACAATTTCTACTTAAATATGAGCTTTGTCCCTGTTTATGACATTTTCAAATACAAAATCCAAATGTTTCTCAAAACAAAAGTAATTCAATTCAGTACCCAATTCTTTAGTCATAGCACTAAAATTCAAGTAACTGCATGAGAAATGACTCTAGGACAATTTCTTTGAACTCATAGCCAAACTGCATCTAGAAATCAAGACTCCAGCATTGGAATTTGGTACCAACTCCACTAAAGATCAGTTCTAAAAGTCACTGGCTGTAAAGCCCGGGTATACACATCCTCTGAAAGAAAAGAGTGGGTTACAATACACCAGTAGCACAATTAATTGGGCGAGGGAAATTGTAATTTTAATTATAAATAAATAAATAATCCGACACAAAACACTATGTGCAATGAACGTCCTCTAATCAATCTCAATGAAAACATCCAAGGCTGTAAGATAAGGAAAATCACCAACGGTCACATAAATTGACATCAATACACCATGAAGGATATGATATCATCAGTTGTCACACAGATATTAAATGATCACACAGACCTTAGATGCCAGAAGAGTATCCAGACAATGTCATGAAGATATCATTCATATCACAAAAACGTTTACAATATTATAGGGTTAGAGGTTGGTTCTAACTTTTTTGTGACTCTCTCACGTACGGAACAAGTTACGCTAATTCAATAGTTTGCAAGAATATTTAAACATGTGTCAACATATCACTTTTATGAAATTTCTTCGCTCCCCATAAATATTACTATTTAGACGACAACAAATTCCCCTCAAAATTAATGTAAAAGTTACTTGAAACCATGTGCTTGAATCAACATCACAATGGTGTTTTTGGCTGGTCAAATTTGAATCACTCTTGTTTCCTAGGTATCAGAACAAACTGGGTAGAATGGGGCCATGAGATATGACCCTCCAACTACGAGTGTGAGATGAAGAGAGAGAACAGAGATAGAGGGAGCATATGGCAGGCACACCTATAAAAGAGAAACTGCTCCGATTATACATGCTACAATATGAAATGAGAATGGCTGTCCAAAGATGCTTGAGGGCTGTATCAAAATCTCTTCAAGAGAAGATCAATATAGCAACATCTTAAAAAAGTGTCCGGCTATGCCCTAACTTATTTGGTCACATCTGACTAAGCATTCATAATCTCTCTTGAGTCCAAATGACTTAGGACAATGTTAAGTCTCTACAAAACATGATGTAGAGAACTAACTAAAGGTGTTTAGTAAATATTGAGATTTGAAGGTCTTCATGAAACATGAGGATATAGAGTTTTGAGTCAGCTTTTGCAATGCCAACAAGTGTGCCAACATCAAATCTCTTAATATAAAGTTATGACTGCTTTATTTCAAATAATTCTTGCTATTTTTGTAATAGTTGTTCAAACTTCAAACTTGGTTATATCCAACATATTTGAATTGGGTGGTTTTAGGCCTCTTACAATCCCAAAAGCTAGTTTAAGAGGTGAAACTTTTCCTCACACTTACAAAATACTGATCACTAGCCATTTCCACAACCAATGTGGGATAACCTCAACAATATCCTCCTCATACATCAGGTCTTGAGTTACCAAATTCTATGCTAACTCAAGAGGTGATACTTTCCCTCACATTTATAAACTGACAACTAACTCCTTTCACGACTGATGTATGACAACCTAAACAATCTCCTCTTCACACATCGGGTCCTGAGTCGAAGCAGCGACAATCATTTTCTCTTATGGATTGTTTGGTCAAGGTTTTTGGTAAACTTGGGCTTTGATACTAGTATTAGATGGTTTTGGACATCTCTCAACCCCAAAAACTAACTCAAAAGATGAAACTTTTTCTTACAATTAAGCTAGCCATCAGCCCATTTCCACAATCGATGTGGAACAACCCCAATAGTAATTCATTTAGATTTATAAGTTTTGTCAATATGTTAACACATGATTATTTCCCCTTTAAGAAATTCTATAACAAACGCACTAACAAACAGAAACAGCTAGCTTACACAAATAATTTTTAACATACATTCAAAATATGACCAAACCAATTACATGGGACACAAAAAATAAAATTATTTTCATGCTTTAACTTCACGCGAAAAGTGAAGAAGTGAGCAAACGGTGGAGTGAGCACGAGCAAGGAGCATTGCAGCTGCATTTTGCTTTTCCCCCATGCAGACAGTGTGTGCTTATATTTTAGTGGACCGTTGTGTTTTGGGAGCTTTTTGTATAGCGAGGAAAAAACCTAAGAGGTACAACACCAACACTGGCATGCATGACACATGAGTAATATACAATGAACCTCTAATGTAAGTAGTGTACAAAGATTATATAAAGGTATGGAAGAGCGATTTTGTAACGCCAGCTTCCTATAGGTTTATTTTTAGAATAACGATAGTCTTGCCACTCTTCTACTACTATTTTTTATTTTTAATTATTTTTTATTTAATGATTAAGGAATTAACTATAGTAAAATTGTATATTTTTAAATTTTTTTAATAATTAAGGATGTTAAGAAAATACTTAAAAGAAAATTAAAAATAAAAAACAAATATACTAGGAGTAGGAAAGAGGTGGTAAAAGGGTTGTAAGCCTATCATTACCTTTTTTTTTTTTTTTAAATACTTGTTAGTTGTTCCTGGTATATATAGTAAAGAGGTCCAATATTATAAAAATACTCTATTATTGAAAATAAACTCCCAAAAGTATAAGATGAAAATAGTCTCATGCATAGGAAGAAAATTTAAAATGTGATTTTTTTTTTAATGTTTAAAAAAATACTTATTAACTAAGTCTAAAAATCTCTTGACATATTATGATCTATGCCTGCTCGTCTGCTAACAAACAAACAAAACAATTAAAATGAGTCAAATACTCAATAAGTAGTATATCATACAATAAACATAATAAATATAGAGGTTTATTAAAAAAAATATGCGACTTAATACTACTTATAATTCTTATAAAATATGAAACCTGGATTGTTAATACTTATATTCACCAAAATAATATTCTACATGCATAGCAAAATAATATTCTACATGCATGCACTATGCATGTCTTATTAAACGTGTTTTTCGCTTTCCTTATTGATTCAACACACATTAATAATCCGGAGTGCAAAAAAGTCCTTTTTTAAAAAAAAAAAAATTTTGCAATTTCTTTTATATCAATTTTTTTTTTTGCAATTTCAATAAAAGAAATAATTGGAAAGAAACAAATAATATAGAATCTTTCTTACCTTCCTTCAAACTAGAGTGTGATACTCAGCTTGTTAGTAGAGCTTGCCATCGCCGCAAAAAAAAAAAAAAAAAAGGGCAGCAGAAGAGTGTATTTGTTGTAGTGTGCATGCTGCATGTATTCCCTCTCAAAAAAATTCCAGCAAGTTTAATTTGTATGGTATAATATACGCTTTCAATGAGCCACGTTGGAGTAACGTACGTCTTTAGGGTGGCGCTTAAACGCCCGTGAAAAGTATTTAGAGTTGGATATATATAATAGACGTAAGAGCACTCATTTTGTAAAACCTATTGTTATGTAAAATTTAAAGGTGTGTTGTCTAAGACGTGCATCTAATGGATGCTTTACTTTATTTCTATTTTGCATTTGTGTACAGTGTTGCCGCTAGATGTAGAAGCAACTGTACACAAATATAAACATATTTTTATTTGTTTTCTATATTTTCTTGTAATTTTTTTCTCAAATTAATTTTTCTTATTGTACTTTTTCTCTCATAAAATATTAAAAAGTATAATATTAAAATGATATGAAGAAAAAATAGATAAGTTGATGTATGACATATTGTAAAAGTTAGTATGTAAAATAAAAAAAGTAAGATTTGGTTATATATTTTAAAGGATAGGATGAAAAATCTATTGGGAGTGTTCTTCTATATATATATATAGAGAGAGAGAGAGAGAGAGAGAGAGAGAGAGATGCACTCCATGTTTTTCTTTTTAGTGGGATTATGAGTTATGATTGCAGGTTAATTGTGGGGAGAGAATAATATCATGTATATAATAAAACTTAAATCCAATGGAATTGTATATACATTTGATAAGAGTAAAATACGTAGAATTTATCTATTAATTAATTATATTCCGACATTAATAATTTGATCGTTGGTGGCAAATTATTTATTGGCAAATTGTTGGGCTGAATCAAAGCTCAACAACTTGATGAAATTCTCCTTTAATCGGTTCATTCAAATATCATGATAGCTAAAGATAAAAACTGCAAGAAGAGAAAAAACTAGAACCAAGGATCAAAAGCAGCTCATTTCCTCCCTACAAAATGCGCGTTATAATAATTTCCACGAAGAAAAAGAAGATCATGACTCAAGTGCAACTACGTACATCATCATGTGTGTTCCATTGTCAGATAATCTTAAACACTTTCTATAGAGTTCAAACACTCCATGATACTCTAAAGTGGTCTGTCAAAATTAAAGGGCACTAAACCAATGCAAAGTTTGTTGAGACTTTGTTTAGAGTGAATGCAAGCTGATCGCTCTTTACCTGATCTCCATCACTTTGCTCATTTATTCCTCACTAAACATCTCTCATCATGACAGACATGACTATAATATATTAAGATCAAAGTAATAATCTCTAAAAACATTCATCGATCGAGACATTTAACAAAAGAGAGAAAGATAGGAAAAAGTGAGCCACACTACATGAAATATATGAGCTTTTATCATGATAATATGAGAAAAATCTTTTTTTCTAGTGCTCTGGCCATCACGTACTGTGGTGCATGTGATTGCTCTGATCATTCTTTATAAGCGTCCAATAAGAGCTAGCTAGCTATAACAATCAGTTTCTTGCTCAGATCATGAACAAACAACGAAAGCATGCATTTTCTTGCTCTCTCAATAATATATATATAGAATTGCAAAGGAACCAATAATATAGAATGTTTCTAACATTCCTAATCGGAGTCATGTGAAACTACTGCAACTGGTCAAGCGTACTGAGCTTATATTAACTCCCAAAAAAAATTTTCAAAAAACTTTGCACTTTCGATGATCCATTTTGGAGCGATTGATCTTGAGTACTGTTTGAACTCCGTGAAAAGAATTTATATTTTGACAATATATAGATCATGCACTTGTACGTAGCTGCACTCCATATTTCATGACCTATTTAAGTACTTGACAATATATTCCATGTTGTGGATTTTCTTGTATTTTTCCTTTTTAAGTATTATGGCTCCCTCAAGTGACCTATTTGTTTCCACGGTCTTTTCTCCACTACAAGTGAGGGCTTTTAATAAATTTGGGAGGAGTCACTATTGGATATCATGTGACCTTCGTCTTTTTAGAAAAAAAAAATAGTATGGCATGCATTTACATGAACTGATCACTAAAAGACTTTTCTATGAAGTTGTAGAGCTTTGATTCAGCTAGCTTTGTAACACCAACAAGCTTATCACAATCAAATATCCTATAAATACAATATTATGAGTGTTTTTTTTTTCAGCATGCACGTACTTCTCTCATTTAATTAAGGGGGAAATAGTACTTTATGTGAAAATAATGTGTTTGCATATAATATTCTTATTATAAAAAATTGAGTTGGATTATATACATGGTAGAGAATGTTGACGTTGGAACAAATATTTGCAAAACTGGTCGGATATATACTTGTCAATTGTTGTTACAAAGTTGAATCAAAGCTCCATAATTTCATGAAAAATGCCTTTAGTTTGCTCATTTAAGTATCATGATAGTTGAAACAAAAATACAAGAAGAGCAAAAACTATAACCAAGGATCAAAAGTTTCTTCTCTACCTACCTACAAAGTAATATTAGATACAGTCATAGATTGTGTAAGTACCATGCACTCATTTTGAAAAAGAGTAAGGTTGTGTAACCAAGATGTTTTTACGCCTCTTGTTGCCGTCACTGCCGCTCTCATCTCCTTCCCCACCGGCCAGCGACCTCAATCCTCCATTTTCAACCCCTCCCGCACTGCCAATCTCCTCCACGCATGGCTAGAAGCCTCTGCTTCCTTGAGCTCGCACACCGCCATGCCGCTAGCATTGGCTACCATTTTCTCACCACCTTACCGATAGCCTCCCAGCTACTTAACCCCACTATTCCTCAGCCCCGATTCGCCACCCATGAAGCCCTACTATCTTCATTTTCGATTTGAGCTTTTTGGCCTCCAACTCCCAACTACTAAATCACTATAACTAATACTAATATATAGTTATACTAAATCACTATAACTAATACTAATATATAACTATACTAATAGTCTAATATTAATACTATTATATAGTCTAATATATTATATAGCTATAACTAATACTAATATATATATACTAATACTAATAGTCTAATATAGTCTAATATATTATATAGCTATGACAACTTGTATAATATTTTTCTTAAATGTTTTTTTTTTCATTTAATGTAATTACTAACTTTTTATCGAAATTAAGTGCTTTATTTATTTTCTTACAATTGCAAGATTTGTTGAATGGACTATTGGAGTTAGTGGCTTCGTGCATAGCTATTACTATTAGCTATTTGTTCTAGTTGTAAAGCTTTTTATTGGATGTTCTTGTTGTTTGAACTTCTAATTTGGATTTTTAATTCAGCACTTCAAGAAATCAAAGCTTTTCCCAGGGAGCTCCTTCATGGCAAAAGGTCGTCTTTTCGTGGAAAAAAACGGGTGCACACCAATTGTGTTCGTGGGAGCCTCGTGGCGTATACTTCGTGGGAAAATGTATTTTTTCCACGAGACCTCTAACTCGTGGGGACTATATCGAGTTAACCACAGCACATTTTGTGGGCAAAAGTCTTAATTTTCGTGGCAAAAGTCAATTTAAATATTATAGAACTCGTGAAAAGAAGACAATTCTCACCAATGCATTTGGTGGTAAAATTATTAGCCACCAAAATTTTTGTGGGTAATTAGCATGTGTTGCCATGAGCTCCTTTGTGGGTATAACTATTACCCACCAAGTGTCTTCTGAGTAATTAAATGTTTTACCATGAACTCTTTTGTAGGTATAACTACTACTCACCAAATTTCACGCGGGTAATTAGCATGTTTTCTCATGAAGTCCTTCGTGAGTATAACTATTACTCACCATGTGTCTTCTGGGTAATTAAATCTTTTGTCATGAACTCGTTCGTGGGAATAACTACTACTCACCAATTTGTATGTGGGTAATTAGCATGTGTTTCCATGACGTCCTTCGTGAGTATAACTATTACCCACCATTTGAGTTTTGGGTAAATAAATATTTTGCTATGAACCGCTTCGTGGGTATAACTATTACTCACCAAATTTCTTGTGGGTTGCCCATTCACTCCAACTGATTTACCTATAAATGTGATTGTGGTAAAAGATTACTTTCCATGATGTGGTCTTGTGGAAAATAAATTTAACATATCTGCTTAACTACTATTCCCCGCTAGAACCATTCACTAGAAATGTAGAATTTCCCACCACCACAATCATAGCAAATAAGCTTTTCCCATGACATAAATAGTCACAATATTGTTTTGGCAAATAATTATACCAGGTTTTTGCCACTAAATTGCTAGCTCCATATGGGAAAAACAATATTTCTTGCACCAAGTTTTTCCCACTATATATTACCTAATTGGTTGAAAACTAGTTGAGATATATGGCAAAATTACTCAAAAACACAATCACAACCATATCACATAATTTTTCCTGTTCATATACGTATATATAATTAATTCTGACATGTTTCAATGTTCAGATTGTATAATGGAAATACATCAATGTGTACTGTGTGGGAAGGAAATGGGAGGATCAACATGATTGTTACAACTACTGTATAGCCCATAAAACAACTATATACTTCTACATATAGTCCATGGACTTGTAATTTATTGGACTTTTGGACTTATAATTTGTTAGAATTTTTTATTTGTACTTTAGACTTTTGGTATTTGGATTTGTAATTTGTTAGATTTTTGGACTTGTAATTTAGACTTTTGGAATTTGGACTTGTAATTTGTTGGACTTTTGGACTTATTTTATTTCATAGCAGAATTTTCTTTTTAATGTAGATTTTATTTTTTTGTAGCAGTTTTATTTAGAGGCTTATAGCAGATATTTTTTTACACTAGATTTCTTATTTTATTTTTTTTATAGCAGTTTTTTATATAGCAAAATTTTGTTTAGATAGCAAAATTTTTTTTATAAAGCAGATTTTTTATAACAGATTTTTTTATACAGTAGATTTTTTTTATAAAGTAGATTTTTAATAGCAGAATTTTTTTACATAGCAGATTGTTTTTGTAAAACAAATTTTTGTAAATAGTAATAGATTTTTAATAAAACAGAGTTTTTTTATGACAAATTTGTATTTTATTAAAACCAGAAAACCGGACCAAACCGAACCAGAAACCGATAAAACCCGAGTATCGATTTAGGAGGAAAAAATGTGCGTAATCAATTGTGAAAAATATAAAACTAGTACCTACTGGTTCAGTCTTAGATTTTTTCTAAAATTGGACCGAACCGGACCAGTTACACTCCTAGTTGTGTTGGTGACATGACATTCATCATTGTGTTCATGCATGCTCATGTGTTAAGGATGAAAACTTGGTTTTCATGTTAAAAAAATAGATTTTGGGTACATGTGTATTTGAATGGATTGAAAGGAATAAGAGAAAGGAAAAGGAACTGTAGGAATGGTGGTAAACAGGGACTGTGGTAGAGTCCCGCTTGTGATTCCTGCCTACGGTGCATGTCATAGGGATGATGGTAAGTAGGGATGGTGGTAGTTCCGCCTGTGATTCCCGCCTACATTGCATATGGTAGGGATGGTAGTAGAGTTCCGCCTGTGATTCATGCCTACAGTGCTAGCGTTAAGGATGGTGGTAAGTAGGAATGGTGGTAGAGTCTCACATGTAATTCCTGCCTACAGTATTAGCGGTAGGGATGGTAGTAAGCAGAAATGTGGTAGAGTCCCATCTGTGACTGTGAGTCTCACCTACAGTACAAGCGGTAGGGATGGTGGTAGTCATACCTGCAATTTTCGCCTACATTGCAAGTTGTAGGGATGATGGTAAGTAAGGATGGTAGTAGTCCTGTCTGTGATTCCCACCTACAGTGCACACGGTAGGGATGGTGGTAGTCCCGCCTGCGGTTCCCGCCTATAGTGATTGGATAAATGGATATGTTAGACCATTTTCTGAGAAAATTACGGTTTGAGTTTTAATGGATATAAGGACCATTTTCTGAAAAAATTGTGGATTTATGCTTAGACTGTTTTCTAGAAAACATGGCAAATAGTATTTAATGGTATGTTTTGAGTCAAATGAGGTTTTTGATTTGTGTTGGAAAATGGTCATTTTTGAAAAAAAAAATGATGGCTTTGGTCTCATGCATGTTTCATCATGTGCATGCATACATGTTGGTTGCATTAATGTGTTTTTATCTCGTGGGTTGTTTGGTTGATTACTTACTGAGATTCGTATCCCATGTGGTATTCGACACCCTGCGATTTCGTTTTATGGAATCGTAGATTTTGATGTAGATGTGGACATCGAGCTTAAGGCTTTGGCTCCACCAGAGGAGTGACCTGGGGTTGCTTTCGTGTATTGGGATTTGTTTCCCACTCGTCTATATATTTTGGTCTTTGTATTATATATATTTTTTATAACTATATAACTCTTTTTAAATGCTTTTATTTGAGTAAATATGTATTTAAAATTCTGGTACTTAGTAGACTTATTTAACTTATCCGCTGCGTTTTTGTTGTACACTTTCTGCATGTACACACATTTGGTACTTATCGTTGGGATGCATGACCCGTATTTTCATTATCCCAATGTCACGATTTCCGCGTTTCCATACATGGGAGTTGGGGTGTCACATTTGGTTTCAAGCCCATTAAAATTAGACATAACTCACTCATTTGTGTGATGAGCCAGTGATTCCAGGCATCCTTTGCTTTTGTATACTCATCAGACCTTGTACTTATAAGTTCTTCCATGTGTCACGGGTGATTTCTTACTTTGAAGAGTTTCTTAATTCATGAATCATAACTAATTGAAGTTACACGCCGTAATCCTCATTTTTATACCTATCTTTCCTCCATACTATTCCCCCCCCGGCCATCTTCTCTAGAGTTATTTCTTAGTCTAGAAGACTTCCTATCATGTAACCGACTTACGCCCACATCTCTATGTTTTGATTGAGTTTGAAAACTCTCCTTTTTGGTAGCCAACGAATTCACATGAATCAAAACCCTACACAACCTCTTTATATATCCACGTAGCCATGCACATGCCGTAATCTTCCCCATAACATAGGGTTGCTGCACTACCTCTTCGCACACAGAACCAACCAACTCCTAGCCCCTCAAAGAGGTTTCGACAACACATGCAAGAAGTACACACGGTAGCTAAGATCATAGAGCAATCTACATGCAAAACCTAACTCCTCCACGTCTCTTCTATGCCCCCTTTTCTGTTATACAAGTTTTGCATCACATGAAGCAACAATCGAAGGAAACAACACACCGAGCAAGCCTTCCATGTCCAAGTTCCACCACCACAAAACCGTAAGCTCTCACAAATCCAACATCAAACCAAAGTCCATTACCCACCACCTCCCATAGCCACAACCAACCTCAAGCTCACGACAATGTTCTTCCCACCGTGCATCAAAATCGAAGGTAATCACCACACACCAGGTTCTATGGAAAACTAAAACACTTGTACGTCTAACCATAGTCGGGGGACGCCTAGAATCATTGCAACTTCCATGGGCATCAAGAGACCAATGTGAACATAGCCGCACGTCACACTCCCTCCACATGGATAGTCTAGAGCAAGCCGGCATTGCCTAGCCACTGGAAACAGCCAACGGTAGTGCCCTATTTTGCTACATCTGAAACATAGTATTTCTACATCATTGTAATATGTTGGCTTGGTTTTAATTTGGTATTTGTTTTACGTGGTTGACACTTATATTTTTTATATAGTTTAAATTATATTAAGTATTCATTTATAGTTTGATCATGATAATAAATTACAAGGTTTTGAATTTTAAGTATAATCTAGTTTAATTAGCAAAAGGAATTTCCATGGTTTGTTTTGTCATATTTTGAAAAAATTATTATGTTATATTTTTAATTGGACAATAAAGGAATATGTTATGACATTTTAAATAATATTACTACTTATTCATTTTAGTATATATATTAATACTTATTAAATTATTCCTATTAAATTGATATCGTAGATTAAATTATTCTCTATGATATCAATTTAATTAAGTAAAATGCTATGACAAGCTTTTTCTAGAAATGTTAGTAACATTTAGTAATTTGTATAGGTAACGATCTACAAAACTAGATTTTGAAATTAGCAATACGAGGTAAGTAGCTTGATCATAAATTAGGATTAGCACATAGTTAGATTATTATTATTAAAGCCAATTCTTGATAGCTTCTTTTTATGTGCCACGTATGTCATGATTTATGCAAGCATATCATTCATCATAGTCCATGATCATATTAAATTTTGCATCACATTTAATTCAACATTTTATAATTATATATGTATTATGTATGTTATACATTTCACGTTGTATAAGACAAGTAAACTTCCTTATGTTCAAGAGTAAGACAAGATTATATCAGTTAATAAGAATACCAATTAGATGCATGATACTAATGCAATTTTATGAGTGCATGTGCAAGTTATGGACTTAAACGTGGTCCACCATAATATGCTTGAATACTATTAGCGGTTTCCCTTGGAGTTACAAGATGTGGGGTCGGTACACAACCTCACTCACATGGTTAAATATGTTGGCCAGTAAGATAAGTATGATAAACCAAATAAGATAATTCAAGACAAATCATGCATGTTATAAGCATATATATGAAAAATGATCATGATTTTAAACTCAGCATGAAATTTTTTTGAAAAATCTTATGTTTATTATGTTTATGTTATGATGGGTCTCTTATTGAGTTTTCATCTCATTTTAGTTTTATTTCATATTTTTAAACCACCCAAGTGAGGATAATAGATACTAGCAGGCGGGCCAAACTTAAATAGAGTAGTAGACGTAGTTGCAGACTTCCTAAAATAAATTATTTTTATGATAGATATTTTACTCAGTTATCAAGTTTTCCCTTTATTTAATATTATTGGAGATATGTTTTTATTAAATATTTATTTTATTAAAAATATGAGATCTCTTATCAAACTATTTTGCGAAAGCAAGTGACGTCCCTAATCCTAGGGAAGTCAATGTTACATCCTCTAACAATGGTGATTTCTAATTAATTTAAGAATGAATTTAGGTCTTAATTTCAATTGAAAATACAACGTTAATTAATTTAACAAACAAGAGATTTATAATGAATACCTGTTACATATCATTAGCTCCTATCTATGTACTAAAAACCAGATTAGAAATTCACAGAGTAGTGATTGCAACAAAGCATCTCTTTAAAGACCTAAACTAAGACCAACAATTTATTTCTAAATATTATAAGAATCCAGTCCTTTTTTCCCAAGTAAATAACCATTTTTCTTCAATAAGCACTATATATATATATTTACATGGTACACTTTTTCAAATTGATCATTTATTATTTTTTCTTTTATTTTCACTTATTCTTTTTTTATTTTTTTTTATTTTTTTTATTTTTTTGCAGTTTCAATACTTTTACCATATTAGGCAATTTGATCGTTTATGCTTGAAACACTTTGGAAAAATGTTTTAAAAAAAAGACTTATCAATTGGCTAAATAAAAGCGAGGCAAGGAGAAAGTATATCATTATCAAATCAAGCTTATTATTAAAAATCTACTACTTGCAATATAGTAGCTAAAACAAAGCAATAGAACCTAGAAACTAAAACAAGGATTTAGTGAACTGTAAACTGTAACAAAATATTAATCCCTAATATCACTTTTTCAACTTCTAGACTCTCAACTTTTAATCAATATGCATAAAATCATGAAAAATAAAAGGCCAAGAAAATCAACATACAAAATCTTTGTAGCAATAATCTTTAATGAAATAAAGTGACCTTTGCATGCTTGCCAATAATAAAACAAGATGATATCTTTCGTCACTCTTAGAAATACATCTCCTAATTATTTGATTAAGATGATACTTGAATAAGTATGGATCATCCCAAAAGATCAAGTGTTAAACCACATCAAACTTTTTTATAATCTAGGCCCAACCTTGTGTATTCCTCCACGTAGCTAGGAGACACTACAAGAAAAATAATTTCTTACTGGAAAAAATGGAAGGGGCGAGTGATTTTCCCACGCAATAGACCATAAGTTACTGTAACGGTATTTCTGAGCTAGCAATTGAGAAACTCGCCATCAAACATATTTTTTGTGGTGAAAACATAGATTTTACAACGCCTTTCTCTCGTTACAATTGGTAATACTGTTAATAAGTCTCGAATAGCAAGCTATTTGCGTTGCGGCAACATGTTTATCCAGTTTTCACTCACAAGCATGCAAAATTACCCTCTCCTCATAATTACTCTCTCTGCAAAATTACTCCATCTACCAAGCAACCCGTGTGTGTTCACCTCACGGAACAACGTCGCCCACCGGTCTCGGCACAACCAAGCAACCCACCGTAACACCTTTTTACTGCAGCCATTGTGAGCCTCCACCACCAAGCATCAACCAGCCGTACTACTTAGCTCCCCTGCCTTTACCACCAAAACAGAGCAAAACCCCATCCATCAGTCCATCTCAGCCTTCATGTTGAACAAGGTTTGAGAAAACAACGCTGTGTAATTTAGCATTGATCTCCACCTTAGTCGATTCTTCGTGTGATAGATCAACTTCCCTACTACACGCCGTCACCTCCTCGCCTAGCCGATAAGTCTCCTCCACTCCGTCTCTCACTTCACTGTCCCTCTCTATCTTTCACTCAGTCCCTCTCTCTCTATAGGCTGCCCCATTGTGTCCCATCGACACGCACAGTTTCTCTACTCGGTCCCAATTTTAGCAAGCTATCAAACCCAACTGGTATTTCTCAATTTCCTTCATTCCGTGTCTATCCTTCTCTATTTTAGGTATATGTATTTAGCTAGATTTTTTTTGGGTTCATTTGCAAGTGAAAGGTAAAGTCATTTATATAAACATATTCATATACAAGTTTAAATTAATTGTGAATCTGTTACAAATTGCAGTGCTTTATCTACATTAGGAACTTCTTGATGCTGAAGGATGGGTTTTGATCAATTTTTAGATGCTGATTTATAATTAATTTGGAGTTTTGTGAGGTTTGGCTAATGTTGTTTTGGGTGATATATATCAGTCTATTCATTATGTGGGTTTCATCTAATCAACTCAATATGGATTTTGATTATTATGTTGGATGCCGTTAATATTAACTAGGCTCAAAGAAATTTTTTTGTGTAAATGATTTTTAGTTTTTTTTTTTTAAAAAACATGTTCCATTAATTTGACAAGTAATCCTTGATAGTTGAAATCACATACTGGTCATGTTTTTAACAGTGGAAAAAAAAATAACTCATATGTTTGGAAGTTTTAGTAAAAATAGTTATGGCTCTCCAATTATGGATGAATAATTGATTAACATAATGTTATTAAAATATTGAGACCACTTGAAAAACTGGGAAATTAAAAAAAGAAATTATTAGTGCCTATTCTCAATACTTTGAATTAAAGAAAATCATGGTTGTCGAAAATCTTCAGAAACACTTATTCTCATTACTTTGAACCCCAAATGTTACCGGTGCCTTACCTCTCACTTTCCTCCAGTAAAACATACAAGCTCCAATTCCTAGGGCCCAAGCGGCTAAAACTGCAGTTATTGTTCCTGCAAAATAATAAAACATAATACAGCTGAAGCTAGCAACACACTTCTCAAAATCTTTAACTCGCTTCTCAAAATATTAACTTTAAGAATTTAATATCCAATCTCAAATTAGCACCTGCAATAACTCCAACCCTCCTATTATGCCCATAAATGCCTTCTTGATCTGCATAATGGCACCCAATCTTAGTTCACATAAATCGTAACGCTCATAGAAATTAAGAACCAAAGAAGATATATAATTTCATATATACAATTGCATTTTAAGAAAGACACCTACAAAATCTTTTATGGCATTCAACATTGATTACATCCTGCAAGCATTTTTTTAGAACAGTTTCCAGAAGCAATTCTTCAAAAAACAAACTACCACACACTTTAATGCCTTTAATATTAATTAGGCTCAATACCTATAAAAAAGTATTAACTAGGCTCAAAGAAATTTCTTTGTGTAAATGACTTTTACTTTTTGTTATAAAAAACATGTTCCATTAATTTGACCAAGAATCCTTGAAGGTTGAAATCACATGCATTGCATTAGTTTTAACAGTAAAAAACAAATAACTTCTAAGATTTTTGGAAGCTTTAGTTAAAAGAGTTATGGCTCTCCAGTTATAAATGAATAGTTGATTAACGTGATGTTATTAACTTGATTCAAATCACGTGAAAAATCGATATTTTTTGTTATGCTAACACCACACCACCCCTTCCCACATATTGTAAAGGTTGTTTGTACTTATATCCATAGTAGGATAAACTTTTTTATGATTTTCAAGAAAAAAACTAAAAGGAAAAATATTTTCTTTTAGTTAGTTGTAGATGTTTAGGTTATTTAAACTCTCTCTTACTCTTCATGATCTGCTCCCCAGCAAAGTGTTTCATAGTTGCTCAAGAAAACCAAAAAAATTCCACAACAAGTTTAAGAATCTCAAATTGTTTAGATTGGCTGCAAATATCATATATCTATTAAAGACTTGTATAAAATTGTTATATAGCTTGTACATATAATGTTGAATGTATGAAATTAAGTACTTGAATAACTATCCAACTCCTCTATATTCATCTTACAGTGATTTTGACATAGACAAAAGTTGGACGCGTATTATCAACCGATTTAGGATCACAAAATATAGGGAAGGGGTATATCAATTCATTACAATGGCTCAAGCTCATGCAACAACAAACAATATAAGGTGTTGTTGTCGTACCAGTCGTAATAACTTTTTCCACTATATAGACTTGGTGGAAAGACACTTGTTCACCATTGGAATTGATCAAGCATACATTGAATGAATTTTTCATGGCGAGGAAGAGTCCTGGGATGCTATTGAGTTTGATGATGATCTCAATGAAGTGCAAAGGAACGAGTACTTTGATGAGATGTTAAATGATATTAGGCTTGGATCATTTACAATTGTGGAGCCAATAGAGCCTTGTACCAGTGAAGGTTCCACCTATGTGGAGCCTAAAGCAAAATCTTTTGATCAATTATTAGAAGATGCCAGACGTCTATTTTATTCAGTAGGTGCTAAGTTCTCAAATTATCATTCATTGTGAAGTTGTTGCATATAAGGATAATTGGGGGATGGAGTGTTAAATCATTTGACATGCTACTAAAGTTGTTAAAAGATTCATTCCCGAATACACTTTTGCCTAACTCATACCACGAGTCACGACGGATGGAGTGGGCCATTGGTTTTGGTTGTATGAAGATTTATGTATGTCCAAATGATTATATACTATATTAGAAGGAAAATGTTAATAATCATGATTGTCCTAAATGTAATATGTCAAGATGGGTAGCACCCACAACTAAACAGAAAAGAATCCCCCACAAAATACTTCAATATTTTCTATTAAAACCAAGGTTGAAGAGGTTTATGTTGAAAAATACAGCAGGAGCCATGAGGTGCCACAAAGAACATCGCACTGACGATTCGAATGTGATAAGGCATTCATGTGACTCAGTAAGGTGAAATGAATTTGATCAAGAGCATATCTCATTTGCTCTTAATGCTCGTAACATGCATCTTGGTTTAGCCAATGATGGATTCAACCCTTTTAATAATATGAGTAAACCTGATAGTGTATGGCCAGTAATACTTATTCCTTACAACCTACCACTATGATTATGTATGAAAGGCCATTTCTTCATGGTGTCTCTTTTAATTCCTAGACCAAAGGCAGCGGACGATGAGATTGATGTGTATTTACGGTCTCTTATTGATGAATTGATTGATTTGTGGGAAAATGGTGTTGATACGTATGATGCATTGACAAAACAAATATTTCAATTGCATGTAGCGTTGTTGTGGACAATTAATGACTTTCCTGCATATGGAAATCTATCTGGCTGGAATACGAAGGAAAAATTGGCATGCTCAACTTGTAATGGTGACATAGACTCGTGGTTGAAATATGATCGAAAGCATTGTTGCATGGCATCATCGTTTCTTATCTCTAGAACATAGTTGGAGGCGGAAAAATGCTAATTTTAGTGGTAATAATGATCACCGCACGCGGCCTTATGAATTATCTGGCCACGACGTCCTAGATCAACTAAATAATGTTGGAGATGTATTATTTGGCGAAGGTGAAAGAAAGAGAAAGTGACGACATGATGAACTTAATTGGACAAAAATAAGTATCTTTTTCCAATTACCTTATTGGTGAACATTGAAACTTCAACACAATTTTGACGTCATGCATGTTAAGAAAAACATATATAACAATGTCTTAGAAACTTTGATAAGTATTTCAGACGAAACTAAAGATTCTGTTAACGCACGCAAGGACTTGTTGATTCTTGGCGTAAAGAAGGAATTACATTTACAAGAATATGGACAATGTTTTTTTATGCCACCTACATGTTACATGTTACAAGGAGATGCGAGGAGAAGCTTTTGCGAGTGGTTACAAGCTGTGAAAGTTTTTGATGGATTTGCTGCAAATATTACTCGATGTGTAACATTAAATGGTTGTAAAATATCAGAAATGAAGAGTCATGACTGTTATATTTTCTTACAAAGACTATTTCATGTCGCTATTGTTAGATACTTGAGACCTGACATCTGCTTGGCTTTGACTGAACTTAGCACATTTTTCAAACAGTTGTGCATACATACATTGTCTATAGATGTCTTGAAGCATCTTGAGATTGATATTTCAATGATCCTTTGCAAACTTGAGATGATACTCCCTTCTGCATTCTTTGATGTAATGATGCACCTAGCTATTCATCTACCACATGAGGTATTATATGGAGGGCCTGTACAATACAGATGGATGTATCCATTTGAGAGGTATTTACACAAATTTAAGCGTTATGTCCGAAAAAGGCCCGTGCTGAAGGCTTAATTGCTAAGGTATACATTCACATAAAATGTTTGACATTTTATTTCATGTATCTCCATGATGTCAAAACTAGATTTCATAAAGAAGAATGAAACATAGATGTTTGTGAAGGACGTCAACAATCAGAATTATCAATATTCACACAAAATGTGCAACCTTGGATGCATCAAGTCCCACTCGACCAGATAATAGAGTGTTTGACAAACAATGTTGGTATATAATCAACAATTATCTTAAGATTGCCCAATACCTAGAGTAAGCAGATTTGGGACATTGATGCATTTACAATATTATAAAGTATTTCCATTTGTACCCATTAATGCTCACTATTTACTTCAATTATGCAGGGAGTATTACAACAAATTGAAAGAGGAATGTGTTAATAATATTGATGATATGCACGAAAATCAATTTCAAAGATGGTTCAAGGAGCGCGTGAGTGTATTGTTAGTGACTATGGTTGGTCAAATTTGGGTCTCATTTACTTTAGCGCACAACTTGGGTGCTTTAAATTGTCTAACATTTTTTTATTTTAATCAGATTAGGTAAATGTGTAATTCAAGTCCCGAAGAGGTGTCTGATAATCTGTACGCACGAGTATGTGGACCTGACCCATGAGTTGCATCATATACTGGTTGCATTATGAATGAAACTAGGTTCCAAATAAAATAGCATGAAGAACATCATCTTACACAAAACAGTGGTGCACTTGTTCCTGGGACCATCAAGGTAGGCCTATTGAGTACTATGGAGTTCTAACGGACATTATTGAACTTCACTACCTAGGATGGCGCCATGCATATCTACTCAAATGTGATTGGTTTGATGTATGTGATATGCGAAGATGAGTTCATGTTGGTAGTCACTTTACAAGTGTCGACTCAAGTTAGAAATCTTACAAGGAATAGCTTTTTGTACTTGCATGCTAAGCGTCACAAGTATTTTATCTCAAAGATACGAGTTTAGGGAGAAATTGGCTAGTAGTACAGAAGGTAACCACTAGAAATGTTTATGACATTCCCAGTACAATTGGGGATGAGGATGATGATGATGACTTGATTAAGGATGAAGTGTACCAGGATGAAGAATTTTCTCCACCAACCAATTTTGTACATCAAGATGATACATGCATAGATATTCATTTGCATTGATTAGATATAGACCTGGCTATAGTTGATGCTACAGTCATCTTAGACTACCCCGATTCAAGAGTTGAGGAGGATGAGTTTCTTAGTGTCGACTCAATGAAGGATGAGAGTGATTGGAATAGTGACAACACAACAGAGTCAAGCGGAGAGAATAGAGATAGTGATCATGAAACTTACTCTAATGATTAAGTAAGCATTTAAGATGTTACTATGTTGTAATGCACTGGGCAAAGTAATTATATGTTGTATATCTTTCAATTCCCGTTGGGTGTTTTTATGGATTTCCTCTGTAATTGTCTTGGTGAAAATCGTGTACTCTGAATTAGAAAATGTCATTGATATGTTGTTGCAATAAAGAGGGAGATTGCCACCTTGAAGCTCCTCAAACATTCTTCATAGTCAGATTACACAAGGTATACATGTGCATCCTTTTCTTATCTTCCCTTTCACCTTGAACCTCCTTAAACATTCTAGACTTGTTGTCTTCCTCTTAATCTGTCTTATTACTATAAGTATACCTTTTTATTGCAATAAATGAAGGCCTTCTTGCAATAAAAACCCTTTAGCTTATCTGGCCATTGCTTTGTGTAGACATGGCTTCTCGTTGAGTATTATGTTCCCCTTGTTTAATTTGCCTCCCCTGTTTCAACCTATGAATAGAATGAGATTTTATATCGCTTTCATTGTTTATTTATTTTTGTTTTAATTGTCAAAGAAAAGAATTATTATTTCCTTTTCCTTTCTAGTTTCCCACTCATTGTTAGGTGTCTAAAAATTTCAAGATTTATGCTTTGTCTCTAGTGTAACAATCTTTTTTTTTTTTTTTTGTAAGAATTGGGATGCTGCAGCCGTCCGATATCTATTTGTATTAAAATAGGTTTAAAGTGATTATCGTTCCATTCCATTTTTCTATTCTAATACCAATTGATTTAGTGGTACATACATGAGAATAGAATCTAGCAATGAATTTACTTTTGATTAGATTTCTAAATATCAAAATTGCAACCCTAACGAGTGAAACAATTCTTTAGATGATCCTCACAACTTGATTGAATAAAGAGTCTTGGAACAGGCTCTCTATCATATTAACCTCACAATTACTTTCATTATCTGGTATTTGCTTACTTATGTAAAAAAATCTTAAGTTAAACAATCATATTTCCAAAAGTGATTCAACATACTACTTCGACAATTAATTAAAATATTGGATGTGGTTAAGAAAGAGCAACCTATAATAATAGGAATTTGCTCACTAACCTTTTGAGTAGACTCAGTGTCAAGTATCACAAAATCCATTGAAAAAAAAAAACGAGTTAAACTTATCAAAACACCCTCGACAATACTTCTAGGGATCTTAACAAATCTATCAACTTAAGTGTCAGTTGAGTAGTTTTTGCTTTACCAATCCTAACTGCAAAAATATACTGAACAAGTTAGTAAGTTTACGCTCGCTCTCGAGTCAAATAAAACTAGCTAAATGTGATAACACCCAGTCTTACATGAAATTGAAGAAGATTCACGATCATTATACTTGATAGGACATTTAATTTGAATGATAAAACTAGCTTACTCAGTCAAAAATTTTTTTTTTTGGAACATTACTTCACATTTTATAAAAATTGTCTTATAGATAAAACGATGTCTTTTTTTTTTTTTAGCCCTCATCTTAAAATGATTTTTTGACAAGTTTGGATATCCAATTATTCAGATGATAACTGGATATCCAAGTTTTTGTAATCAAGTATCGTCCCTAGTTATAGTTGGGTTAATCCAGATCGATACATGTGGTCAAATCAGAATATCCAGCTATACCTAGATTTACACCCGTAGTTAAATTTATAGTAAATCATATCACTTTTACGAAACTATTTTAGAAAATAATATTTTTTATTTTAAATGTTATTATTTTCAGCCATATATAAAATTATATATCACAATTGATAAGAAAAATCTCAAATTAAAGAAAGGGAAAAGCTTGTATACCGCCGCCTACTTGACCGCTCAAAGTGATAGCTGGTCAATTTTTTAATTTTTTATTTACTTAGTGATTAAGGAAATAATTTTAAGTATATAAATATATTTTTTTATTTTTTAAAAATATTTAAATTTATTAAAAAATATGAAAAGAAAAAAAATAACTAACAGTCCTTTGAAGCAGTGCTACTCAGGCAATAGAGTAATACGGCTCTTAAAAGAAAAGCATTTATCAATTGTTTTTCTGATGTGGGCATGGAAGACCTATGGAAATATTATTGATATGGGCTGCAAATTATCATCTTCGTTGGTTTAATTTCCTTTTGACTTTCTTGGTAGCAAGGCTATGTATGTATAGCATTATCTTTCTTCTAGAAATTACTGAGAAAGCAAGATTATCATATAGATTCAAAATGACGATAGTGTAGATAATTACATATAGTAAATCCTACCATCTTTATAATTTTTGATAAATGTCTTAGATAATATTAATAACTCAATACATATTTAAATATAAATTTAACTTAGGGTAAGAGAGATTGCCATACATGCTATGAGAATTTTTTTTTTTTTTTTTTGAAATAGACTTCATTTCATTAAATGAAATCGAAATTACAACTGTGACTAATCAATACAGGAAAAACCCAATTACTAGCCAAACTGCTCAACTGTGAGGGGCTCTCCCGCCCATAAATTTCTTTATGGCGGACATTGTCTTAACTTCTACATACTCTTTCTTGACAACAGTCAAACTGAGAAAGCGTTCTGTTTAAAAAACAGAACTGAAATGACCTCTCTTCCGAAAAAGAGAGATACTCACACACTCCACCCTCTCAAAGAGGAGGAGTACAAACACTCACCTTCCTCCAATGGAGGAGTGAGACAGCCACCCACCTTCCTCCTAAGGAGGAGTGGGACTCTACTATTATGGACCTCAAAGTCCAATAGTCCACTTCTTATTTTCTATAAACTAAAACAAACAAAGTACCTAAAAAATAAAATACAAGATCCAGTCTAAAGCAGAAAACAAATGGGCCCAATAAACACCCAAGCCCATGGACCACGTCTGGTCCACTAAACAAAAAGCCCCTGGACCACGTCTGGTTGCAAGAAGGAGCATTAGGGTTTCATCTTTAAGCCACCGCCGCCTCCCTTTCCTCAGCGAAATCACCAGCGCACGAGCACTGGCTTCCGCCGTGGTTCACTGGAGCTGCACTTCGGCAAGACCACCGGTTTCTGCACCTCTCGCTCGCTCGCATGTCCCCCCACCCGCCGAGACCCATCCCACCCTGCATCGCATACCGCCACTCCATAGGCCGTCGTTACCTTTCGGTAACGTCCAACCAACCGACCAGGAGCAACCGACCAAGAAAAACCCTTTTTTTGAAACAGGGATCATGCACCCCTTTTCCCTTTGCATTTTACCTCTGTTTACAATCGGAAAGAGGGAGAGATAGAGGGATGAGCTGCCGGGATCTTGGGCTATGTGCAGGAGCCACGGAGTCATGCCATCAACGCAATCCATCACCGAGCAACCTTATTCTCAAAACCGGACAAAGCATAAACAACTACTAACTAGAAGAACACAAACGAAAGAGGAAGGGAGGGAGGATCCCTCCTCCCTAATGGGGCGGCTCTGAGTTTCTCTTCACGCGCAAAGTGCAAACTCGATGGGTGACTAGTGTTGAATATTGAATTATCTTTCTAACCGCAATATTCGGCTTCTCAGCACCAAGCGGTGGTTTTCAAAATTCTATTGCTGATTACGAGAAATTATTCGTTCATATAAAAATCTCATAAAAAAAATTTACAATTTATTGTGATATATTAAATTATAAAATTTATTTTAATATAAAAAAATATAATTTATCATATTTACTTATGTCAATTTATAATTTTTTTTTATAAAATTTAAATATCAAACTAATACTTCTCAAGTCTTAATATATTATAAAAAAGCGACGTAATTAATTATATTAATATAATATTTAAAAAATATATAAAAATAATTATATATAAAATTTTTATATTTATAACTGCACAATTAAATTTCTCAAATAAAATTAATATACACATTTTCTCCAACGTGTTTCTTTTCTAATCTAAAATTTAAAATTTAAAAATTCATTTCAAATAATTTTTCTCGTCCACTGTGTTGGATCGTCGAATCTGTGTGTCGGATATCCGACCGTACCATGAAAATCTTAAACAAAAATTCAAAAACTAAGAAAAAACCCCATTCGAACCAATAATTTTCTCACACGTGTAAATCGGAGGGAAGCGGGAAACCTGTGATCTGATCAAAACGCCTATGTCTCCGAGCTCCATCATCAATGCCCGAAGAAAATCGTCTTGGCTTAGTTTGATCACCACCAATGTGGCAGGTTCTCTTAGCTGCAGCAGTGGCTGGATCCACTGGTCTCGTTGCCAAGCACCTCTTTGGCCCTAATGATACCGATGATCCCACCCTCAGTGCTCTTCCCCAGCAGGCTGACAATCCCTTGCATGCACCGAGTGCTTGTGATGGCTCTCAAAGCCAACAGGATGGGATCTTTCGGTTTTCGAGCTCTGGGTCCCGGTCTGGATCTGGATCGAAGAACTCGAGGATTAAGAAGGCGGCTCGGGTTAAGAGATCTGGTAGTATAAAGCGGGAGACCGAGGTCCCGAGGAAGAGTGCGAGGAGATTCGCTGTTCGCTTAAAGAGGAGGAAAATCAGCAAGAATGTGGCCTCGAGCTCTTCATCGTCATCTTCTAAAGGTACAGTCTTCTGATTTTAAGCTCGTGCCTGTTGCCGATCCAAATTAATCTTAATCCTGTTTCTTTGATTTGGTACCCATTGTTAAGATGTCGGTTCTCATTATTTTACACGGGAAGATTTTTTCAGCCCTTGTGGGTATGGAGCTTTTCCGCGATTCGGCGTTTGATATCATAAGCAAGCTCTTAACTTCCTGTACAAAGTGATAAAAGAGTGCTTTATTTATTGAAATGAGAAAAAGTAGGTCATATTAATTATTACAATTATCATTATTTTTACTAAAAGGAGAAGAAGAAGCCTTTATATGATTGATTGCAGCAAAAGAACACGACTTGGATTATACTGACTAACCAACGACCTTGTTTTGTAGTCAATTGTAATGAAGCTCTATGGGTCCAACTCCTAAATGATTACTAGCCAAAATGGGTGCCCTTCCAAATGATAAACTTAATTCCTAACAATTAAAAATTATTGTTTCTCTCACAGAAAGCTCTTTTCTATTCATTTTTAACATACGCCTGTTTTCATTTTGTTAGTTTGGATTGTTTTATTGCAATTTTTGTTTATGCATGTATGTTTGTATGTATGTATGTTTGTATTATGTGTTATAGGTGCTTGCTAAATAGCATTAAGGTTTTAAATTATTTCATGTTCTCCTATCCAGATGGCTCTTTATTTGGCTGGGGACTTGGTGTTGGGATTATGTACATGATGTCAGCGGGGAAATCTGAGATCAGTAAGCTGAATATTGCTGTGGATGAGACTGCAAAAGTTGTTCAAGAATTAAAATCTGAGATCGATAAAAAAAGATCATCCTATCATCTCGGCGTTTCGGCTTTTGCTAGTGAAGTTGATGCAGTGCCAAACAAAAACTACAGCAAGCACACTCAACTTGCAATAGACAACTTTAGTACAGGAAATAGGGACCCTAATGATATCAAGTTTTCTGGGCGCTTGGTTATTGACGATGGTGAATATGCAAGTAGTGTTCTTACTGAAGAGCCAGAGCCAAGAATGCATGAAATCAATCAACTTGAGGCTGAGCTTGAGTCTGAACTGCAAAAACTTCCTTGGTGCATCGCTGAAGCTTCTCACCAAGAGGAAAGAAGACCAAATTTGGTTGAGGTAAGAATTTCTCAAGTATTCGTTTTCTTTTTTTTTGCGTCTCTGTTAGATTAATTCTCCTCATTAAGATGTGTCATTTATAATATGGCATGGTACCCCACACGTATCTCTTCCCCCCACGCCGGCCCCAGCACCAATTAATGTAGATTTTCACATGAAACAGAGTTTTGTATAATTGTAAGTACAGGGGTTTGCATCTTTGATGCACTCTTATGCATGTAACTAAATATTTATAAAATAGTCTGGACTAAACATAATGCTAGTAGATGCAAAGTCTATGAAACTTGGAGTTGACAATAATCATATTTACCCAGAGTAAGAAGTATAAATTCTGATGCAGCAAAACTGACAGCAATGCCACTTCTAACATGTACCATTGGGCATGGTAATTCATGCAATGTTTTTCTCTTTTTGAGTCTGCTTTTTCTCCTATCTGCTAAGCTATCCATTTTTCTGCTATATTAGAAAAATCTCTTCGTTTGACTTGGGACTAGTTGTGCAGACTGAAGTTTCAGCAATGGATTTTTGTGAAGCCGAAGGCCAGAATTCAGATTCTTATCAGTTCCATGGGGTGGTGCCAGCTGAGCTTGATCAGAAACTTTGCCATTTGCTCATTGAACAACAGGAACACCAAATCGTGGAGCTGGAATCCGAATTGAATTTAGCCCAATCCAAACTCAATTCAAAGGAAGCTGAGCTCCAAGCACTGAAGGATTGTGTTAGACGCCTAACTGCTTTCTCTCTGTCAACCGTCTCAGGTAGGCCTTTTGAACTAATTCCATTATAGCCATATAAACAAACTTCAATTTTTATTTACAGCAGACTGTAGTAGTAAACCAAAGTCCTGACTATTCCAATTCGTTGCATTGTTTTCTAGACGATGAAACTGAGGCACATGAGGAACAAGAGCAAACCGGTGAATGGGATTACACGAACAAGACTGAATCTGAATCGAAGAAAGTAATGGTGGGGATGAAAAGATCTGTTGACTCTGAAGCTTGCCTTCACTATGTAAGATGATGCAATACTTGAGGTGTGGGTAAGAGGGAAAATAGTATTAGTTTCAAAACTTCTAGTAGTTGCTCTTCTTGCATTCTGCACATGTAATTTATAAAAATTTAGTAGTTTTAATAATTTATATCTAGTGTCTATCAATCAACTCTGTTCCAAGTGATTCCCAATTGACTCGGCTAGCCTGCCTGCTCCCCACCACGCTCTTCTCTGAGTGCCAGGGCCCAGAAGCGAAGCCCGAAACCTTAGTTGACTTTTTGTTCGCTTGTCGGTATAGAACATGAGTCGGTGACTCAGTTGTCCATTCACATCAAGGATTTTCCTAAATTGCACTGCACACTCAGTAGGTGGGTTTCAATTCTCCAGGGGTAGGAATGGAAAGTAGCCACATTGAGTGAGAAGGTGGTTGGTCAGTGAGACAGATGAAAAAGGTGGAGACATTGGTGGGGTTTTGGCCCTTTTGGGAGGATTTCCTTTTCCCATTCTGTGAAGATTCCCATCCTATGAAACTCTCAGGGTTTTTTTCTCCCTCACATTTCACATCCTTTTTGGTAAATAAAGACACTAGTTGAATGTTTCTTCCCTTCTTCGTGCTTATGTAAAGTTAGTTCTTTAAATTCCAACACTCCCATTTTTTGACAATATGGGTAATTGGCGACATGTTTGGAATTTCAAGACTCCAACAGACTCTAAAAGATCCTAAGCTAATAGCAAATCGTACAAGAATAATAATATTCTTACATCTATTTTACAATTTATTTTATGACCAACAAAAGCAATAATATCATTTTAATAAAAATGCTAATATATTTTTGGGTGTCACTACTCAGCTCTCTCAACTTGCTCTTTAAGGCTATGTTTGGATATTGAGTAGAGTTAACTGAGTTCTTTATAAACAGTGGTGAATTGAGTGGGTGAAGTGAGTTATGTGGGGCTCATTTAAAATGAGTTTAAATATGTTTAGATGTTGAAATAAGTTTAGTAATATTTATGAAAAATTGAAAAAAAATTATGAGTTTCATATATAAAGATATGTAGAGTTGAAAAAGGTTGTGAGTCTCATGTGTAAGGAGGCTTGAGTTAAGATAAGTTTAATATTGAGTGTTTGGATGTTAAACTCAGTTTAAAATTAAACTGAATTAAATCTATCTCAGCTTAAGTGTATTGTTAGTGCATTTTGTTTTTTTTTAAATATTAAAAAAATACACAAATTTATTATTAATTTTTTTAAAAAATATTTAAAATAAATAAATATATTAGCCATACATTGAGGGAGCAAAGTGAGAGTTCAACCTATCATTTTCCCTCTTTTATAAACGAGGGGGTTGAATTAATGAGTGTTTGCGGCTTGGACTGTGTTGACATACATGATGAGATAGGAGATACTTGAATTTAATGTCCGACACTTAAACCTACTCCAAAAGATGTCAAGAGAAAAACAGTAATGTGGACTTTGAAGTATTAATCAAGGCTGTATCGAGGGCATGAATAATTCGGCAGTTGAAGCTAGGCCGATTGTTGAATCAAGAACATGAGATAGGGTTAAGCTATTGTTAGGCGTCTTAGGCCCCATCTTCTGGTGCAGATCCAGCCATTATGTGATTTAACCACTGATTTCCACTTTGTTGGTATACACCAACTGTTTTTTTTTCGTTTTTTGTTTTTATGGTTGGTAAGGGTTTTTATCTGCAGGTTTTAGGCTATCTTTAGATAAGAAGATGATTTCAGATATTTTGTAAATAATAATAAAAAATATTAAATAGTACTGAATAATAATATAAAATAATAAAAAATAAGTAAAAAATAATGAAAAAAATAATCAATAGTAGTGAGCACTTCACCACCCCCAAGTAGTCCTTAATGCCTATACAGGCTTTGGAAGGAAGAAGTGGGGTTTAAATTAAGAAGAAGTAATAATTGAGCAAACAAGTAGAGCACTTGATTAAAGGACCAAATTCCCACTAATTGATCTTTGAGTGATTGAGTTGAAAAACCTCAATATGACCAGAAAAAGAGTGGACAACCACTTCCCTTATCCGTTAACTCTTCCTTTCAAGCTGTTATTTGTCCAAATCATCACTACTAGTCTGCTAATTACCATTCTTAAAACAGACAAACAAAACCACATTCAACCAACCTCTAATGGGCTTCGATTGCTTGAGAAAATTTACTACACAGACATCATATGATTTATCTTTTTCATAATTTATAATTTAGAAATGATAGTAGCAGTCGGGAGTGTATAAACGTCGTGTAATTAATTTGAAAAAAAAATATAAAATTTACATAAAATATTAATTTTTTAATAATAAATTCAATTCTTTTACATTTATACATTCTAGATAATACTTAACATTACTCTTTATAAATATATATTTTGTTTGACACGCTACGAATACATTGTACGAATCTTTTACAGTGAATCCATCCATCCCACCCATCCGTGCAAGATATGAAATAAAAATTCTCAAAACACTTTGAATAGAAAAAGCCAGGGCAATAACATAGGATATAGCGCACACACCCCATATCTGCTCTCTTCTAAAAAGTGGAGAAAACTCGCATGGTTCTTAAGCAGAGGGACAGAGACAGAGAAGGAGAAAGGAGATAACTTTTCAATCTGAGAAGACAGAGAGGAAGAGAGAGAAGGTGAGGGAGGAAATGAAGATATCGACAAAACCCATATCGAGTCCTGGTCGGACTGAGAAGTTCCCGCCGCCATTGATGAGGTTTCTGAGGACCAATGTGGGAAGCAAAAGCAGGGGCAGGTCACGTTCTAGCCCAATGTTTGTTCGTAAAAAGAACGCAGCCATTGAAACCCAAGAACCTTCTTCACCCAAAGTTACATGCATGGGCCAAGTCAGGGTCAGGCGCTCCTCCAAACAGGCTGCCAGCGCCAGACCCGGTCGGGCCAGCGGTGTCCGAACCCCGAGGAAACGCCGGTGCAAATGGCTCAGAAATGCCCTGTTCTGCCACCATCTCGCCCGGAAGATCAAGCCCAAGTCGTGTCGACCAGCCTGGCGCAAGTGGGTCTCGTTCTTCAAAGCGGGTTTCCGAAGAAAAACCGAAAGTCGAGAAGACTCGTCGAAGGTTGAACAAAAAATTGGGAATAGAAGCGAGCCTTCGGAGCAAGAGGATGAAGAAGAGGAAGAAGATGAAAAAGAAGTAGCTAAGGTCTTTGTGCCTAGTTCTTCTTCACCGCCAAAGAACGCTTTGTTATTGACTCGGTGTAGATCTGCTCCTTACAGATCGTCATCTTTAGCGTGGAGATTCTGGGGTTCACCGCTGAGGACGGAAGAAACAGAACAGAGTGTAGAGCAGGAAAACACAGAGGAACAGACGGAGACTGAGAAACCCCCAGCGGAAAGAGAGTCAATCTCTGAAGAAGAATCCGGAATAGGTCCTGAAATGGAGGGAAAGTTGGAGTTTTTCAAAGAATTTGAAGGTGCAATTAGAGAAGGATTCATCAAATCTGTTTGTGTTGAAGAACTGAAAGCAGGGGATGCAGCAGACTGTGTACGACCTCTGATACTCACAAGATGTAAATCAGAACCGGCAAGAACCGCAGAGAAGCTGTATTCAGAAATGAATTTCTGGGAAAACAGAAGGTTGGGTTTCGCCGATTCAAGCTCACCACATGTTTTGTGATTACTTAATTACTAATTTTTATCTCATTTACTATATGATTTTTATAAATTTGGCAACTGAATTATATTGGTTTATATATATATACATATAATTAATACATGTTGGGCTGTACGAGAGAATCTCTATGGCTCTTTGGTAATTGGCCCTAATTATATAAACCAAAAGGTTAAGTTAGTTGTACACTGAAAGCTGAAACAAATGAAGAAGTTGTGTTCATCTACTCCGCCGGTGCTCATGGCTGCTGTATTTGTTACTTTCTTTGTTTTGTCATAAAAATCAATTTGTGTTTCGAATTAGTTTCGTGGAAATGGAAGTCTCTGTCTGTTCTGAGTGTTCTCTGCTTTTGCTTTATGGACAGGTTTGGAATTGGGGGTGATGGGATTTTGATTAATATAAGCATCTTTGGATACTCTGACCAACTTTTATAGCATTTGGTAGAAACCCATTATCATATCTTTATGAGATGTCCCACTTCTTATTTTAATACATGTTCATATATGACTCTCAGGTATCTGTGTTTGTTTAAAGCAAGAGTAATAAATAATGTAAACACGTATATCTTTTTCTTTGAATAAGTCTCATCCTATCGGTTTGCCTTTTTCTTGTTTTCAGATATCGCAATTAAAGATTTTAGACCCACTAATTTTCAACTTCAAAAGATATGTTAACCTAAAGTATGGTCAAAAGGACCTATAATGTGAGAGATTCGTGGCCAGGTTGTTGTCTGCTAGCTATAGAACGTTGTATTTCAGGATAGTTAGGAAACATAATCCATCATTCGGTTCACATTATTAGATAAGACATCTGCGGTGGACATACAAAGTTTTGGTTGAGATAGAATGTTCTGTTAGAAGAGGAGTAAAACGTTAAGAGATTTCATAAAATTAAACTTAAAAAGTGATGTGGTAAAATAGAGATTTTAAAGCTCTTTATTTTATTTTCTTTTCTTTTAGTGAAGTAGATCTAACTAATCGCATTTTGGTCACGTTATTTTGTGAGTTTACTTTTGTGAAATGTTTTTGTTAGAAACCAGTTAAACATTTCTCCTGTTAGAAACCAGACCAAGGTAGGACATGCATGGCTCTTGAATCTTGGTGTGGTTTTTTAACTGGAGCTGACTTTATTTAAGCAGGACTAACTGCAGCAGTTCACAGGGATTTTCTTCTTTGTAAGTTCTGAAGAGGATGTACAACAATCGACTTAAACTGAAGCCATTGGATTCATCATATGCACATGCATACCTTGTTCTAGGTTTTAAGCTTTGGGGGTAGTTCCATCATAATTAAAAGTGGGGTTCGCAGAGGGCACAGTCCTGGCCCTTGGAGGAAGTTTCGGGCACATGCTATCTGTACATATACGGATTTTGGAATACTAGGGCTACTGAGCGTGGAGTCAAAACTTACAGTGGATTTTCAACTACTTGATAGAGTGAAGGCCATGGATTTAACAGAGTTCCGGGAATAACACTACTTTCTGTGGAATTCATTAGACTTATAGAAACCTCAAAATACTTGATACTTTTATGTGCTAGATGGTGTGAAAGGATCTTACATTAGTAGTATGATGGAAGTGTTGATGATAAAAGACTTGTAAATAGATTTTTTGGGAAAAAAAATGGTGTTATTCTGGGACCCATGGCACTTCATATCAGAATGGATGTTACAGGCTTTATTGGCTCCTAAACCCACCCTGTCATTTTTCTTTTGGCCATATAACAATCTTATCATTTGCGCATTGAATTTCAATCAATTTGATTAGGAGCGACAACAAATCTTTTAAATAGCAAATGACACTATCTGTTATGTTGCTTTCAAAGGACAGGCTTGTTTACTTAAAATATCTCCCACTGTGCTGTGTGCTCTCACACCACCATAACAAGCACTGATCCAACAACAAAAGTTATCATAGATAACTCGGAATCTACAAATCACGAAACTATACTTTGAATGGATGTTGCTGTATTGAGTAGTCCTCGAAAAGGTGACTTGTATATTACAGAAAGAGGCGAGATAGAAGGGCACTTTCCAAAGAGCTTCGCAGAAAAAGAGAAAATAAAAGAAAAGAAAAGATGAAAAAAAAAAAAAAACCCTCTCTTCTTTTTTGAGCAAAAACAATTTCCCCTTTGTCCTAGAGTATAGGACGTTCTCTCTCGAGGTAGAAGCCTAGATTATACGCTACCTTACTGCACCAGTGTTCAGGTTTTCAGGAAAAGTAGGACCCAAAAGAAATCATGCCACAAGAAGACCCCAAAATTTTCACCCTATATGATAAGAACAGAACAGAACAGAAAAGTGAAGTGCTGATGCCTGCACCTGTAAATATCACCGTATGAGATTGTCACGGACCTTCACTGTATGAGTTATTATATATATGTGCGCGCGCGCGCGCGCTCTATATCCTGACTTTAGGCTGAGATTGAGGAGGTAAAGGTTAGGAATAATTAGCAATTAGATTGAAAAGCTGAAAACGGTTTCTTAGTGTTCAGTGTTCCCAGCAGACAAATCGTGCAAAACCATGAAGCAGACACTAAAGTAAGAAGAAAACATGTGTACAGCTTTTTTGTTTTGGAAAAGCTATCTGTTATATAATATATGGATCTGCTGGTGTAAGTCCTAGGATATGAGCGTGGTCTATGAAGCTATTGGGGTTAGTAATTGAAGTAATTATAACAACTCAAAGAAGGCCCAAAGTTGAAAAGACGAGCTTCTTCGCTCACAGGCTAGCTCGAGTCCCTGGTATCTCGGTCCCAAAGTCCATTATAGGAAAATGGAGAACAGATACTGATTTACTGATTTTTGTTAGAAAGCCCATAATACCATTCGACTACTCCCAAGAGTGTACAGATCTCTCTTCACAGGTCCTCGCTGAGGAGTTGCTGCAAGTTAATTTCAGATAATTCAAAGAGAAATTTCCTCAATGGTGTGAGTGCAGAGTTGTACATCTGTGATTAATACAATCGATAGTACACAGAGAGAGAGAGAGAGGTGTCAGGACAGGTGAGATGGGCAGTTGAAGTTGCTGTCTGCAATTTTGCTGCTGGGATTGAAAAGATTATGAGGCTTGGAGTCACTGTCCCAGTCATACTGGCAGTTGCTGGTCATAAACTCCAGAAACACCCATATTCCAGTCCAGCCACGACATAGCTGTTGATGTTGGACCCAACAGGATACACATGAAAGACAACCTGCAACCATATGGCAATGTTATTTTCATACACCACCAGTACCAGCAATTAATGCAACCTTTTTGCCTAAGAAAATACTAAAACTATGTGTGGTACATGAATATAGATTAACCATCCAACTAACATTTTAATTGAAAGAGAGAAGATTTAAGAATCCATCTTAAAAAAAAGATTATATATCAGAAGCCGTGCATCTCTGTTATTTACATCTTTTTTAAGGTTATTGGAGGCAAGTTTAGTGCAGTCCAAAGTTCAAGTTTTCTGGTAATCTTTGGCTGCAAAAAACTGGTACAATTTTTTCAAACTCACTAGAGCCGAACCAAACAACACAGAAACCTTGTCATCGGTAACCCTCTCTTTCTCTATTAATGGAGTGTTGCACGGAAAAGCCGACAGAAAACAGCATACTTTTGGCTATTTAGTGCTAAAAATACACATCCTTCAGACATATCCAATCAATAAATGTCCATGTTTGATCTTGAACCGTTTGGCCCACTAATAATTTCCATGAAAATGACTGGAGCTCCATTTGACCACTCTTAATATTGGGGGAAGTTACTTACTTATCAAAAAAAAATATTGGGGGAAGTTACTTTCCCAATGCCACAACTTTTTTTCATCTGCAGCTGGTTAGAGCTTAATCAGTTCATGGGACCATGCAATTCCAGTTCTGATCTTTGAAGTCTTCCATGATATGGTATCTTTGAGTGCCCATGATATATACTCTATAAAGGGGATAACCTTCTAATCTATTCTGAGAAGATCATTAATTTTGTACGGCCGAGATAACATCTAATGAGTCTCCTTCTATGATCAAGTTTTTCATTCCAGAACTTCTGACTTCAGTAACGGCCATCAATGCCGCTTTTTCTTTCCCATGCTTGGATCATCAGAAAGTTCTCTTTCAGTTTTAGCCCACTTGTTATTATGTAAACTTTGTTTCTACTATTCATTCTGGACTATCCTCTTTATGCTGTTCTTTCCATAGTTGTGGGGGATCCATGGAAATGATATTCACCTGGCCAACATTTATGAGGAGCCAGCACCAATGGCATAATCAGGTGTTCAGTATTCAGAACTTGCAAAAAACCTAAAACTTATATTTATAACTTAAAAAAGTACTCTGAACAACAATGTATCACTCTCGTATATAAACAGCATATTGACCATTCAAACTTTGAATCCTTTATGATTCAAGAAACTCAGAAACAGATCAATGAGAGTACAAAATTCAGCCTTTGAATATAATTTTGCTTTTATTCTTCCAATGTTATCTCTGGAGCAAAATAGTGCTTAGTAATTAGTTGTTATCTCAGCCGTTTTAACCTGTATGGGAATATGTATACTGTATATGACAGCTAAACCAGCCTCCCCATGGTCTTATGCTGTGAAGTGGGTAGACATGAGTTATTTATGTTTAGAATTTCTCCAAAATTCTGGAGAAAATGATAAGGAAAACAGGCTGAGCCGGAGTAGGTGTGGGTAATGTCAGTGATGTCCCTCGAAAGGACATTTATAATTATAAACACATGGAGCTGTCCTGACCATACAAAATAATAATGCAATATTAAATATATAAAGCAGCTTAAAAACTTAAAAAAAATTACATATATGGGTATGGCTACACTAACATAAATGTTCCAACCCAACACATCGACATCTGTACCTTTCAACTTATTGCTGTGTCGATTGAGACGGTTTCACTTTGCCAAAAGCTGAGAAAAATACCTCAGCTCCTCTTTTTTGCCATGCTTATTCCGTGAACACACACCTCTTGACATAAAGGTATACCCTTCTTCCCTGTATATATATACATATAATATATGACTATGATTTTAGAACCTCAGACAAACTGATATCAGTTCTGGAATGCCATGGAGCTCAAGCCTAGCATCACCACTTTCCTTTTTCTCTTCCTTCTCATCACTGTGCCTTACTTCTCAAAAGGTTTGCTCCTATAAATATATGCATATATATAATATATTTTGTTCTGTCTTTCTCCCTCAACATGTTTCATGGATGTATGGTTTTAGGGTAAGCGTAGAAGTTGAAAAAGATCAGTTATGTGAGATTATTGTCGGACACTGATTTAAAGTTGGTTTATGATTAGGGAGTTGCAGAGAGTTGGATACTGAGGTGTATGAAATTGATTATAGAGGTCCAGAGACCCATTCATCAATTCCTCCGCCTGATCGTTCTCGTGGAAAGCCACCTTTGATCCATCGAAAAACTGCTCTGGAACCTACCAAATCCAAGGGCTTAAGGGGTCATGATAATATAGGAGGAAAAGTACTAAAAGTAAGTCTCATGATGCATTAAGTGATTTATTTCTTATTTTGGGTTTCTTCATATTTTAGAAGGAGTTAGCTCAAATTGGTGGTACTGAAATGTACTTATATATGATGGAATTACAATTTGGGGTCCCTTGTGAATAACCATTTATGCTACAATACATATGTTTGGTAGCCAAATATATATGAAATAGAAAATGGGGTTTGATTCTAATGCATTTACAATCCAAAAAAGGGGTTTCTACTGGGGCTTAACAGCAATTAATTTCACTGATTCACTCAAATTCACTTGTTATTTGGATCATCATTAGGAACTGGATGGATATGGAAATTAGTTCTTTTTGTTTTTTTTTTTCATTCACCATTTATTGTGCTGCTGTTTGTGTTGCAGGCCAAGAAAATCCATGGATAAGAAGTTTTAGAAATGGTGGTTGTAGTGTCTTTTTTTTTTTTTTTCTTCCTTTATCAAATTGGAAACAGTTAAGTTGATCTCTTATAGATATTAGGATTAATACATAGAGAATGAGGATGTAATATATGACATTAATCTTGTGTTATGTTTTGTTTATCTAGCAATTTGTTCAAATGAGGGTTGTGTGATTGATCTTTGTTTAAAGAGTGAATTAATATTGAAACTATTGTTAAATAGTACTTTGGCTTAAAGAAGAATTAGCTCAATAGCCATATATATATATATATATAGTTCTTATCATGACTGTAAATTTTGCAAGAAATAGTGCGAGCATTCTCTGAACTTTGCTTTGACAAACCACCTTGCAAAAATCCATTTTTTTCCCCAAACTTTGAGCTAAGTACTGCATGCAGCAAAACATGGATTGATATCTTGTTACTCATGCGGTTCTTCTGTTAATTCTAGTAATGGTACATGATTAATTCATTCCTATACATGGTTATACATGAAAAGACAGATGTATATAAATTGACATAATTTAGCAAGTTTTCGCCGTCTACACTTTTGCGTATTTTTTATACACTCTACTTATGTGATTGGCTAAAACAGTTATTTTATATTAAAAAAATTGATGTAGCAAATCACATTAATAGAGTGCGTAAAAAATACACAAAAATAACTGTACATAGAATTTTCCATCTATATAAGAAGAATTGAATAGGTTTTTCTATTTTTCAAATTATTCAAAGGTAAAATGAAAGAATGAATAGTTGAAAAGCCAAGTGAATAAAATGTATGTCGGCTATGATTTATAGTCCTATGTTCCAATAAAATGTTTTGGCGATTCAGAAGGCAAAAAGCAATGTCAAAAGGCAAAAAGCAATGGAAACCAATGCTCGTCTCTATTGCCTTGTCTTCTTGTTCTTTATATATCATGTTAATGTACATACTGTACATTCAATTAATTTTTTGCATCAATATATATTAATTTATATACCAGTTTAACATAATATTTGTAGTATATTCTAATTCTCAAATTATAATATTTGATTTTTATGTAAGGATTTAAGCCTATTACAGAATTGAATGATGATTTTTATATAGGGAAATAAATTCTATGGACTTCCATTAATGTCGATAAATAAAAGCTAGCTAGCTAGCTTTATTTTAATAGTTCTCATTCTGATGAATTTGTGCATAGCTGGTACGGCTCTCTTGCTCCAACTCCAAAAATGGCTTTCAACACTAGGATATTTTAATAAAAAATAATATTTACAGTCGTAAAATGAAACAGAGTCTCATAATCTTTTTTAAAAAAATTGAGTAAATATAAAATTTACATGAAAAAAATAATTTTTTAATAGTGAATCTCATTTTTTTTTCAAAATGATTGTTCGGTGTTTACGTACTCTATAACTGTATATAATATTATTCTTTTTCTTCTTTTGCTCATTTCTTAAAGAGCATTAGCATTGGCTAGCTAGTTTGTGCATATTTGTAGCTAAATTTGACCTAAAAAGACATCTAGGCTATTTTAATTAACTTCAATCAATTGCATCCCATATTAAATTAGGTATAAGGTTGGCTAACGAAAGATGGCCGTTTGGAAAGAGAGAGAAAACAATTAAATGTGTTGCCAATATCCTTACAAATATGTAAGAACACTGTAATAAAAAGTTATCTGGACTAATCTATTTTTATCATTTTCTCATCATTTCATAATATTGTATTAGATGATTGGAGACTATTTATTATATTTTACTTCTGAACTTATAATCTAATGTCACATCATGGAATGATAAGAAAATGAATGATGAATTAATTTTTTCAATCATCTAATGAACATAAACATTTTTAAACATCTTAGCCAATTTACAATGTCGATTTGTGCATTGCAAATTTGCTAAGATTGGATAATGCCGAGTATTTTACTTTCTTGTTTTGTAATGTTGAGCTTTGTTAAGATGGAAGCAAAAACCAATTCACACCTTGACAATATTCCATGAAATATTGTATACGTGTTGATGCTTTGGATGAGACGAGACGAGACGAGAATTATAGAATATAAATAAATTCTGACAACATGATGCATGCATATATAAAGATATTGAATAGGCCAGTTCATGAACAACCAACTACCATCATAATTATACAAAAACAAGATATATGGTGACCACACCGCCATAATTTGCAAAGCAAAGCAAGTGCGTCTATATAATACGTACTTAATTTAGACAATTATGACACAAAAGGGTTCCTATGCTCTCGAATTAAGTTCCCTACATATAATGAATTCACTCCATTAGTATCTTGTGCAGTTTATGATTGAAAAAAGAAAAGAAAATTCAAAAAAATATTTCTATTAATTACACCGAAAGAACAGATCAAGAAAAACAAGTCTCATTAGGGGATGGGCGGTTGGCGATCGACTTCTATTCTTGGGACCATGTCATCGAGTGCATTAATTTACCATATTAAAGGGATAGATGATGTCCCCATCATATCCTTCTCATGAGAGGGAGAAGAGGAGCCAGAGGGCAGTTGCATTAAGTAGAGACCCTTATGAAGTGGTCCGTGATTAAGTACCATATGTGAAGAACAATTTTTTATGAGAAAATAATTGGCATGAAATTCAAAAAAGGCATTGTTATCTTTAACAAATTGTTATACAGAAAGAAAATTTTTTGAGATGGTAGGAACATGTAAGATGTCATTGAGCATAAAGGTTTTGTTGGAAGTAAGGAATTGAGAGGAACCAATGTGAGAGATAGGCGCACCAATCTAAGGATGTCTAGCGGCAATAAGTGTGTCATAGAGCCCTTTCACACACTGAAAATAATCAAGATGGATAAATTTCCTTTCCTCTAACCTGCCAACTGAGTGTGAGTATGAATAATACGCACACAAGAATGAATGTTGTTCATTCTCTCAAGGGCAAGCCAGACCTCGCGAGAAGTGCTATATCTAATCAATTGGGTAAGAATTCCTTTTGTCAAGGAAGACATGAGGATGTTGAGCAAGATTTGATCTTGCTTGAGTCAACGCAAGTAGGCTGGTGTGTGGTTGCCATTTGTGTTGAGTATGGGAGAGGGAGATGGAGTAGAACCATCAAGATGTCCAAATACTTCCAGGCCACATAAAAATGGAACGATTTGAGCTTTCCAAAGTAGAAAATTTTCCTTGCCAAGTTTGACAGTGACTAATTGTGGGATGTTGATTAAGGGTGATATGAAGGGGGTAGTAGGTTGAGATGCAGAGGAATTCTAGTCAAAATAGGAAGACATAATGATGTTAGTTGGATTGGCTTTGACACCATAAAGAAATTTGAGAAGAACAAATTTACTTATTGATGAGTTTTCATGAGTACAATAACTTTTGTTTGAATATTTGAATTATACAAGTGATAAGTGCTATCTCTCTAACTTATTAGATAAACTTAATCTTGAATCTTGAGTTGTTCTTGAGGTTGTTACCAAGGTTCTAGGATGAGGTTTATCTTCAATAGGTACGTACTTGGGTATCACTTTTTGTGAGGCCAGAGATCCTAGGAATTTACCGCCTTTGAATAGAATTACACTTTCTCATTTTCATCGCATTGCTCCTAAGGTTTTGAGTGAGATCATGATCATCATAGTTCAATCAAAGATTCAGATTCCTCTCTCTTTAATGTAATAATGATATGGATTTGGAAAGTGTACCATTATTAATGTTAGAACAAGTGGATGGATCATATATAGCCAAACAATGAGTCAAGTGTGTGGTCCATGCATATGCATGGGGGCTGTTTAGATTTCCAAACAAATAATCATGTCATAGAAGAAATTCTCAAATGATTCTACACATTTTAGAAAAATCATTTTAGAAAATATTGCTAAGCCATAAAAGATTCTTTCTTTTAAATAACTTAAACTAAAACCCTAAAATACAAATTCTAAATTCATTAAATTCTAAACTCTAATTATTTGGTTTTATTTTTATTTATTTTGGTTTTATTCTTCCTAAACTATATGAGTTTTTCTACTCATTATCTATACATCACACATATAGTTAGAGAAAAAATTTAAATAAATAAAAAAAAAAGTAATGTGTGGCATGTGGTGTGAGCATGATAAGTAGATTTTTTCTTAATTTTAAGGCGACCTCCAGGCTTCCAGTTCTAGCCACCATTTCGACCGTCTCTCAAAGTGTGGCCGCCACCCCGAGGTGGCTGGTATATATACATTTTCCCCCTTGATATATATACATGTATTTAGAATCAGATCAAATACGCTATTTCTCCTACAATAAAGTAAAACCATGCGTGGCATATAAGATAAAATAAAAATGAGTCTTCCCTTGCATGGAGTTATTGTTTATTACCTATAAAAATGTTGTTCTCTTGCAAGAACAACATTTTAATTCGAAATGTAAAGCCGGGAGTCAAACTAGATGTCAATAGACCTTCGGAAAGAAGGATACTAATGATGTGTTATATCTTCTCAGTTACATGTTCTTCCTTCTCTTTTCTTCATTCTCAATTCTTTAGCGATGGGTCTCTCAAATTTAAGTCTCAGATTTCGGGATCTAGAGTTTCAGATGGATTCTTTCTTGGATAAATTCAAGTTTGAGTCATGCTACAGACGAGAGAACGGAAGGCTGCTTCAGACGATTTTTTTTTCCACATCATCAAGTGTGCCGGGTGTGTTAAATTTTAAGATTACTGTGTACACTCTCTTTGTCAAAACAAAGAAGGATTCTTCTTTGAGTTCACATTTCTTCGCAAATACGGAAGTTGATCTTTAAGAAACAAGATGAGGAATCTCGCTCTTTCTCTCTCTCCCCATGATGTTATCTACCTAACCCATAGCAGAATTAATGATCAATATCCATCCCCAAAGGTTTGAAAATTCAATTCAGCCTTCTCAATTTTTAGATGGATTCCATTCCCTCGTGCTAGGGGCGCATTGAGGTGGAAAGGGACGTAAGCTGGCCGGGTGGCTAAGAACACATGGCGCAGTTCTGCAAAACTTGTTCCTCCTTAAAACCGAAAAAAGATATTAAAAAAGATTACAAAACCTCAAGGTTAATTGTAAGATCAACATTTGCGTTTTCACGACAAATCGAGACCACAATTTACATTTCTCAAAACATTGACACGTGATGATAAAAAGAAAAGGAAAATATTCTAACCACAGATGAATTATAAACTGATATGAAATAATATAATTTGTTAAATAGTAAAATTATTTTTATTATAAAATAAATCTATTAGATTATATAAAATCACGTTAATTTATAAAATTATATTTTTATAATATTTTTATGATTATAGCAGTATTCAAAAAAGGAATCCCATATAAATCATGTCAAAGAAAAACTCCCGAATAAGGTATCCTATGAGTGAGTTAGAGAGTGTAAGGCTAACACATGTCACAATGCTACCTAAGAATGTACCTGATTGATTTTTTTAGATACTTATGCATCGATAGTAGGAAAAATAATAATTGTGGCCTGAGACTTGTATAGAATCGGGATGTAAATTTTAACCGATGGAATCGGTTCGGTCGGAATCAATTTTTAAAATGTCAAAATCGATTGAAATCGGTCAGATTTTGATTTCTTAATTTTTAAGATCAGATCGGACTGCTTCACTATAGTCTATAATATATATTTAAATTAATTTTTTAAATATTAAATATAATATTTTTATATTATATATTATTTTTATATATAATAATATAAATTATAATTATATATAAGATAATATTATTATATTTTATAACATAAAAATTTAATCTTAAACATAAAAATTTACTTAATCATATACAGTTTTTTTTATAGTAGAATTTTTTTACCTAACAGATTATTTTTATGAAGCAGATTTTTGTAAATAGTAATAGATTTTTAATAAAACGGATTTTTTTTAATAAACATATTTTTTCTGAGAAATTTATATTTTATTAAAACCAAAGGGGACCGAACCGGATTAGAAACGGATAAAACCGGAGGTACCGGTTTAGGAGGATAACTAGTGTGTAATCAGTTTTAAAAGATGTAAAACCAATTTATACCGATTCAGTCTTAAAGTTTGTCTAAAACCGGACAAGATAAGACCAGACCGGTTACACCCCTAGTAAAGATGAGAAAACCCAAATACTGATTGTGCAATTAACCTAAAAAAAATAGTTCTGAACTCTTCTATATATATAATAAGTTCCATAACAAAGTATATTTACACACCGGCCTTTACAAACAAGATTGTACTTGTCTAATTTCCGATTTTTCAATCTCAAATATTCAATCAATATTATGTGTGTAATACAATTGACTTGTAAACCTAGTTTTTTTTTTGATAAGTACAATTGACTTGTAAACCTAGTTGACAACCGTATTGGATCTAATAAAATATTATAGAAAAGTAATTGCTGTTAGGATGTTTACACCCTCCAATCACAAGCCGACATATAATGATTCTACACATTTTAGAAAATGCTAAGCCACAAAGGTTTCTTTTTTCTTAAATACACTAAACTAAAACCCAAAAATATAAATCCTAAATTCCTAAAATTTTAAACTCTAATTAATTATAAGACCACCTCCCGCCACCATTTTGACCACTCTCAACGTGTGGCCGCCACCCCGAGGTGTTTGGTATCCGGACTGGGGTGGTGTTATCCTAGGGGAGGACACCATTGGTGCAGACAGTAAGGCCTCAATTACAAGAAAATCGCACATAGAAGAGAAGTCCCACTGACCAAGAGTTCGCTTGATTTTCATACGAGTCTTTAGTTGAGTGAATACCGAGACAAGACTTCCACTATGAATTTAGCCAAGTCTTCGTTGGATACACCGCTCAAAATTTGAACGAGCAAGACTTGTCCAAAAAGTTTGCTTAAGAGCATTGGCATTGGTTTGGCCAAATTCATCTTCAAATTTAGCTAATATCAACACTTATTTGCATTTGTCTATTCCATTTAAATTCAATCTCCACATTGAATTAGCCATTCATTCTCTATATAATAATAAAATATTATTCAATTAATAATTTTTTATTTAATTTATTTTATCACATTTTGTAATTCTACCAATTAAATATTAATAATAATTATATTCTAATTAAATTAATATTGGAAAAAGTATTATTCAATGTTAATAATAATTATATTATATTAAATTAATATTACAAAAAAGTATTATTAAATGTTAATAGTAATTATATTGTAATTAAATTAATAATAAAAAAGTATTGTTAAATGTTAATAATATAATTATATTCTAAATGTTAAATGTTAATTATATTATAATTAATTTAATTTATTTGTTTGGAATAAGAAATTAATATTTTAATATTTGATGAATGAATAGTAGTCTTCCATCTTTATCCAACCACTGTAGCAAAAGTCCAAATTATTTTAGATTTGCTCAATCCAATGCGAAGGATTTTTTAGCCAAATTATGTAAGCATCTCATTTGGCCAATCTAAAGAGATTGCCCTAAGATGTCGCTCGACACACCGGCAATCCTCTATCAATCGAACACCCCTGTTTCTAGTTATTTACAAGTTTTACTAGCTTTAGACTGCTTTTGTATGAAAAGTTCATGTAATAACTGTCTTCTGCTTTGGATGACCATTATTATTAGAGTAATCTTTAAGATTTATGGAAGAGTTGCTTCGTTTTCGTGAAGCAGATATGCATTTTATCTATTCTGCCCAACCATCCCCTTTTTAAATTTTAGATTTATGTTTAAAATTTCAGGATTCTTAATCCAATGTGAGTGGGCTTATTTCATCCTTCAGTATAAAGCTGATCCTTCAATAGAAACCAATAGCCGATTCAATAATAGATGTCTGGGGCCACATCAATATAATGTGATAAGCGGAATAAGATCTTTAACTGGAGAGAAGAAACAAGGGAAATTATACAAACAATTCAATTTAGAATTAACCAACCTCCAAAAAGTCCCATCAGACATAAAGGTTGACACTGGTGATCTTAATCTGTTACGGCAAAACAAAGCTTAGCCTCATCCCAAGGGCCATTGATCTCAAACTTGTATTCTTGAAGTCGTATAAGCCAATAAGGACATACCACAGTCACAAAAACCAATAAACCCAACAGTAGCACAAAAAGTAGCCTGTGGAGTGTATAAACAAAAGCCAAGGTCATGGCCATCAAACTGAAAGCAAAGCAAAGATGCAAGCGGAAGGAGTACTTTTTGATACAGTAAGTGATCAGTGGAGCAAAAAGGAATACTTGTAAGGAGAATAGCATGATTGCAAAAACATGTATACTCGACGGGAGGCGAGAAGCAATGAAAACCGAGGCCACTATCGAGGCATTTAAAGAAATGCAACTGGTCAATGTTGGATTATTCAGAGCCCCAGGAGCTCTAACAGCTGATCCTGAGTAGTCGTGAAGGAATAGATGAAGTATGAGGAGTGGAACAGTTACTGCCCAGATGGAATCTGAGCTAATGGACCTTGTTAGAGTTTGGTAGATGGGAGCCAAAACGTATAATCCAGTTGTGAAAAAGAAAACGTTAAGTAAATAATGCAAGAGAAGATTGAGTGAAAGCATTTCTTCAGTTAAAAGGAGAAGTAGAAAACCTGATCCAAGAAGACTGACATCAAGATACAAAAGGGAAGTTTCATCAAGAGTTGATCTTAGAGTGTAGGTCCAAACCAAGCCCACAAGGGCAACAATGCATAGATATTCAGAGATGGAAATCGAGTCTTGCATCACTTTTAGCATGTCCCGTTTCACAACATTGGCATTCATGACTATATCTTCAAGGAAAGATTCATCAGTGTGATTGTCATCAAAACCAGGCTGCATCCCTCCATATGCCACTTTTCTCCATTTGGGTCGAGTTGGAGATGAGTTTTCAGCAACGCTGTTATCCATTTCTATCTACTCGTTCAATTGCAAACCTAACTCCTTGAGGTCAATTTTTTCAGCAAGAATAATATCATCCTAGGTTACATAAATCCTTTTCTCACAGACTGTGATCTTGCAATATGCAGCAGACCTACAGAAGAAGTATATAATTATATATGTTGCTGTTCTCACAGAAGGTGTACCATTTTGGGATACAAATCATATATTTGTGTGTGTAAAGGTCATACTTAATAAATGAATTCAATGCATAACTGAAAAATAAAAGAGATACACTTCTTCACTTGAATCAGCAGCTTGGCGTCTTGTATTTTAATTCTTCCAATAAGCATTGATTGTAAAATAAGCGTACATGAAGACATTTTTGTGAAAGAAAAGATTCAGAATGACATGGTTGGAACCAGTAAAACCATAATCTTGAGAATGAAATCCTTTATAACGAGCATGAGCGCATGCCCATCTCTGTTGCCACAACCAGATTAGCACGCCCCATTTTGATTCTCATTGAAACGTACTTTATCTAAGAAAAATTCATCTACAAGGGTTGCATTTGCACAAACGAACGCATCAAAACCAAAATTAATCACAAAATCGAAATTCATCCCAAATTCTAAAGCCCATCACAATTGGAATCAAAGATCAATCTCAAAATCAAACAACAGTGTCCATTATTAAAAAAAAAAAATCCAAATAACTTCAGTGGAACAGATCAAATTCACCTTGTAGATTTAGGGCGGCCGACGGGAAGATGTGGCTGTACTGTAAATAGAGAGAGAGAGAGAGAGAGAGAGAGATCATTTGCTTACAGTGGAGTGGTGGTGGTGGACGGTGGCTGGACTGTTGGGTGCGTGGCGAGCTGCGGAGGAGCTGGTTGCCGGCTGGGCGAGTGCGGCTGGAATTGGAGTGTCCTTCTTTGCTGAATGTTACTGCCGAGGAGAAGAGTTAGAAATGGGGGGATTTGTAATCGATCGTCATGCTCTTTCTTTTTTCTGTTTGATGAACTTTGAAATGTGTGTGTGTGTGTGAGAGAGAGAGAGAGGGAAATACACAGATACGAGGAAAAGTGGTGTATAATGCGTGGTATAATGATGAACAGAGGCCAAGCCCCTAGATCTTCATCGCCGAGATGTAACTTTGACGATTGAAAGAGTCTCAGCCAGAAATCTTGATTTTCGGCAAAGCTTGGAGCTTGAAAGAGGATCAAGGGTTCTCAAACCCTGAAATTTGTCTTCGGATCCTTGCTTCGGATCCTGCTAGCTTGATTTACGGGTAGGATGAAAAAAAGAACTGGTCAATCGTTAAACCGGAATCGGTAAACCGGATAGGATCGAGTTGATAGGTTTGGTCCCGTATTGAATTTAGTTCGATCTGATATCAATTTTATTTTTCTTAGAATTAATCAAAACCAATCATGTTTTGATTTTTCTTTTTTTAACATGAATGAGATCAAATCAGTTTATATATATATATTAATTTTTTATATAATTTTTATATTATATATAATTTTTGTATTAGAAATAAAGCAATAAGATTAAAAGTAATTAGGACCAGATAACTAAAATCAGATTGGACAAAGAAAATAAATAATGCAGATGAAAAGTAGATAATGCAAGTATTGAATCAAATTCTTGATTATTAAAAAATCTTACTCACAAGAATAATTACAAGATAAAGTAATGGAATGTGAGAAGAGAAGTAGAGAAGACTCCAAGAGAGAGTAAGACATGGCTCTTAGGAAGTTTTTGCTCTATTTCATTATGCCTTGTATTGAAATGAAGTACCCCTTTTATAGAATAAGAGAGTGCTTTTACAAAATATTAAAATAGTTAAATAGTGAATAGTAAACAGTAAAATTGACTTTGTCACTATTCATTGAGCCAAAATGTCTTTTAGTACTGATAGATGATAGACTTTTTCAGCTAAAAATGTAGGAGTCTGTTTCGTCTTCTTTTTCCGAAAGTAAAAAAAGGGGAGTTTCTGAAAATAAGGTCAGGAGACCAATAGTCTTGTGGAACATTGTGAAGTATTTGGGGATTTGTGTTAGTGGATCAATCATCTGAAAGCTTTGGCTTGCCTTCAAAGTCATGGCCAAAGAAATTGTTGTATGGGACATTATCAACAACTGGAGCGTCAGCAACTGAAATTTTGGAGGATACATCTAAGCCAAATTTAAAATCTTCTTCGATTTCAAGAAACGTTTGTAATATTTTAATTAAATCTTTATTCTTTAGTCCGTCAAGAATGGTCTTCTTTTTACATTTGGAAGATGATTTATCTGAAGTATTTAAAGTAGTAGCCTGAGCAAGTGGATATTCAGGCAAAATAGGTGTCCGTTATTTCACAATAGGGAAATCTTTCATAATTTGAATATCTGGAGCAAGCTTAGTATAATCTTTGGTTATTTAGGAAATAATGTCTTTTGTGTGGAGAAATTCATCCCACCATTTGACAAAATAGTGTCTAAGCAAAATATCACCATTTTTTTCATAACTTTATTTTAAAATCTAAGGAACCTTATATCTTTTGCATAAATAAAGTAAGTATGAAAATTTTGAATTATGTCGGTCCATCTTTTGGAGAGTCCCAAAGGAGAAATATTTAATAGCTGTTTAAAATCTTTCAGGGAAGATTTCAGGAATAAGACTAAATTGGCTCCACCAACGCTGAAACCAAAGTGGGAAAGTATGCTTAATTCTCTTGTCAAAACTGAAAAATCAAGAATGTGATTGATCTGGAGTTTGTAACATTGTGAATTTAAACCCGACATCAATGTAGTCATAGAAACAATAGACAATATCTGATTGTGGTAATTTTTTCGAAGTATAGGGATGGATTCTCCATTTTTCTTCAGTAATCACTTTTAGAATGTAAGCACTGTGAAAAATAATCATGTTTTATCAGTTTTGTCAAAAATAGATTTAATAGTAAGATTCTATTTGAAACAAAATTTCAGAGTAAAATTGGAGATTTTTTCCTGAACTCTCAGAAATCCAATGAAAATTAGAAGGAGAATAAGTAGAAGCAATTTTGAATGGATCTGTATACATAGATTAGTGTGGTTTGATGTAAAACAAATTTTAGAAATATGTTTTTTTAATGTAATCCGTTTTTGAAACACGAAAATATTGGTTAGGTTTAATTGCATAAATTGGTTTAGCATACTGGTTATAAAAAATTGAAATTGCTGAAGCAAATGAAATAGGTCATATAGTTGGAATACTACCAAGTGTAATAAACCTATTGTCAACATCCAATGGGGAAGCATGTTCATTTTTTAGAATTAATTTGTGTAGAATTGGAGGAGGAGACTCTGGTTTTTTTCCTTTATCATTTTTCTTACTCATGGTTTCTCTAAGAATTCACGGGTAAGAAAATCATGAATGAAATTATTAGATCTTTATATATAATATCTAAATAAAAAACACTTAAAATAGCTTGCAAACGTACAAAAATATGTTTGGATGCAATGCTTTCAACATATTTTTCTAAAACATACTTAGCACTTTCGAAACCAATGCGCCATAAAAAAAATTTATTTAATAAATCACTCTTAAATTTAGAAATGCATAGTACTATATATAATATTTCTCTTTTAAAAATACTATAATTAAGTTGTGCAGAATTCCAGACTCCAGAATGGAATCGAATAATTTGTTTAGATGAGTCTAGTGAAACTATTTGTTTCAAAATGCCACCATAACCAATGTCCGAGGCATCTATTTCAATTATTTTGAAAGAATCAGAAGTAGGAATTTCAAGACACGGAAGAGTTTTGATATGTGTCTTAATTTCTTTAATAAGATTAGTATGAATATCTATCAAATGAGGATAATTGGAATGAAGTCTTTCAAAGAGTGGATAGCATTGCTTTCGTACATCCTTACAAAATTTAGCAACATAGTTGAGGAAATCAAGAAATCTCTACAACTAGTTTTTGTCAAGAATAACCTTAGGAAATTTGTCAGCAAATTCGATGGCTCTTTTGATGAGTCAAATTTTGCTTTAAGAAATATCATAACTAAGAAAACTAATCTTGGTTTGGAATAATTTAATCCTTTTAGTAGAAACAACGAGACCATTTTGTCTAATGATATCTAGAAGCGAAGACAAATGTTTCTAGTGTTCATTAATAAATTTTGAAAATATAAGAACATCATCAATCTAAACAATGATGAAATAGGTGAATGAATTGAAGATATCATTAATAATATTTTAGAATTCATTAGGAGTATTTTTTATGTTGAAATGCATCATGTTCCACTCATAGTGACCAAATGGTTAGTAATAGCAGTCTTATACATGTCTGACTTACTAATCTGGATCTGCCAAAACCTGGACTTTAGGTCAAACTTGAAAAATACCATTGAATCACACAACTTATGAATTAAGTTATTTTTGTTAGGGATAAGGTACTTAATCCACTCTAAGACTTTATTCAAGGGTTTGTAATTAATAACTAGGCGGGGTGTCCCTTTTTTGATCCCAGCATTTTTCTAAACATAAAAAGCAGTACAAGTTCAAGAAGACTTACTATGCTTGATAATATTTTTGTAAAGTAAATCATTAATCTCACTTTTGCAAAATTCTAAAGTCTCACTATTCATTTGAATAGGTCGAGTTTTAGTTGAAATATTTTTTTTAGGAAAATAGTTCATATAGGGTAATGAAATAACATATTTCTTTCTATGCCAAAAGGCATTTGGAAGATCAAAACAAATATCAACAATCAAATTTTGATTGAAATCATCAATTTTTACTTGGAGCAATTTACAAGACAATTGTTCTGAATTCTTTTTAAATTTGATTTCCTGTTGAAGAAAATTTAAAGGTTTTGATTTGGCTGAAATCAAAGATTTCAAACTTTTGTCAGTATCAATTTCAAAATTTGAGGCAAATTTAAACTTAACTTTCTGTCCAAGAAAATCAGTAGTAATACCATTCTTTTAAAAAAGAAATGGGTATAAAGAGAAAATAAAAGGAATTCTCAATATGACTTTTTCGATCATATTTTTGACAAACGTATAAAGAATTTTAAAACAAACATTATCCTTGCAAACATGAGTAGCATTGAGTTCATACTTGATCTTCATCTAAGATCGATTCGCCGAAAACAATTTTTCAGTAGATTTTTCATAATATTTACTAGAAATTATTCATTCTTTGATACAGTTCATATCCGATCTAGAATTAATTATGGTAATCACAAAAAATTCAAATTCATGACAGACAATCATTTTAACTTTAGAAAACTATTTAGGAGGAATAGTATAATGGATTAAACAATTATGGTTATCAATAGGATTTTCATCCTTAGGATTTGAATCATTTGTTTGCTCATTATCAAAATGAATGTCTTGATCAAATTGTTTGTCAATCTTTAAACATAATAATTCTTGTTTAAAATAATCATTTTCAGATTTGAAATTGTTGATCTTAACTTTGAGTCAACAATTTTTTTTTTTTTAATAAAACTAACTTCTCTTTGTAAATCATTAATCTTTGAGTTTTTTCTTTTCAAATCTTCCCAAAGTTTCTTAAAAATTAATTTTTTGTTTAAAAGTTTCTAGTTCTTGACTAATCATTGTATTCTTAAGCTTGTGAAGGTATTCTTCTTTAAGCTTGAAGTTTGTAATTTGAAAAATCAGAGTTAATAAAAGATTTTCTTGTTTTTCATATTTGGTTAAAACATTAATTAATTTACCCAAATGTTTGCAACAAGAATCATTACAACTAAGCTTAATATTATGAGAATTAGATAAATCTATTTCTGAGTGATACTCTGAATCACTAGAACAAAATTCATTGATGTTAGATGATGCAGAAGATTTTATTTCAAGGAGACGAATTAAATCTTCTTCATCACTGGCATTAATATTCAACTGGTTAAGCTGGTTTTTTAATTTATTGGGCTTCTTGAAACTTTTATCAGCAAAATGCCCAGATTTACCACAATTAAAACCTTTTGATAACAAAAGGTTTTTTCTTATAAAATCTTGAAGGTTTTTTATAAAACTTATCATGGTTCTTTATTTTTTTGTTTCTTCGTGAGTTTTGAAATATTTTATTGAAATATGTTTTTGTCTAGATAGAGCAATAGAAGAAAGACCAAATTGTTCACAAAAATTACCTATTTCATATTTGGCTTTTTTACTATTCTTCATCTGTTAATGAAGTATTTTTTGATTATTATACATACTAATACCAAACTTCTTAATTATACTGATAATAACATCATAAGTGTAATTATCATAATTAAGAAGTCCAGAGACATCTAAGTTCATTCTTAACTTTGTGAGCAAATAAATAGGGTTGACCATCAATAAATTTTTCTTTTCAGTAAGGCTTATGACTATCGTCTCTAAGCATGACTCTAGACATAAAAAAATCTTGATACCATCTATAATCATACATTTGACGGTATCTCAAATTATTTAAATAATCACTAATATGATTAGTAATGTTGGAAGGAGTTCTAACAAAATGTTTAATGATAGTATAAATCAAAGTATTAACACTATCAGGAATTTCCATTTTTATGGTTTCATCAAAAATAGGTAATCATTCGTTATCATGCTAAACAACATTCTGAATGGTTTCTTTTGTATCAATAGTGAGATGTTTGTCCCACCAGTGTCAAAGCATGCCCAAAAAATCAGTAGTTAAAATTTTTATAATCTCAAATATAAGCATTTGCAACCATAGACATTTTACTCATGGTATTGAGGATCTCTTGTTCAGAGAGTCTATTAATATTCCATTCATAGAATTTGTCTACTGAAACATAAAATTGGGTTTGAAAAATCATATTTTTCAAACTATAAATTAGGAGAAGTTGGTCTAGAATACGAATTCTTCATAAGGCTCATTAGTTTGGGTTATTTCGAAGAAAATCTAGCGATTTCAGGTTTAATTTGTAAATCAATATCTTGAAAATTCTTTTCAAGCAAAACAAGATCTTTTAAAGCACTGCTAAAGGGTTTTTCTTTCTTTAATATCTTGAAGTATTTGATCAATTTTATCAAGAGTTTGGCCTGCTTAGTTCGAAATCAATGTTTGGCCCATTCTCTGGTTAAATAATCAAAAGTTTTGAAATATTTGAAGATGAAGTCAAAAGAGGTTTATCTACTTTGTCTTCAATATGGTCCAATTGTTGACCAGTAATATGGAGACTTTGGTTAGTAAAATTATTTTGTTGAATGATTTTTTTTTTGTCTCCATATATATGGTAGCATTTGAACTAGTATCAAGAACTTTAATTTAAGAGGCTTTTATTTGTCCTCCGAAATGAGAGATAATAATTATCTCCAAATGGGGATGGTTAGATTTAACCACAACCTTATTTTTGTCCTTGACAAAACTAGTTTTAACAACATTTAAGCTATGCTTTGAATTATAGTAATTTTCAAGAAAATCAAAGAAAAGTATATGCTTTTGAAGTGCATTTTTTCTTTCAATTTTCTGTTAACATGTAATTTTTCAGAACTAGAAAAAATAGCATGATAAGTTTTTTCTCTTATCATGGTTTTCAATAGAATTATATTCATTGAATAAGGAAATTAGATCAATTTCAAAAATTCAATTTATCATAGGTTATGATAAATAGGTGCAATAGGAGCAACCGTATCTGAAGTTGTTGAGATAAAGATGAAGTATCTTCTTCCTGGTTATCAGCTTATTCCTTTATAGACTTGTTCTTGGATGTTCCAGCATCCTTAGTTGTGTAATAAGCAGAAGTGACTTGAAAAGAGGTATAGACTCCTTTCAATTTTAAATTAGGGTTGATAGGTTCTGCTGTCTTAACAGAATCCTCCAGAAATATTTTGAGATGTTGGTCTCTTTTTTTTGGGGGTTTTAGAAGTAAAAAAAGATCTAGCTCTAGCGAAAGAATTTCTTCTTTCATTGATAACTAGAGGATGATCAAAACTAATTTTAATAGTACCATTAAGATATTGCTAAATGTAATCAAGGTTAAACTCATCAGCTAAGACCTTAGCAAGGGAAACTTCCTGTTCTAAGGTCCATTCATTGGGAAGAGCAATATCTTTCCAATAAATCATTTTGGAAACTTGGGCATTTACATCAGGAGTAGAACTCTGAATTAACACAGTTTTATTTTCTGAAGATTTTAAAATAGCTTTATGATTTAAATTAGTCTTTAAAACCCTATAGTAAATACGATAAACTATGGTAAGAGGTTTGCTTCATTCTTCCATATCATAACCAGATGTTAAAATATTCAAAGTTAAAGCTTTTAAAATATTTGAATTGTCTAAAACAAGAGTTAAATCAGGAAAACAGTCAAAGTGGACATGACCATTAAATAAAGATGATTAAATCATTCAAACAATACTAGTTTCAAATTTCTTGAATATAACATCTCTTAAATAAAGAAGTACTAAAGCATTGATGCCTTTCTTAGTTAAAGATTTAACAACAATTTGAACAGAATCAATATGCAAAAATTTGTAACATTTTACCAAGAAATCTTAAATCTATTTTATGTTAGACAGACAACATTTTTTATGAGTTTTTGAAATATCATATGTTTGTTCAACAATTTTAACATTGAATTCTATCTTGAAAGCATACTGAACCCAAGTAGTTTTATAAATAGATTTGGCATCAATCTTTGGAATATTCCAACGATTGAAATCAACAGAATCAGTTTCTTAAACAGAAAATTATTCATCATTAATAATATCAGGCTGTATACTAGACTTGGAACTTATAGATGAATTAGATCTAAACATCCTATTCATTATGGAATCAACCAAAACAAAACTTAGCACTTATTAACTCTACCCTTACTCATTTTTTTGTTTCATTTTGTAACATATACCTTTGGTCCAATCTCATACCTACCCTACTCTCTATCCTAGTTCAAACGGGCCTTAATGACGGTTTAGGATGTTAATTACAGATGTGGTAGTGCCAACAGAAAGAAGAACCTGAACAGGAACTAAAAAGTACAAAGCAAAGTTATGGAAGGTTGCACAAGAAACAAGATGAGCAGAAATTATATATATATAATTATATATAAAATAATTTTGTATTATATGATAAATTATTAATTAATATAATATTAATTCTTAAAATCATATATTACTATATATTATAATATACTATAATATATCACTATATTATATATTATAACATATCACTATAGTCTATAATTTAATTATAATATATATTATAATATATTATCACTATATTATTTTATACTATAATATACTCTATAATATACTATATAATATATTAGAAAAATTAAATTAGAATCGGTAAAATCGAAAATACTAATTTAAAAGTGTAATCAGTGCGATATTAGTTTTTTAAATCTCAAAACTGGTATATGTTGATTTGGTTTTAAAATATATCTAAAACTAAATCGAACCAGACCGATAATACTTATATTTGCAGACGTACTATTAAAATAATTTTTTTAAATATTTTTTAATATTATTAATATTTTTAATGATCAAATAAAATATTATATATAATTTTATTAACAATCATTTCTTACTGATTAAGTAAAAAATTTTTTATAAATGAAATATGCAAACGTAAGTTGCGGGGACAAAATCACGGATTCGTTCAACATTTTCCTAACCCCAAAGGTCCAAACTTCTCACTCATCGCAGAAGAACAGAAAAAACGAGAGAGAGAGAGAGAGAGAGAGAGAGAGAGAGAGAGAGAACGCGTGGTGGACGCGGTTTGGCTGCGGACCCTACACCAACACGGGAGGGAGCGACTTCTGACTTCTTCACTATTTTTACCATTTCCAGTATTCGATTCTTTCATCTCTCTATCTCTCTCGCTCTGTGAGTCGGTTCGGGTGCCAGAATCCAGATCCAATGGCTGACAACAACAACACCAATAATGTTAATTACGAGGAATCGAGCCCGCTCTTGAGCAAGCAAGTCGTCGAAGGAGTAGAAGATGATGCGAAGAAAGCCAGCAAGCCAATTGATGCTAAGGACGAAAAGGTCACAGTTTCCCCCGCGGCGAAAGCTCCTGCTCCGGTACCCGGAAATCTCGGTGGGTGCGGCTGGACCGCGAACGGGATGCCGTTGGGACACGGGAGCGTGGTGGGCGAGCCCATGGGCCGGACCCAGTGGAACTCGAGCATCTTTGCTTGTCTAGGTCGCAACGACGAGTTCTGTAGCAGTGATCTTGAAGTTTGTAAGTCATTTGTTATTTAAAATTCGATTTTTTTATTAGCTTTCGATCGAGATTTGGGTCATTCTGTGTAATCAGCTGGCTCTTCTTCTGTTTTTAATTTTGCATTGGATTTGGGATTTTCCTTTTTGTTGCGTTTTGGTGCTTGACCGATACCTTTAAACATTTGATAAAGTAGATGAGAATGGCAAAAGTTCTCTAAGCAAACATTGAGATCTTTTTCTCCACACCGGCAAATATGTGCAATAGCATTTTTTGTTTTTATTATTTTGAAAATAATTACGTGAAGAGTTGAATATTTCTTGATTAATTTGCCTATGAAGTCACAAATGGTGATGAATGGAAAAGCTTGCAGTCTTGTTAATTATACATTAATTGAAGCTACACTGGTTGTTAAGAATTTGTGGTTGAGATATAACTCGTGCATAAGGGGAGTTTGATTGTTGCAGGACAATCTCGAACCCATTTAAACTAATTGAATAGAGGACCGGGTTTCAATTAATCTTTTGATGCTTTTGGAATGCATCACTTCTGGATCAGGACGTTTGTTTGCATATTGTGCTTTTCAAGTACCACTTGTGCTCCATATCTTCATTTTTTGCCCTAAATGTCACGACATCTGACCAGGTCTTCTTGGAAGTGTGGCTCCTTGTGTGCTGTATGGAGGCAATGTGGAGAGACTTGGATCTAGTCTTGGGACTTTTGGAAGTCATTGCTTGAGTTACTCTGGCCTGTATTTGATTGGAAATTCCATTTTTGGTGGAAACTTCCTCGCACCATGGTTTTCATACACAAGCCGTACTGCCATTCGTCGGATGTTCAACTTAGAGGCAAGTTTTTTCTCTTTCCCACGCTCTCCCACTCCCAGAAAGAAAAAAAATGTGACATAAGCAATGGAAGTTTTGGTCTGCCATTGATATTAGCTGTGTTTTTGGTTTACTTGATTTATTATAATTTTGCATCCAGGGTACATATATGTTTTTTTTTTTATTGGTGCATCATTGTATATATTCATGCTTTGCGTTAATATGTTTGTTCCTCTTTAACGTTTAGAACTCTTCTAATATTGATTTTATATGCTGTGGTGTTTTGTTCTTATAAAAGCACTGCGACATCCTTTGAATCGAAAAAGTAGTGTGTAATGAATATTTTCTTGGCATTTTTCATATTCTTATGAGTAGTTGCCTTTGAAGTAGGATGTCTGGCTAAGTTGTATTGACTTTAATTTAAATAACATGGATGCATTTTTTAAGTCTTATTACACATCAATTACTTATAAAAAAAAAGTCTTATTACACATCAATCGTCATTGCTTGTTTGAGTTTGTTTCCACCCGTATTTATTGTTCTTAAGGTTTTCATATATAACAACTAATTTGTTAAAGCTGATGTAAATGTGTTACTAAGGAAAAAAAATACAGGTCTTTTCAAATGCAACTATGGGTGTTATGGTGTCGATAACTTTATTGGTATTTCTGTTGCGGTGATCATGGCCTTGTGGTTCCTAATATTTTTGTCTTAAGTATGTTTTCTCTATTTGATTTATTTCACCTTGCACAGGCTGTCCTAACTCCCTTACGCATAATTCCGATGTATACTTGTTTGTTTCTAAAGAACATTACCAGAATCTTGGATAGCAATGATCAATTTTAGAACTCACACCTGATATTTATATTCTTGAATGTTCTAGGATTACACTAGCTACATAGCTTAATTGATTAAAAAGAACATAGAAAAGTCAGCATTAATAAGTTGAAAAGTTTGATATTTGATCCCTTTCAGTCCTGCTCTTCCACGCAGTTGAATAGGATGAATGTTTTCTGTGTCTACAATGAGAATAGTCTTACGATTCTCCAAGCTCTGTTCTTCGACTTTTATAATTTTGCTCCTTTTTATCATACTTGAGGTCTTTGAGAGATGTTTTGTTGTCCATACCAAATATGATAATAATTATGATGAAGAGCTTTTGAATTTGTTCATATTTTTTTATGACAAGCAGGGCAGTTGTGAGGCACTTCACAGGTCATGTGGGTGCTGTGGAAGCTTACTGGAGGACGAGGTGCAGCGTGAACAGTGTGAATCTGCATGTGACTTTGCGACTCATGTCTTCTGCCATGTGTGTGCTCTTTGTCAGGAAGGTCGCGAGCTCCGTCGCAGATTGCCTCATCCAGGGTTCAATGGTCAGCCATTCTTGGTTATGATTCCTCCAGGGGAGCAGACCATGGGTCGTGCGGCCTGAGAGTTACGTGCCCTACAATGAAAGAGTTGTACTGTCTATATAGTATCAATATGATATGATGTTGAACCGTATAAAGTGTATTCTGTATTCGAATTGTCTGAGCTTGCGCTTGAAGACAAACACCTATAAATAAAGATACAATGAATATGTAGACTTCACCTATATTGTTTATAATTCTTGATGTTTGTGGATGTCTATTATCACTACATTGATTTTAGCCCAAAATGCCGTTTGTAAAATAGATGGGATTTTTAAAACATGTGTTGTGAAACGTGTTGTGTTGGTATGATTGCTCGATTTCAGTTGAGATGTAGTATAATTCTCAGATTCACATGCATATTTGCACATTCACATGATGTTATACGACAGATGTGCCATAAATTGTGGAGGAATTTCATTTTGTTTTTGTATTTGTTTTTTAATGGTTTGACGCGTCTCGACTTATTCGACACTTTATAATAATAGAGAGATCTCATTCTCGTTGATTTTGAATACATTATATGATTATATAAATTTTAAATTATTTTCACATTTTTAATAATTTGTTTAGCCACATGACGTGTGACGTTTTTTTGTTCTTATTAAAGATAATTATAAACCCAAAGAAGAAATAATAAATTTGAGATATTGAAAAACCAAAAGATATATAATCGTGCAGATATAAAAGAATTTTTATTTTAGAGAATTATTCTGTGAGTCGTACAAAAATAATTTTACACGTTGATGAATTAGGTTTTTTCTTTAGTTAAAATTTTTAATTATTAAGTTAAGACTTGTCAAGTTAATATATAATTTACTTCGTTATATTATTAAGTTGGTAGTAATTGGTATTTTATGGTTTCGAGATTAGAAGTTTGAGTTAAGATATAAGTTGAAACTACTTGTGGTAGTAAAGCTTATTTTGAAGGCGCTGTGGTGACAAACTTGCCATTAGAGTAGTAGTTATGACTCAAACCAGACATTTCACAACGGGAAGAGACTCCTATAATCACGTCACAGGGACGGTTGCTATGCTGATTGTCCTGACTTTCATTTTTCTTAAGAAAAAAAAAAACTTACTTTGTTATAAATAGACATGACAATTAACGTCCCACTCGGATTTTTCACATTAAATTAAAAAAAAAAACGTTTGAAGACAGAAGATTTCTTAAAGATAGATTTTTAAGAAATATATTATTAATTCAATGGAGACAAAATAAAAAAAGGATTTTTCATCTTGTAGTGGTTACCAATTTCTTATCACTTGTTACGCCATGAGGCTGATAGTATATAACCCAATTCTCTAAATAAAATATTTGGATTAAAAAACCTCCACCCTTGTATCAAAAAAAATAAAAAACAAATTCTTATCACTTGTTCAAGGTTCCTACGATCAACTCTTGTATCAATTTATTATTATTAACCCATTTGGCTTTCTCACCTCTTAATTGTTCTACGGATCGAGGACTAGTTATACTAAAAAGACAGCTAAAGATTAGGCAGATGAACAAATAGGCACACCCTGTCTGGAAAACAAGCATTCTTACTTCTTGGCCTACCCGAACATAAAGTTAACTACTTCTAATGATTAAGTTGAATCTCCAATCAGTACCAGGGAGATGAAGGAAAGCATCTAGCACACTCTCTCAAAAACAGAGGAAGGACAATTTCCGACCACAATAGTTCAACATTGAGATGAAAAAGAGAGAGAACATCTTGATATTTTACTCTCCAGGTACAGAAACACCTTGCTTCAGTCTCTCCTTCCTCATCTTCTTCTTGGAGATCGGCTTCTTTTTCCTTGGAGGAAGGGTTTTTTGTGCATAGATGTAAAGTACATAGTTTCCAACAAGGAATATCAACAACAGCCCAACAACAACCAGCAGCACTATCAGTCCTGGGTTGAACCCTTTGGCTTCGGCATCCTTGATCACATTTCCCTAGACATTGCAACAGCAGATCATATTCTTGTGAGGGCACATCACACAGAGAAGACAAATTAAAAACTGAGATAGCCCACAGCACAACATTTATGCAAGCAATCCAGGTTAGGGCCAAAAACATTAACATTTCCACCTTATTCTGCTTTGAAATAATGTTCAAATAACATTTTCACTAATTTAAACCATTGTAATGCATTAACAAATGGCCAGACTTGAGATTGGTTCCACTATAAAAAACCTGTATTGCTACTTTTAATAAGCAATTCTAGGGCAGAAACTACCCCTGGAGTGGGTTTGGGGCTATATGAAGCAATTGACAGATATCCAAAAGATCCACATAGCATTGTCCTTGGCATCAGCTATACACAACTGATAAATCTTAAAATTTTTATACGATCACCTGAATCGACTCCGAGTTTGTTTTTGGGAAATAAATAACTTTTTAAATTTGGAATTTGGCTCTGATTTTCCTGCAGGCTCACTGCTTCTGTTTAAGAAATAACTAATTTCCGATGATAATGAACTTCAATCAAATAGACCCACTCTCCAAAAATTCTGCATAATTGATAATAAGAAGGAAGCAATGAATGCTATTTATCCAAATGATCTCTATGCAAGATTTTCTACAATTTTTTATGATTGAGAATTAGAACGATTGGTCTATTCAAACTTGCAATAGCTTCAAACGGTAGACAGACATTGATGGTGAGCAAACAGGTTTAATATACATCTGAGAATTCACCATCCTTAATAGCAAGGTGAGCATCTTCATGCACATCAGAATTTCCCAACAGATAAATCATGGAAGATTGATGGTAGAAGGCAAACAATAGAGAGAAAGGTAAACATAAGTATTATTTAATTTTTTTAACGTTCAGATCAAATAGGTAATTGCTTGTTTGGCTTACTTATCCAGAAAGAAAAAGGATCTTGGACTGCAGCAAATCTTGAGTGAACAAATTATGGGGATAAGAAATAACATATATCAATGCCTACAGAGACAAAACACGGTGGTGAAGATGAAGCCAGAGATTCAAGATTGTTCTTCAAATGGAAAGGTGCATTTCTTACTCTCTTATCAAGAACATTGAGAGCTCAAGATAGCAGCTTGGTAATTAAAAACAGAGATCTGTGATTACCGTCACAAAAACTAATTAGCCATCCAACAAATTCATTGATTATCGTTTTGAGCTGAGAGCAATGTTCTCATTGATTAGTTGCTCAGTTGGGTGCGTGCTGTGGGTATGCAGAGTTAATGAATTTCTGCACTTCAAATTGAAAGAGTTTGTAGTTTGAAGTTTGGTGAGTGGATTGGAATTTTCACTGCATGGAATGATTTGGATTTTGATCGAGACTTTTTGGTTGTTTTCCATAGTTTGTGAAGGATTACCTTGTTTGGATATTTATATGTAAATAGTCAGATAATTCTCAATGAATTTGGTAATTTTGGGGGCATTATGGAATGATATTAAATAGATTCGGGTCATTGTATCAGAAAATCTTCTCCCTATTAATTGTATTAATGTCACACTGGGTGCAATAAATTTTATATGTTTTTGTAAAATGTGAAAGAAAAATAATAAGCAACATATGAATCATTAAAAAAACCCACCACCAAAGACTACTAGCAAAGTGAAGGAGACAACATTGTTTTTTTTTTTGTTTTTTTTGCTGAATAAGCAACATGCAACTCACTTGCTTAAATTGAATACTAACTTGGACAACTATATCATGCGGAATAGAAGCAACTTAACTAGAAATTTTGGAAAATTTTTCATAAAACTCCAACAAATAATAAAACCAAGATGAATCAATGACTTAAACGAAAGGATTTCCAAGGAAAGGAAACAAGCATCCGCCTTTACAATTTTCTAAACTATATTCAACATGTATCATAAATTTCCTCAAGCTTCAGGGTAAAATAACAATCGTGATAAATGGAACCACCACCATACAAGATAACGATTTCCCAAAATGTTCCCGGAAATATTCTATGCGTAAATAAGCACAAGGACTCGATAATCAATATGAATTTACCACAAATAGAATCCTGTAGATCTTTCAATCAGAAACTTAAAACTTAATCGCATTAATACAGATCTCGCAAAACTTATCCAAAATTACGGGTTCCGTGTCAAAGCGTACCATGCGATCGAAGGAGGGAGGGACCTTGTCAGCGAAATCGAACTCTTCGTCCATGGCTGCGACTCAGACCCAAACAGATCGACTCAGTCGCTCGCAGAGGAGCTCCTGGGAGAGCTAACCGTACGAATTGGAACGAAGAAGCTTGGCGAAAACACACACACAGAGAGAGAGAGAGAGAGAGAGAGAGAGAGATGAGACCAAGTCTGAACAAGTATTTGATTAGTCCTGTAATTTATAGCGGGAAAATTGTAAACATAAACTTCCACACCAACCACCATATTTTTTTTAATCTTTTTACATGAACCACCACCATATAGACTAAAAATATTTATTTTATCAGTTTTTCTGTTATTTTAATTTTAATTTTTATAATTTTTAACGTATCAATATTTAATAGATCAACTCGCATTGTTATGTGAATAAAAATTATAAATATAAATAACATTTTAAAATTCTCTGAATTATAAAAAAATTAATAAAATGAATTTTTTACTCTATACTATAATGTTGTACATAAAATTGTAAGTGCATATAAGTAACACTAATGAAATACTTCATGTATTTACAATTTTAGGTACATGACTTATTTTTATCAATTTAAATTTAAATTTCATAATATCTATAACTAATACGTAAAAAAATTAAATTTTAGCAATTTTCTTAAATACGATTAGCTTTTCCTTTTAATTTAACCCTTTAGTTTTGATGTATTGCCCCGCAAGCTGAAGTATATAACAAAAATCATCATTTAAAAAAAAAAAAAACTAATTTATGTTTTCTTCGTGATCACCAAGAAAATATTATGAGCTGAGCTCATCCAAATTCCAATACATCCAAAGTTTCATGTAATTAATTAGTTCATGTCAATCAAATGAATATGAGGTAGAAACTTCCTTAATTGTACCAAAATAGCCTAATTTATATTGGGCTTTTCATCTGTTTGCCTTATTTTCTATAAAGATAGAAATGTTTTAAAAAAAAAAAAAAAAAAGTTAAAAAACACAAAGGCTTTGAGAAGGTTGAATGTTGATGTCTTTGGTCACATCCCCTAATAATCAGGAAGTTTACTCAATGACTATCTTATCTCATATACATGACATGCAACAACCAATTGAGTTGAGTATAGAACACATAATCTTCAAGCTTCCTCCCCAAAAGGGATTATGATATCAATTAAGATCAATTGCTTTGGAAGCAAGACTCGGGAGCCATGATCTAACTCATGGATAGTGATCTTAACAATTGCGAGGATAATGCATTTTACTTAAGAAATAGAATGTTAATGTTTTACCAAGAATATCTGTAATTTCTTTAGCTTTTAGAATCTAGCCTTTCATTATCATTTGGATAATTTGATAGCAGTACCAATTATATATAATTAACTTTGTGCTATCCTTGAAAAAATAGATATCTTGGGAGCATATTGCACTAATAGATTGTCCTTCCAATGCTAATCTCACCCGCACGATCAACCTTTTCCATATTCTCAAACGAAAAAATATAAATGAGGTTGCTAAGGCTACGTACTTGGCATCCAAAGTTAACATGATGGAGAAAACATTTGATTGGAATGATGGAACTTTGTCCTACCTAAGAAATTTAGCTTGGCTTTGCACATACGATCGCTCTTTTGGTTATATTACTTACAAGAACAAATTGATCTTATGAGGTCTATCACTACAAGAGAATTGGTTTTTTGAGACAAAAAAAATTTGAATTTCGTCCCTAAAAGTTTTTGGAGACGAAAAATTTTTGTCTCTATTTTATCTCAAAAAGATTGTCTCAGAAACTTTTTGGAGACAAAAAATGATTTTCGTCTCCAAAAAAATATTTTTAGGGATGAAATTGGGTAGAACCAGTCGAAACCGTTCGAACGGGAATTTTTTTTTGAGACAAAAAAATGTCGTCTCAAAATCAAGTTCAAATGACAATTTTTCTGTTCGAACAACATGAAATATTAATTCAAACCAATAACCATATCTGACCAAGTCCGTTCGAACAAAAAAGTTTTTAAGTGACTTTTGTTCGAAAAAAAATATTAACTGTTCGAACAGACAATCTATTTACGGAAATCTTTTGTTCGAACGGAGTTTTGAAAAATAATGTTATTCGAATGAGTATTTAATTGTTCGAACGAACGCATGGATTGTATTTCCCAATACGTTCGAATGGGTCTTTTGTTGTTTGAATGTATATGTTTTTGTTCGAATGTATGCATAAATGGTAATTTACCATTCGAACGGTATTGATCAAACAAAATGAAATTTAATTAAAAAGAACATACTAATACAAATTGTAATCTATATACATCAATTGTTCAAATGTTTACAAACATCAAAATAAAGGCAATTAAAAAAACAAATGAATTATGATTGTGGTGGTAGTGGTGGCATAGGGTTTTGGGACATCATTAATTGGAATTGTTCAAACATTTTTTGGTTATTTAATTGTAGCCTCTCTTCTAATCTTGCCTCTAAATCTGCTGCTTGATCTAATTGGGTCAGCAACTCTTTTTCCTTCACCTCAATCGTTCTATCTCAAGTGCAGCTTCCTCTAATTTTTTAGTCTTGTCGTCATTCGATCTAGCTTTAGAAGAGGATGAAGATGTTGAGGATGACTTCACGCAACGTCTTAAGCTCCTCAAATATCCCGAATGTGATCCAAGAACTTGAGATAAGATTTGAGCATCGTCGACAGATGATTCATCAGATGGATCCGCAGCAGTGTCTTTAAGAGATATCATCTTGTCCTAGAAAAAGAAAAACATTAAAATTAGTATATGTAACAAAAATATATTTAGACAATGGAATTAAATAAACTTAAACTTACATAATTTGCCTCTGCCTCAGGATTGCTTCAAATACCATCACGATTTTTATGTGCTTTAACATACAATTGGGTCAGATCATAATCAGTAGGATTTTCTTCTTGCTGCAAAATCAAAATTAATATCATAATTTAAACCATAAAAGTGTATATATTAATATTTAATGGAGACTAAAATAATTAACCATTTTTTTGACAAGCGACGAAAAGATCGAGAACCCGCATGATGGTGTATCGTTAAATTTGATCTATTTGCTTTGTTCACTGTACTCCGTTTCTAAAAAAAATTATTATGATTTAATGTTTACTACATCTATTATATATTATTTAAAAAAAGTAGTAGCGAAATTACCTGATAAGCAGAATCTTCAAACAGATCACAAACTTTCTTCCATTCGTTTGGTGGCATTGCTTGGAATAGATCTTGACGCGCCTCTGTTGTAGTACTGAACTTCTGATAATGTACATGACATCGACCTTTGTACCTCCAGAATGCATTCGACATCAATTCCTCAATCGTTAGTCGATCCTCTCGCCGACCAAAATTTAGTTCAAACTCGTCCTTTAAAGAAATATAAACAATTAGTATAATTTCAAACATTATTTAAATAAAAATGTTATAGAAAGTAACTTATTATCAGACAACGATTTTTGATGTAATCTTTCACATTTTGGGAAACTTTAGCCCAGGAGGATGTAGCCATCGGTGCATACGTGTAGTCGTGACTTTTTAGACCAGTTATCTTTCAATCATGATGTCGGACACATCTTGACATGTTTGAAGCATAACCATCGAGTAATTTGATTGTCATGAACCAGTCACATAATTTCTTTCTCTCATCACTTGAAAGTGTATACCATCCAAGGGGCATATAAGCTGATGACCCAGTATCTTGTAAATGCAACTCCGATCTTATTCCCAATTCTTTCAAATCTTTACGAGAGTTGACTGTATCTTTTGTCTTCTCTTGTATTGACATCAGGGTACCCAAAATATTCTCACATATTTTTTTTCCAATGTGCATAACGTCTAGATTGTGACGCAGTGTCAAGGTAGACCAGTATGGCAACTAAAAAAAAATACTTTTTTTTTTGTCCAATTCAATTCCACTGCTTGTCTTTTCCTCTTTCGACATTTTGCATTCTTTCCAAATCTGTTGTCTGGAACATCTTCCAATTGAGTGAGAATATCACCACCAGAATACTTTGGTAGTGATGACCTACGCTCAACCCTTCCATCAAACATTGCTATATTTGAACGTCATCTATAATCATGAGGTAGATATCGACGATGTCCCATGAAACATAATTTCTGGCCATTCGTTAACCACTAAGATTGTGTATCTTTGTTACAAACAGGACAAACCATTTTTCCTTTTGTGCTCCACCTAGACAAGTTTTCGTATGTTGGAAAATCATTTATTATCCAAAGTACTGCAGCATACATCTTGAATTCACACGAAGCGGCCGCATCATATGTATTGACACCTTGTTCTCACAACGCTTTCAACTCTGCCATCATTGGTTGCAAATATACGTCTATTTCATTTCTTGGTGACCTTGGCCATGGGATCAATAGAGTCATCATAAAATAAGGATCATTCATACACTTCCATGGTGGCAAATTATAAGGCATTACTATGACAGGCCAGGTGCTATGAGAAGTGCTCATGTTGTCAAATGGATTAAAGCCATCAGTTGCTAAACCAAGACGTACATTGCGAGGTTCTCTGGCAAACTATGGATACTCATCATCAAATTTCTTCCATTGTAAGGAATTTGCAGGATGCGTGAGGAATTGATCATTTTGAACTCTTTCTGTGTGATGTCAAGTCATATCTGTCGTAGTCATCCAGGAAGTAAACAATCTCTGAAGTCGAGGAATAAGCGGAAAATATCTTAACACTTTATGGGATACATTATGCTTATCTGATATCCATCTTGACTCATGACACATCGCACATGAATCACATTCTGCATATTGCTTCCAGAAGAGAACACAATCATTCTTACATGCATGGATGATATTATAATCAAATCCTAACCCTTGCTTCAATTTCTTCGCTTCATAAAAATTTCGAGGTACTGCGTTATCCTGTGGCAAAGCCTATTTAAATAATTCAAGCAGCATATCGATGGCCTTTGCAGAAATATGACAAATAGACTTAATATGGAGTAGCCTGACAGTGAATGACAACTTGCTATGACGAGTGCACCCTTTGTACAATTCTCGTTGTGCATCCTCCCACAGTGATCCAAAGTCTTCATTTCCCTCAAGTGATTGTGTAGATGTTCCTTCTTCAACCCTGGCCCAAATATGCCTGCGCCAAGATCCCTTAACATTTCAGACATATCTTCTCCATTATCATAACTATCATCAGAAACATCAATATTTATGTCCTCCGTGTCGATCTCGTTACATTCATCCATTTGATTGAGATAACTGCCAAATCTAACTCCTTGGGGAAATGGTTCTCCATGTAAAACCTAATGTGACTATTTAGGATCAATTCCATTTACGAATAAATGATCTTCCACAGTCATCATATTATATGAACTAAGTTTTTTGCACTTCTTGCATAGGCATCTTATAGATCCTCGACTATCAACACTCCCATAAGCAAATTCTAAGAAAGTCTTCACCCCTTGTGCATATTGCTTATAGTCTCGACCAAGTCTATCTCCCAACAACATCCAACTCTTATCCATCTATAAAAAAATCCAATCATGGGATAAACGCTATCAATAAACTATTACAATACACGTGTTTAATTACCTTGTACTTTTAAGGTAGTTGGTCCTATTCCATTCAAGAGACTATCATCTATATCGCATATATACTCAGTCCAAAACTCGTATGTTAGTAAAAATTTCAGCAGCATTTCCCTACAATTCTCCAAGTATGCTAGTCACGATAAGTCATCGACCCTATTCATGGTCGAGAAACTTATGAACTACATACTCGAAGAATGTAAGAAAATGCTAAACCAAAATTTTAATTGATTAACACAGGAATTTTAACTAAATATATATGCCATATAGATGATAGAATCTCAAACTCTCCACTTTGAACAATTCAAGAGTTTTACCCAAACATTCTTTAAGAGAATATTTGGCCACAACTCTCGAACGGGTCTAAGGTTTAATTGCATGTAAAATAACTAAAAAATCCAAGCGCTCAGTAGTAAACATAACAAGCATACATTACAAATACATGAGAAGATTACAGTACAAGTATACATGATGGGCCCTTAAAGATTTTGAAGTAGACCCTATAATTATTTACTTAAATATTTTTAATGTATAAAATTCTTTAATTAAATATTGTATAAGTATATTTTAAGTGTTAATCATCTTAATTAGAGTACTTAAATATTTTCAAATATTTAATTATAATTTTTTAATAAAATATTTTATTATTATATTTTAAGTATTAAGATATTTAATTAGAGTACTTAAATATAATTAATTATACATTATAATTCTTTAATTAAATATTGTATAAGTATATTTTAAGTATTAATCATCTTAATACTTAAGTACTTAAATATTTTCAAATATTTAATTATAATTTTTTAATTAAATATGTTATTATTATATTTTAAGTAATAAGCTATTTAATTAGAGTACTTAAATATGATTAATTATACATTATAATTCTTTAATTAAATATTGTATAAGTATATTTTAAGTATTAATCATCTTAATACTTAAGTACTTAAATATTTTCAAATATTTAATTACAATTTTTTAATTAAATATCTTATTATTATATTTTAAGTATTAAGCTATATAATTAGAGTACTTAAATATAGTTAATTATGCAATATAATTCTTTAATTAAATATTGTATAAGTATATTTTAAGTATTAATCATCTTAATACTTAAATATAAGTATATTTTAAGTACTTAAATATAATTAATTATACAATATAATTCTTTAATTAAATATTGTATAGTTATATTTTAAATATTAATCATCTTAATACTTAAGTACTTAAATATTTTCAAATATTTAATTATAATTTTTTAATTAAATATTTTATAATTATAGTTTAACTAAATAATCAATTAATTAGAGTACTTAAATATTTTCACTAATTCATTATAATTATTTAAATAAATATAAAATAAGAATATTTAGAGTATTAATCTATTTAATTAGAGTACTTAAATATTTTCACTAATACATTATAATTCTTTAATTAAATATGCCATATTTATATACCATCAGTGGCTAATCTATTTAATTATAGGCTTAAATATTTACAATTATACATTATAATTATATTATAAATATGTATTTATTTGATACTGTTCGAACAAACACTCAATATGTTCGAACGGAATTCTGGTCGAGTCAGATTCCGTTCGAATGGACTAAATCAATTCGAATAGTATTCAGAGTGTTCGAATAGGACCAAGCCAGAAACAAGTCATGAAACAGAGCAAAAAACTGAACCACAAAATACAATTTTTACATACATGATGGCATATTTCAATACAATATATTGAAAACTATATGATTGTCCCTAAATATGATTATTAAATAACTTAGAAAATTATAAAAACTTACTTCTAATTTTTGCAATCCAATAAAAATATCAATCCACAATACCTATATATGCATAAAACACATTAAGTTGCCGTTATATCCCAACAAATAAATGCAACAAATATCAAGATACTTGTAAACGAAAATATGAATGAAAAATAACAAAAAAAACATATTACCTCTTGTCCTTGTCCTTTCTCTCTCAAGAATATCTTCTCTCTCACTGCTTTCAAGCTCTGTTTCTCCACAACACTCTCTCAAAGCCTCTGCCACGCTCTCTTTCCCTTTCTCAAGCTTCAATCCAAGTGAAAATAAAGTGAAAGGATCGGATTAATAAAAAATCCGTTCAAACTTATTTTTTAGAAGTTCGAACGCGAAAATAAAAAAATCGCGAATTTTTCCCACAATATTTTTCCGTTCGAACTAATAATATAAGAGTTCGAACCAAAAAAAAAAAAGGAATATTCTCTAGAATATACCGATAATTTGGCGTGAATTTTCCCTCCAAACAAAAAAAATTCATTCGAACATGAATTATCTCTATTCGAACTATTTTATATTCGTTTGAACAAATAATTATAGAAATATATAAATATACACATAATACACCCAATATTATTATTAGTATATGTAAAAATTATATACACTATATAATACTAAGTGTCACTAATAGCATAATACTAAGTTTTTTATCAATCTATAATATTAAGTATTACTAATAGTATAATATTTTATTTACTATCACTAATAGTGTTATACTTATAGTTAGTATCAATATAAGTATAATACTAAGTATCACTAATAGTATAATACTAAATGATATTATAGTATAGATAGCATAAAAATATGAAAACTAATATTACTGTAATACTTTATAATATAGTCTAAGTACTTGGTTTATTACTAATATACAAACTAAATATATTAGAAATATGTATTTTATACTTATATTTAATGCAATGTTTTACTATATACTTAGTATATTACTTTACAATGCAATGCTTTACACAATACTGTTTTATACTCATCTAATGCATAATATATATACTATTATATATATATATACTATTTACTTACAATATATATAAGTAACTGATATAAAGCTCTATACCATATATATAGTTATCTAATATATATTATATATATACTAGTGGGAAATTTTTTATTAGTACTAATATTAGTATTATATACTAGTATTAGTAATATAAAACGTATTGTTTTACCTCTTGTACTTGTATATATTTTTTTTATCAATTATTATATAATTCATTCGAACTTATACCCTTTTCGTTCGAATGAAATTACGTTATATAAGCCGCGATACAGTTTCTTCTCCGTTCATTTCGTGCATCCTGTCATTCGAACCGTTCGATTGAATCCTCCGCTGTTCGCAGCCACAATGCCGCCACCAACTCCGACCAAGTCCTCAAATCTCCTAGAGCAAGAGGTATGGGTTAAATGGGTTTTAATTTTAATGGTTTTATCGTTAGTTTTGGGGGGGTCAGATTTTGAATCAATCCGACCCCATTTTGTTGTTTTGGGGCCAAATGACACAAAAGTAATCGGTAGAAATGATGGGGCTTTACTCCTAAATCATTTCTACCGATTAAAATATTGGATTATGGTGAAAACTAGTTTGTAGATTCAGGACTGAGTCGACTCAACCATGTTTGTTTGGCTCAGTTTCATTCAAATGACGATAAATTCCATTCGAATGAAAGTCAAGGCCATTCGAATGGAATTTATGTGCATTCGAATGGAATATAAATTCATTCGAATGGAATTTAGGCTCATTCGAATGGAGTTATATGAGGTCATTCGAATGAAACTTATATTCATTCGAATGACTTTAAATTCCATTCGAATGAATCTAAATTTAATTCGAATGGAATTTTAGGCCATTCGAATTGAATTTTAATCATTCGAACTAAATATCACCCCTTCGCAGCCCTCATTCGAACGTATTAGAATCCATTCGAATAAACAGTTGCCAAATATGGCAGCACAACATCATCATTCCTCTAATTCACTTTAATTAGATTACATAATTATTTTATAGATTAACAGTATACTAATGACAAGCAGCAGCGGAAGAAAACGTTCCCTACCCCAGACAGCCCAAAGTAGCAAAGCAGCTCCTTCTCAGCCGGCCATGAGGCCTATACTAGTTGAGCGGGAGATCATTCTGGGTGACTTCCGTGATCTCACTTGGGAGGGACGGAACATACATGACATCATCACCGATTGTGGATGGACCCCGATCTGTTAGCAGAGGGGCACTGCATATCTTGAGATGGTCGGTGAGTTTTACCGTGCCATGGGAGAGCAGTTTGGTGATGCTCTGTGCTACAACTTAGTAGTCCAGGGAGTGAGTATTATCTTCTCTCCCCGCGTTATTGTTGAGTTTCTTGATCTGCGGCGGGAGCCCGGTGCATATATTGCAGTAGCAGTAGCGAGAGCAGCGACTGCACCATCTGGAGAGGACACACTAGTCGCATCCTCATCGCCAGCGCCGGATGTACAGACCATAGAGCTAGATGTTGGCTCGGATGATAATGAGAGCGGCGATGAGGTACATGATGATGGTTTCACAGACGATCAGGTTCGTGACCTAGTGCGAGAGCCTTCGGCTCCTCCATATGATGGCAATAAAGTGATCCGACAGGCTGACTGTATAGCATTTTTCAGAATGATTAATCTGATTGTTGGGTATAATATTGATCCGAAAAAACGCAAGACTGATTTCAGGATCAAGCGGGCCAAATTTTTGTTACGGTTAGCACGGGGGGAGCCGATTGATCTGGCATTATATTTCTTCCTCTGCATTCGAACAGAGTAACGCTATTCGGGTGGAGGTAGTCTACCATTTGCACTGCTGGGACTACTCCAGATGAGGTACAAGCTATATTGGTGGAGCACCGTGAAATTATATTGAGGGACTTCATTCAGCCTATCATGGAGAAGTTTAAGGACTTAGAAGGACGCTTACAAACCTTACAAGAGGATTTTGATTTACTTAATAAATATATATTGTTAGTTATTATTTTACTTTTTTTTATGTTGTATAGAACGTCTAACTCATTTTGGGATGTAATTAATGTATGATTTTTATTTTTATTGTTTGCTAGCCTCTTTATTGTTAATTATATTTTCTTCTCATTATACTTAATGTTCACGATAATTGAAAAAATGACACTATCTTTAAAGTAATATTTATTTAACTAAAATATTTTAAAATTAATTACATAAAATTAATTTATGAATTTGTAAATATTTTAATTCATTGTAAATCATAATATATAATATATAGAAATTTTTATTTACTTTGGAAATGATAAAAAATTAATAGAAAAAATATGTATTATTACAATTCTAACAATATATCTTTTCAATTAAATAATACCATTTGAACACGTTAATACTCATTCGAACAAATTATATTGCATTCGAATAGATTAATTATCTGTTCGAATTAAATTTTATTAGTTCGAACGGTTTAGATTTTTGGAGACGATCTAATTCGTCTCAGAATTTCCAATTCGAACTACTATGTATTAGTTTGAACGGATTTATAAGGTTATCCATGTTTTGAGATGAAATTAAAATTTTGTCTCTGAAAAGTATTTTTAGGGACAAAATAAATTTCGTCCCTAAGAAATTTCGTCCCTAAAAATTAAATTTCTTGTAGTGTATGGTGTAGAAGTTTTAGAATATCAATATTCCCTATATATATATATATTAATGCCTAAATTAGCACAACAGACCAAAAGGGAGAAAATATTGATTCTCGGCCCACATTGGTGATTCGGGCTTCAATAAGATGCTCTCCGCATTTATTCCTATAATAAATAATAAATAAGCAAATAAAAATAAATAAAGAGAGACACAGTTATTTACGTGATTCTGTATAATGCCTATGTTTAAGGGTTGTTTGGAGGGTGAAATACACTATAATGGGTGATTTTACAATCTCTCATGGCCTCACATATTTCTCAATACAATAGAAAAATTTAGAGAAGATCCTTTGGAGTTGCTATGTATGGTGGAAGATCTCCTCCTTATATAGAGGTTTACTTTCTTGGAGTGACTGAGTTCAACTTAGCTTGTGAAGTCTTAGAAGTCTGATCAGTCTATTTTTTTTTAGGAGTCTGAGTATCTTTCCTCATTTCTTCTTAACCTTATCTCTTAGCTTGATTTTTAACTTTATCTCGAAGCTAAATTATAGGCTAGCTGCTGATTTAACCCTTACAATATATATATAATTTCTGAATTAATTGCTTGATCAGTCTCCGTAGAAGAGAGGTTAAGATCGTGCAAAACCTTCTCTAATTATCTTATAATACTCAAATTTTCTGGTATGTGGATATATATATCCTTAATTTGTTTGGTTGCCAAATGGTATATTATATGGACGATGATCCGTCAATCACAACTTTTCTATCAAGTCAGCATATCTTAATTTCAAACCAAAATAATAGTCGGAAAACCCCAAATCTAGCTCTCGCACGTCATGATAAATATTGAATGGCACATACATACTTTGAATAACCAAACCCCATTCTTGGATAGAGATAGTTCATGTATATATATATAGTCCTAGATCTCCTCAAGGCAGGGTGAAGTCTTGATCACTGGGTCAAATCCTTAGAAATTTAAAGCCGTTTTAGACATGCGCCATGGGATCCGGCCGGCCTCAAAGTTCATGATCATGATCCATCCTGGGTTCTTCATCGTTTTGCTTTTTAGGAAAATTGGAAATGTCAAAAGAAGCCAGCCTTGATCAGAATGAATGTGGAATGCTCGTGTCTGTGGTAACAATATCCCTACAAATTAAAATTAGGAATTAGCTTACCCATTAATGGCATATCATATATACCCAAAGTGAGTCCTAATAAATTATTACAATATATATGAAGATTCGGTTTAGAAGAAAAAAATTGTGAGTCTTGGCTACCCCACTATCTCATTGAGGCTGCTTCTATCATGGAATCATTTATCTTAACACCTGAAACGTTTGTATTTATGTTGAAGTTATGGAATGTGTTGGGGTTGTCCCACATCAATTGTGGAATGGGCTGGTGGTCAGTTTATAAATATGAAGGAAAGTCTCATCTCTTAAACTAGTTTTTGAAATTGAGAGAGGTTCAAAACAATCAAACAGAATGGTGCTATCCCTTTTGATGACAAAATATAAGCTTGTGGTACCTCTCTAGTTTCTAGATGCAGTTTGTGTTCTATAGCTGAGGGGTCGGATATTATTCTTGCTCTTTTGCATCATCCACTTGGGCTTATTTTGTACAGATCTTTGGACTTTCAAGATATGTAACTGCGGGATAGAGAGATAAACTTAGTACATGCAGGTGGTCTTTTTCTTTTTTTTTTACAATCGTAATCAGGTCTCTTTCCTTGCACAAATATTGGATTTATGTTTTCTTGTTTGGGAATTGTGGTTGGCCCGAAATTCTACACGGCATGATGATATTGTTAAGCTGATCTCTGTCATTATTTGGAAGTTACAAAATGGCTACATGAGTTTAATTTCTTCATTAAGCCTACAAAAACGCTACAAAGCAAGATGCTTCCTATCTTGTCATTGCTACACATCTCAAAGGTTGAAATATATAAGGAAACCATTGTTCTTCATTTGATGTTGTTCATTAATAAAATGAAGTTAAACATAGACGGTACCTCAAAAGTTAATTCGGGACTTGCTGGTTGTGATGGTGTTATAGAGACCATCATGGAAGTTTTTTACATGGTTTCTCTTGTTTCTTAAGGTCATGGTACTAACATATGTATTGAAATTTCAACTTTGTGGAATGGCTTAATGCTATTGTTGATGACATAAATATCGCTCAACAGGCCGGAGGAGGAGAAATAGTCATTCCTGGCCCACTGACACGATCTGGGTCTCTATCAGTGTCATTTGGGCCTCTCGGCGGTATTTCGGCGGAGCCATATGGCATCGGTGCATGTGTACATGGCGATGAATAGAAAGCAAATGCAGAGAAAATAGAGAGAATTGGATGCAAGGATTTACGCAATTCAGCTCTAGGCCTATGTCCACGTGTTTGGAGAGGGGAAATTTACTATAATATTATGGTTCTTGTTTACAGTTTCTCATGATCTCTCATGCCTCACTGTACAATAATGGCTCTGAATATGTATTTATTGGAGGAGAATCCCTGCCCTGGAGCCTTTGGTATGGAGCTTGGAAGTGGAGTTGAAGTAGAAAGCCGAAGTCGAGAGAGAGAGCTTTTTCTTTTTAAATGCCCCCTGACACCCCCCATACCCTGCTTTCAGTCTTCCCATCTCTTCCTGACACCCCATGCCTCATCTCACATCTTGTTTTCTCGTCTTCTAGCATCTAACCAGGTAGGCTCGGCTTGGGCCTAGCCCTAGGATTTTACTCCCCTCACATCTATATATGTTACCAGCTTGGTATTCGTGTCGACCTCAGAGTTGAAATTGATTCCTTATTGGTTCTAAGTTGGTTGTAGCAAGGAAAGTAGCTGACATCGCAGTTTTATGAGCTTCTTACTTTCCTTAATTTTATATCCTTTGAGATATGTCACGTTTTTAGAGAGTATTGGTGTAGTGGATGGATGTAAGGGGCTGCTAGATTTAATGCACCTTTTTCTTTAGCTCTACAACTTCCAAAAAAATCTATGGTAATTTCTAACTTGCGTCTTTTCGATTTAGCTAATTTATTTTTTTAGATATGTTTGATCAATTCTATATATGTTGTATTGAAAAACTTTGTTTTTTGTCTTAGTTTGAATAATTGTATAGGTATAATTAGGCCCCATTTGGATGTTGGAAGATATTGAGATCAACTCAATTCAGTCTAATTTTAAGTTGAGTCTAACATTTAAGAGCACTGCTACACAGCAGCTCCACACTCAACACACCAGTGTAAAATAACAGAGAGTAAAATAGTAAATTCACATTTTTCAATGGTGTGAAAAAGTGTGAGGTTGCTAAGTAGATTTTCTGAACATTTAAACACCTAACTCTTGAATCACTAAACATCACTTAACTCAAAACCTTTTTACATGTGAGACCTACAACATTTTTCAACTCAACACCTTTTTACATGCGAGACCCACAACCTTTTTCCATTTCTCATAAATACATTTAAACTCATCTTAACATTCAAACACATCTTAGGTAGGCCTCACAAAACTCATTCCATCATATTAACTCACTAATATTCATAAAGAATTTAACATCCAAACGGGGCTTAGTTTACAATTTTCTTACAACTTGGTTTAGGGGTTTTTGTGACCCTCAAACTTTTTTTTGTTAAAAGTATTATTCCATAAAAAATAAATGTAATTAATAAAATTTAGGGGTAGCATCCCTCGTCCTAAAAAAAAAAAGATTGAAGGTCACTGGGGTTAAGGAATGCATACCATCTTGGTTATGTTCATTTTGAGTTAAAGATTATGTTTTTCCACGCACTTGGTTAGAGGGGGGGTTTGAACCTGTGTCATGGCATCACCACCAAAAGGGTGCAGATACCATAGACACCACAACTAATAAAATTTATTAATTCATACAAGGGTTCGTACGTAGGCCCACATTACAATTTTGCTCATTGTAATATTGCAGCAACAACATAATATATATTTGCAGAAAGGAATATTAATAAATTAGGATTCATCCCTTTATTAAAGTGGATCACTCCTGGATATTTCACAACACTTAGGTACAATTTGTTGGTTCTTCTTATTTCACATAGCATTAATTCTTAAATGCTATTCACATAGCGGCAATCCTTTCTTATTTCTCCTTGGTCTCCTGTAAGTGGGTTGTTCTCTGATAACAAGAGCACAGCCTTCGTGAACTGTTCGAAGAAGTAGTCATTATCATCAGCAAACTTCTGTACGAAAGGAGCTGTTGTGGGGTCAGAGACAAGCTGCTGATCCACAATGAGGAGGCCCTTGTGGCCTAAAACGTTTTTGTAGTACATGTTATCCAATATCATTGGGGTTTCTCTGTCGTTTCTTGCATAAAGCACTGCTTTTGGATCAGGAGTTGGCGTTGGGCATCGTCCTTTTAGGTATTCTGCATAGTTTGGGTCCAAAGTTGGGTCGACCGTGGGGTAGAGTCTGTGTACAAGATTGACACAATGAACTCGACCTACTGAGTGAGCACCTGCATGCATACATGCATGTTTAATTTAGATGAATATTGCATAAAATTCTGTAAATTGGACCTTTAATTTAATTGTTTCAAATTAATTAAAGTACTGTGTGATATTATTCTGTTTTTGGCTATTAAGATTTCTAACTTTTTTTTTATTTTTTTATTTTTTATTTATTTATAATTTTAACACTTACTTTCAATATATACGTAATAATTTTCCGAACCCGACAGTGGAGCATCAGTTTAATTATGAATAGAGTCGAGCTTTGGGCTTCTGAGACCAAAATATTAGAGACCCTTTAAACCCAAAGCCGAAATGGGTAGGTTATTAGGTGGTGTAGGCCGGCCTCTGAAGTCACTAGCCATAGCAATCTTGTAACCTAATCAAGAAAGAGAAGAAGCCGTACCTAAAAGGGCAACCACACCCTCAACATCGATTCCAATGGATTCAAAGCGAGAGAGCACAAGAGAAATGCTATCATTGTGATTAGGGATGGAGTCTTCAACCACTGTTGCATAGCTTTCCCTGCTGTCCCTCCTCCCAGTTTTCATTTCAATGCGTGGTCCTCCCAACTGTTACATATATTATATATATACATGGCCATAAACCAAATGAGAGAGAGAGAGAGAGAGAGAGAGAGAGATATTAGTTTGAGCATGCACATACCATGACTATACCATCTCTTGCAGAAAGAGCAACGATATCAGCACAAGAAACTTTCAGGGGACATTCGAGCTCAAGTGCAGCCTTGATCGTTTGGACGTACCTGAAATTTCTCATCCCAAAGCTTCTTCCAGATGTTTTCTCCGATGTAATACCATTCAGAGTCTCCAACAAGAGAGATGCATCGCATGACTATACATATATAACATGCAGCAGGATTTTTGTTAACGACTTCCATCGTTTTGTCATCTCATATGTACGTACGTGCTACTTTGAAATGACAATATTTGCATACCTTAACCATACAATCATGGAAGAGATTCCTAACCCATGAAACAGCTGTATTTCCATGTTTATGGTACAGATTGGTGACCTCTCGTTCGATGATCGCTTCTGCTTGTGGGCAACTTTGAGAGTAATAGTCCGGTTGAAGATCACATTTGCCTGTCAAAGACAAATTAAGGAGACAACTTGGGGTAAATTCAAGTCATTTACCTTTAGTTTGTTTGGAAAATATTACAATATCCCAAAGCATACAGAAATTAGAAAGGAAACAAAGGAAGAGCTCCAAAGTACTACAAGAAAGCAATTCTAATACAAATATTGGTTATTATACAGGAAAATACTTGGAACCACAAAAATAAGCACAAAAAGTTAATATAAACTGATGTGTCTTTATAAGATACAACATTTCTATAATAAAGTATATTTGACAAAATTTCTATAATAAAGTATATTTGACGTATCAAATGCAGTCACATCATCGATTCGTGATTAGATACTTCTTTTTATAGATTGATCTAGCTAGCTAGAACTTTTTGCTAGACAAGCTCCACCATATTTTACATAAACAAGAAAGTATGAATGTGGGAGAATGTTACCCAAATGGAACTGGAAGAGTATCAGTGAGAAGAGCAATAAGAAGCAGGGACAAGAATGATGGTTGGTGGTGGCCATGCTCTTAGACTTACTTCTTGGCTGTGTTTTATCTCTTCGGAGCAATTATCCTAAGCCTTTATATAGGGATATTGCGGCGGAGAAGTGCTTCTTTGGGCCTCCCCACTACGCCTCTTTGTTTGACCTTTGGGTTACACGCGCGTGGCCCCACTTGAAGCCTCCATTAATACGCGAAGTTTTTTTATTTTTATTTTAATAGGAGCTCAATTTATCATTTATTTATTTTTACAAATAATATAATATATAGACCAATAACCCACACTATATTATTAGTATCTTGATGGGTGGAGGTTTTCATTGAATTCTTACAGATTACTTTTTGTATATATAAAGAAAACTTCAAAAAAGAAAAAGTGGCCTAATGCATGGGTTTATAAACGATTAAGTAATTGAGATGAGTTGAAGTTTTTATGAATAATAATGAGTTGAGATTGTGGATTGAGTTTTGTGGGGGCCACATAAGATAAGTTTAGATGTATTTAAGGAAAGTTGAAAAAAGTCGTGAGTCCTGTGTGTAAAGATGTATTGAGTTGAAAAATGTTGTGGGTTTTACGCGTAAAGATGTTTGAGTTGAGATGAGTTTAGTGATATAAGAGTTAAGTGTTTGAATATTAAATTCAGTTTAAAATTAGACTGAACTCATCGAAGTTCTATATGGGGATTCAAGAACATTTTAGTGCATGATCAATGAATTGTTAAATTACCACACTTCATTAGAAGAGAGAGTAGCGAAAGAGAAACCATTAATATTTATGAATAATGGATTTTATTTCACTAAAAGAAGAGGAAAAGATTATACTATTATGACCAAGTGACTTTTCATTCTATATAAAGATAAAATCAATTAATTTTATGAACATGCTTTTCTAATTTCTTCATCAAAATTACTAACTTTTTTATAACACCTTATTCTAAATTAAAAGAGATAAAAATATTATTGAGCACTTAATCTTATTAGAGAAATTTACATGAACAATAATATATAAATATTGCACATATAAATGTTACTTTTATATATGGAAAATGATAGTATGCCTCATGATCCCCTCCTTTTAATCGCTTATGTATTTAATTTATTATTATTATTATTATTTTACTTTAATGATTAAGGATGTGAATAAATGTATAAGTGTATTTCTTTTAAGATATTTAAAATATATAAAAAAGAAAAAGAGAAAAAAAAAATGACATTTGACTTAGGAGGCATGCCAAGCTGTCACCGTTTATTTCTTTACAAAAAAGATATGAAAAAGCTTTATCATATATCTTAATTGATTATAGGAGAAGTAGATTTAATTATTTATATTTTATATTCACAGATCTATATATATATGAAACTCATATATATGTAATTGAAAAATAAGAAGAATCGGGATTGTATAGATTATTAATTACATGCGTGAATTAAGCTAATTCGTGGGTCACAGAATGTTTGAATAATTGATATTTAGGGCGGAAAACTCGTTCAATAAGATAGCTGTTGTTGACTGAAAATTATAATTCTTCTAATTCCTTTAGAAATGATCATTATAACATGGCTCAGGTCCCAAAAGATGCATGAATGCATGTGACGAAGCAGACCTAAAGCCGCCCCACTTTACTATTAAATGGATGGAAACCAACCTTTGACATTACTGGTTATAATTACCGGCAATTTTTATGATTGCTGTTACGGACGTCTAAATTGATTTGGACGTCCGTCTAGTCATTTGAAAACTCATAGCTTATAATAAGAAAAAGATAAAAGTAGGAAAGTGATAAATCAGAAAAATAGTACTGCTATATTTATAAAAAAATTATATAAACAATTTTACAAATTGATGTATTTCATTTGATCCATTAGATTTGTTTCACAATAAAAATAACTTTACAATCTGATGAACTACATTAAGCCATGTCAGTTTGTATGATTATTTTTGTGTAATTTCTTTGTGATTAGAATATTTTTTCAGAAAAAATACGTAATTTAGACTCTCAAAGGAAATAGATTCAGACTTCTAAAAGAAAAGAGGTTCACAAGATCATAAGTTAATAACTCAATTACTCCAATGAAATAATCCTCTTTATGATCATTCTTTACTATTAAGCCATTGAAAATCGAGATATATATTATTCTTTGTTATTTAAAATGATAATTTATTTATGTTGTCAATATATAAAATTAATTACTTAAAAATATATAATTGAAGATAATGAAATTCTAAATAAAAAGTACCATTCCTCCTCAAAAATTATGAATTTCTCATTAGATTTGTAGGATAGAAAGTTTTTATAAGAACTTGGTGGAATGAAAATATTAACATATTTAAAGTTGGAGTGCAATTAATGACATTCCCAATATATCATACAAACCCTAGTGGAGTTAATTATACTCAAATGGGAACCATTTGTTCAACCACAAAAGTGCCATTTTCAAGCTATAGCTACTTGAGATCGAGATAGGATAAAGCACTTTGGCATAAAATCAGTGGGTAATCCAATATATTTATAATAAGCTATAACATACACATGAAGTCATGGTTGGTAGTGCGTCTAAGATGGAATTAATGGAATATTATTCATATTTTTTTCAATAAAAATAAATTAATAAATTTCAAGTCAATCCAAAATGTGATGGCCGCTTGATCTTCAGCCACAAGTTATTTGGCCATTTTCTCTATTATTGTTTTGGATCAGATCAGTGGAGCCATACAGAGTGTCAATATGAATTTAACAAACGCGTCTAGATGTATTGATCTGCATGTTCTAGCTTGTGTTTTTGGTTGGTCAACTTTAATTTTAGAGGCGATTTGTTCTCCATTTTTTTGGCAAAAAATTAAAAAACAAAAGCAACGTCAAACTAGTACTTTAGATGTAAATTTATTTCATATTGTTATCATACATTATTATTATTATTATTATTTTTAAGTAAAATCACCTTGTATTCGTATTCAATTTGTATCAGTAACAGTATACATTTTATCTATGAGCAACTGATTAGTAATCAAATCTGCCCATCTTCTATCCAATACATGTCATCATCTCCAAACATAGCCATTTTAGCCAATTGGTGACCTACCTCGTTACCCTCTCTATGGATAAACCCCACCTCCCACCTGTTATAATTCCTCAGTTTTTGATGCAGACCTTTCACCAAGTGCCCAAACTTTGAGTCATCCTTCTCATTTTTCTTTACTGCATCTATAACACACTTGGCATCCCCTTCAAACATCACAACCTCTAACCCCAAATCTTCACACAGAACCATAGCTTCCCAAAGAGCAGTGCATTATGCAACAACAACATGGTAACTGTATGTCCTTTTAGCACACTTTGCAGCAAAAACCTCCCCATTACAATCCCTTATGACAATCCCAATTCCCATAATAAGAGAGGACACATTGAGAGCTGCATCAAAGTTGGCCTTAGTTGTAACCCCTCTGGCTTCTTCCATCCCTTCCCTTCTCCAGTTCCTACTCTATCATTTTTCTGCTCAACCTCACCCCCCAGACTCCTTTGTGCTAACTTAAAATTTTCATATCCCACCAATGACATCTGTACCATAGTAGTTGGACTTAAGAACTGCTTATCAAAAATGACTTTGTTTATGCGGTGCCATATATTTCTCAACATCATAACCATTTTCTCAACATTCTCAATTGTAAGTCTACTATGCATCTCATCCCAAAGCTGAAAGACATCCTTCACCCCTACTCTCCACTTCTGAACATGACTCCCCTCTTTTGCCCACACATCAGAGGCTGTTGGGCACCACCAAAGAGCATGCATTACAGTTTCTTCTTCTCGCCAACAAATAGGACATCTTGCTTCCTCTACTATCCCCCTCTTTCTTAAGTTCACCCTTGTTGGGAGAATGTTGTTGATTAGCTTCCATAGGAAGTGTTTAACAGCCCCTGGGACACCTAGATGCCAAATTTATTTCCATATTCTTTCCTCTTTCCCAGCCCCCGATACCTCTCCCCCCTTTTGCCTTCTTGCCTCCTGTTCCATATGGTAAGCACTCCTAACCGAGTACTTTCCATTTTTTGTATGCTCCCATGTCAATCTATCTGTAGCTCCCATTGGACTAATTGGTAAGGATAAAATCAAATCCACTTCCTCTTCTTCAAAGATCTACCTCACAAGTTCCACCTCCCACCCTTTTGTAGATTCATTAATCAATTCACATACACTGGCATCTGTTTGTAGTACTTTCACTTGGGATTGTACATAACCTGTCACAGGTTTAGGCATCCATTTTTGTCCCCATATTTTTATATCTTTCCCATTGCCAACCCTCCATATCATTCCTCTCCTTATTATCCCCAAAGCTGACCATATACTTCTCCAAATAAAAGAATGGGACTTTCCCAATGGAGCTTCAAGTAGTTGAGAATTTTTGAAGTACTTCTCTTTAAAAGTTCTAGCCACCAAAGAATTAGGATCCTTTAATATTATCCATCCCTGCTTAGCAAGCATGGCCATATTGAAATATTCAAGCTGTCTAAACCCCAACCCTTCACTTGATTTATTCAGCCCCATGCAACTCCACTTCCTCCAATGGATCCCATTGTCCTTTTTATATTGAGCCCACCAGAATTGAGCAAATAGTTGCTCAATTTCAGTACATAACCTTTGAGGCAACTTAAACACACTCATTGTATAAGTAGGAATAGCTTGTAGCACTGCCTTGATCAATACTTCCTTCCCAACTTTTGATAGAAAACCATTTTTCCAAATTTAGATCCTATTCCATACCCTATCCTTGAGGCCCCTCAGAGCATTGTATTTTGATCTACCTACAATAGCAGGCAAACCAATATATTTCTCATATCTGTCACAAATAAAGGATCCAGCCTCCTTAAAGATTCCCTTCCTCACACTTTCTTTTGTATTTGTGCTAAAGAATATAGAGGTCTTTTGCTTATTTATTTCTACCCCGAGGCCTTTTCATAGCATTCAAGTATATCATAAATGCTCCTCCACTCCTCATTAGTAGCCCTGCCAAATATCACACAATCATCTACAAAAAGAAGATGATTAATCCTTAATCCACCCCTCATTGCTGCAACACCCTTTATAACCTCTTCCCTCCCAGCTTTCAAGAAAAGTTGACTTAGTCTCTCTGCACAAATCAAGAACAAATAGGGGGAGAGAGGATCACCTTGCCTCAACCCCCTAGATGGTATAATTTTCTTCCTTGGCCTACCATTCACCACCACTGAGTAACTGATTGTTTGCACACACTCCATGAGGAGCCTTGTTAATTTTTCCCCAAACCCCAGTTTGATTAGCATAGCTTTTAGAAAAGGCATCTCTACTCTATCATAGGCCTTAGACATGTCAATTTTCACAGGCATACTACCTGTTTTCCCTTTTTGCTTAGACTGCATTGAGTGGAGCACCTCAAAGGCCACCAAAATGTTGTCAGTAATAAGCCTATCTGAAATGAAGGCACTTTGATTTTGAGAAATTGCCACATTCAGCACCTTTTTAACTCTATTAGCAAATACTTTTGAAATTAGCATAAGCTAATTGGTCTAAAATCCATCACATTCTTCGGCTCCTTCACCTTTGGTACCAGTGCAATGAGGGTATGGTTTAAATCCTCACTCATAGGCCCCCCATTGAGGAACTCCAGTACAGCATCACACACTTCCTTGCCTACCACACCCTAGTGCTTCTGATAAAACCCTGCCCCAAAACCATTTGACCCTGGGGCCTTCCATGGGGACATCTGTTTTAAAACCCTTTCTACCTCCTCCATCCTGAATATCTCTTCAAGATCCCTCCTCATCTCCCTAGATCTTCGGCTCTATCTCAGCAATACAAAATTCAATATCAACAATAGAAGGCTCACTTGAGGTATAGACTTCCAAAAAATAATCTCTAAAAGCCCCCTCAATTTCTGGTAGCTTTCTTAGTAGGCACCCTTGTGGATTGGCAACCTCCAAGATCAAATTCTTCCTCTTTCTCTGGCTTGCATAAGTATGGAAGAATTTTGAATTATGGTCCCCTTGCTGCAGCCAATGAGCCTTAGCTCTTTGTTTCCACCATATATTCTCTTGCTCCAACGACTTTTCCAGCTCCCCACTAACCATCTTTATTTCAAACACATGGCCAGGCCCTTCCACTTCTTTAAGTACTTTGAGTCTGTCTGAGAGCTTCTTAATATTTTCACCTCTCTTAATATCCCTTTCTTTAGACCACAAGCAAAGAACCTGTCTACAAGAATTAAGCCTTTTCTGAACACTGCACAGCTTCCTTTCCACCCTATTATTACTCCTCCATACCTCACACACAGTTTCCCTACACTCCCCTTCTAAATCCCAACTCATTTCATATCGAAATTTTTTTTACCTCCTCTCAAGATAGGTCCCTTCCCTTAAGCAAGTAAGCAATAAAGGAAGATGATCCGAGCCCCAAGCAATCACTGGCTCAACTCCTACCTCAGTAAAATCCCTTCTCCATACTTGATTAGCAACTGCTCGATCCAACCTATCTTTAACAAAGGACTCATCTTCATGACCATTACACTATGTGTATTTCAGGCCCCTCCAATCAAGATCACTCAGCCCCCCATTTGTTAGAGCATCTCTAAAATCTTCCATCTGACCCTCCCTTCTTTCTTTCCCACCCCATTTCACCCCTTGAGATACTATTTCATTAAAATCCCCTATTACACACCATCTTACCCCCGTTGAAGGCTTAATGGCTTGTAACAGGTCCCAAGAAACCCCCCTCTTAGCAGCTTCTGGGTTCCCATAACATCCAGTCAAGAGCCACTTAGGACCCCCCTCTATCCTTCACCTATAGACTAATATGCCATTGAGAGTAGTTCCATAGCTCAATCCTTTCCACAACATTACCAACCCTCCACTCAACCCTCTCGGTTCCACCACTAAACAGCCCTCAAATCCCAACTTCTTTTGCATTAATTCCACTTTATTTGATCTCACTTTTGTTTCCATAATGAAAACAATATATGGCCTCTTTTCCTTTGCAAGTTTGCAAAGGACTTGAACTGTTCGAGGATTGCCAAGCTCTCAGCAGTTCCAACTCAAGACCCTCATTGGTCCAGGTAGGGTTGCTTCACAGCACCTGCCAATAACAATGAGTTTTCACACTCCTTCCTTTGCTTCTTTGTAACCACTCCCCATCACCACTCTCTTCCTCTTTTTTCCTAGCCCTTCTCTTCTTTCTTTCAACCAACACCCCTTCCCCTTCTGATTTTCCCACTCCCCTTGCTCTCCTCTTCCATGTCTTCCTTTGCTCTTGAATTTTTTTCACTCCTTTTCCCTTCAATTCCCAGAGTTTGTACCAATACTAGATCCTCCCTCTCCATCTTATTTGTTATAGCTTCCTTCCCACTCTCCTCCACCCTCACCCCTCCCACTTCTCTTTCCAAACATTCCTCCCCGACCAACCTTTTTATTTTTTCCACTAATCCTTCCCCAACCTCCAATACCTTCAGCACCATGTCACTAGCCCCCTTCATCTCACCTCCCCCTCTCTCAGAAACTTCCTCACCAGTGTTCTTACTCACCTCCTCCCTCGCTGTTTCTTCCTCACCTTTCTCTTCCATATTCTCTATTCTCCAACCTCCCCCAGCAGCAGAATAGTCACTCTCCTCTCCCTTTTTACCTCCACCATAACTCTCTTTCCCCCCCCCCATTCCTCTCCACCCTAGTACCCCTATAACCTTTCTTTTTAGGTTCCACCTCTGCCCTAAGCCACGATCCAAATTGCTCCTTCATGCCCTTCCCACTACCATTCCCCTCAACACCATTCACACATCCCCTCTCTCCATGAATCAACGATCCACAATGGAAACATAATTTAGGCAGTTTCTCGTACTTAAGACTTCCCTATATATTCTGGCCATTCACTTTAATCCATTTCCCTCTCACCACAACCTTCTTCAAAGAGATTTCCACTCTAATTCTCAAATATTTTCCCCATCCAAACCCATCTATTGGTATATCCACCTTCATCAACTTACCTAGAGTCTCACTAATCATCATCCATTTCTCCTTAGTCATACAAGCCATCGGTAAATTATGGATTTGAATCCAGAATGGCTCACACTCAAACCTCCATTCGTTTGGCTGCGCATAAACATCAAACTCCTGGAGTGCAAACAATTGGTTGTCAAACAACCAAGGTCTACCATCCATCACCCTCAGTTTATCACTCAAAGATCGAAAGATTACAACAAATTTATTATCCCCTACCTCTCTGAACTCTGCAGGCTTGCTGATACGCTAGATTTTCCCCATTGTAGATGATATAATCTCACTACCTATTGATCTCTCCATATAGATCTTCCTGTTGACGCTCCTCTCTCCCTGCTCCCAGACCTCCTCTTCTGCCTCCTCACCAACATCTACAATTACTTTCTCCTCCTCCGATAGCCTCAGTTTCTCCCATTGAGCTTCCAGTCCTTTCATCCCTCTGCTTGAGTTCTCATTCATGGCTGCCTCACACACTCACTCTTGTGCAGTTAGTTATAACTGCTTTTCGCCACCTCTATTCCCTAGAGAGAAAATAAAGAGGAGACTCTGAATATTGTTATTATATATTATGGAATTCGAAGCTTTCCTCACTCTTAAGTTTTGGTCATTAATGTTTTATTTCATTATTCTCATATATATATATATAATATGATAAATGCTAGATAGGATGTATAAGTCTCATGAACCATTTTTGAAAAATGTAAAGCCTGCTATTTAAAAATATATATATATTTTTTTCTTGTAGGTCTCAAATTTGTTTTGTTTTTTTTTTTTTTCAAAAGTAGTGTGTGGAACTTGCACATCTTAAGAATGTGTCTAATATTTCTCATATAAAATATGAAGAACCCATATAATTAAGATCTCAATATTATAATTTATTGAATCAGTTGGGGATGGGCTGTGAGGCCCCGCAATAGCTTGGGTGGGGCGATGCCCCTTCCGTCAGATGAGGGTAGCGGGGTATCCGCCTGCATCTTTGCAGTCAGTAAGGGCAGGTGTAGGTTGGACCTAGTGCCACCTGCATATACTTATATTTAAACAATGTCGTTTTAATAATCTCAGTAAACACAAAACTCTCTCCCCCCCTTCTCAAACCCATTCTCTAGCTCTACCCTCTTTCACTCTCTTTTATAATCTCTGAGACCTTCTCTCTCTCTCTCTCTCTCTCTCTCTCTCTCTCTCTCTCACACACACACACACACACACACACACATTCACGCCGTTGCCATCAAGTTCGTAGCTTATGTTGTCTTCGAGCACTTCTCCTAATTCTTAACCTCTATCAGAGTATGGAGGATATGATTTATCAATGGATTTGGAGGAAGAGATTGGGTTTTATGTGTTGTGGAGATTGGATTGTGATTTGTGTGTATTAGATAATAGATTGTGATTGCATTTTGTCTATTAATTGAGGGTTTCAATTTGAAACCTTGATTTATGTTAGGGTTTATGATTGAAACTCTAACCTAATATGATTTGGGGTTTCAATTTTGAAACCCCAGTCTGTTTTAAAGTTCCAAAACTAAAACAAAAAATTACGTAATGTTCATGATTTTAATTATTGTATGGTTTTGGCTTCATGTTAGGTATTTGTGAGTCAACGAGAATGGATAGTGAGTCAAGTTCAATCCCTAGCGTTAGTGCTAGCTCCCCTACTCCTACACCAATGCCTACCCCTACACCTATGGGCCCACTAAAGAAGAAATAAGCTTCAGTTTTATGGACTCGCTTAAACAATTTAGAGGGTGGTCACCCCAATGACCCCCAAGATAAGTCTAACTATTGTAGTAAGGTGTACGAATGTTACTACAAAAGATATGGTACATGTCAATTGAAGGTCCACTTAGAAAAATAATACAAAAAGAGTTCAATTAGACATTCTTAAAAAGGAAATAGTCAATCTAGATTAGAAATTGGAATTAAAAAAAATGGCAGATGGGAGTAGTGGGGGTAAGGTTGAAGGGATATACAAAGTGTGATATGGAGGAGTGTAGGAGACAGTTAGCTCGTCTATGATGTCATCATAGACGAACTACCCTTTTAGTTTTTGGAGGGTAAACAGTTTCGAGTATATTCTAAGTATTTGCAATGTAAGTTTAACATTCCTTATCACCACATGCTAGAGAATAATATTATTAAACTATAAGGTCTATATAGAGAATTGTTGAGAAACCAATTGAGAGGTCAAAGAGTTTGCCTAACAACCGATACAAGAACATCAATCCAAAATTTGAATTATATGCCTTTAACGACATATTTTATAGATTGTGATTGATAATTAAACAAAAAATATTCTCAAGTTTTTTTTAAAAAAACTAACTAAATAATGGAAAAATGGAATAGAAATGCAATGGGACTAAATTTAAAATCCAACTTTGTTTTATTAATCTTAAAATAATATTTTTCATCATAAAATAAATTAATGAAGTTTACTAAATATTTTTAAGAGAAATAAAACCATTTAAATAAATAGAGTTTTTAACATAAAATAAAATGGTGAATATTACATAATATTCCTAAAGAAATAAATCATTTTAAATAAAATGATTTCTAAAACTATATTATTTTTTAGGCTTCAAAATATAAAGAGGCTTACTTGAAAATTAGGCTTAGTTCAATAATGCTAAAAATATCCCATTTAAAATAATTTTGGACACATGAAAATATTTCGAAGACTTTAAAACATTGGACTCTGTTTAAAAATCATTTGCTAAATTCTAAGCACAAATTCAAGATTTAAAACATAAAGATAAGACTCATGACAAATCGAGAGGAAAATGAGTAGTTGGTCACAACACGCCTAAATCAGTCATATTCTTAATAGGTCTCACTACTTTTTTTTAAACCACGTAAAACCATCATCTACTTTTCAACAATAGCATAATCCAAGAGCCGAAAGTGGAAGGAAAAATAAATAAAAATCATAACATTAAGCTAGGGACCAAGAATGAACATAGTCACAATTTAAATCATCACGGTTTAAAAAGCAATGATTAGCTTAGAAAAGTAAGATATAACTCATAGTTAAGATACCACAAAATCTAAGTACTTAACACATGACACATCATTACCATTGACGCCAAAACAAAGGCCACTAGGAAAAGCCCATCACCACTCATTTGTTCTTCTAGATGCCTTTCGCCCATTCCCAGAATCAAATTTCCAAATCTCATTTGCTCTCAACATTCTACAGATAAACGCATTATTTATATTTGATTGGTACTCCTCCATCATCATATACAAAGCCATGATCCCATTCACATTTTCTCCTCAACCATTCCTCTCATTTCCCTGCAAGCAAATACTTTGGAAATGTTATTCTAGTGCCGCTGAACCACATACAATCCATGTGATATAACTTCAGTGGCGGAAACATGTACCAAAACTTTTTGAAATCATATAATAACCCCTAACTTTATGCATAATTCTACAAATATAGAAAATGACCTCTTCAAAAAAAAAAAAAAAAAAAAAAAATTATAATCTCCATATGTTCTCTAATTTTTTTTAAAAAATTTCAATATACCTATAAATGTCTCTCTCTAATTTTTTTTATAGTCCCGAAACTTTTTTCAAGGATGTGGCTTTTTGAAAATTAAAATTAAAATTAAATTTAAGAGAAATAATAAAAAAATAATTTTTAATGGTGGACTCCAATTTTCTTTTTAAAGGACTGCATATAGCTTACACACCTTGTATTTAGCATTACTTTTTACATAAATGTGTTATACAATAAAAAAGTTGGCCCCCTCAACACAATTGCTGGTTCCGCCACTGTATAACTTGATTTATAAAATTTAAATATTAAAATTTATCTTTTTAATTAAATTTTACCATGTAGATGGTGTATGGAATGTAAACCTTAAAATAAAGTTATTCTTACTTACAAACTATATATAGCATAATCATAGTGGGATAGTGACATGCATGGTAGCTTGTGATTATAAACTTGTTATTTTTAAAAAGTATTTATTTAAGAGTTATTAAATAGTCATACCTGATACGATAATGAAGTGTGATAATAGTGGGACGGTGTCGTAGTTTCTATCATTAGTGTTCTCAACCACTCCATTCTACAATATTGTTGTTGTAACATAAATATAAGAACTCAAATTCTATTAGTAGATGACAGTGAAAAAAGACATTTTAAAAGAAATGTTAGGGTCCCCGAGAACTTTTTTAAACATTTTTTTAAGATCCCTTCAAATATTTTTTTAAAAAATATCGGACTCATTAAAAAAACACTGTCTTAATTATTAAATGAAAAACAAAATCGATAGACTTTATCGGTAACCTTTCTTCGTGGAAATATCATTTCCCAATTTTAAATCCATCAAGAGCATTCACAGCCGGATAGTCGAATCTTGAGCTAAAATTTAGTTTATTTTTAACCTCCTTTTTTCTTTTATTCTTCTTCTTCTCCTTCTCTCTCTCTCTCTCTCTCCTTTTTTTTTTTTTTTTTTTTTTAATTCTAGCTATCTATTTTATCAAAGTATCTACATTTCACTATCTATTTTAGACATTCAATTTAACCATTTCAATTAAGTATTATTTCTATAAATTTTGTCTTCTCTTTTTTTTGTTTTTTTTTGTTTTTTACCTCTGAATATCTTGTTTTTCAAGGTTTTTATATTTTTCTTACCATCATATTTGAGGTAATGTCTTTCACAATATGTCTTCTCCAATTATAATCTTTTCAAAATTATTAAATTTTTCTATTTATTTTTCAAAATTATTCCCTTTTACAACCGTCATATTTAAAAAAAAAAAATTATCTCTTTCCAACAAAGTTTTCTTTCACAAAGGGACTCTTCCCTAGTTGGGTGCAGGGCGGGATGCCCGGTTGCTCACCCGTATAGGGCAGGTACACTCTTATTCATTGTTATTACTAGATTTAATGGATAAGGTTGCTCTAAGAATATTAATAGTGAATTAACTATTATTTTTCTCAAATTTAATTAAGGAATTCACTTTTTTCTAATTTAATTGTTCACATTTGGAAAGTACCATATAACAAACTCTCTAGCTAAGTCTAACTCTATTGTACTTAAATATTTATTTCTTATTTTTCTTATATTTTTAATTCTCATAGTAGTTGGAAGGTTTATTCTCAAGATATTAAAAAATAAAAATAAAAAAAGAAGAAGATTTCAAACCAATATATTTTAACCAACCCCCATGCATGTTTTATCAAAGATCATATTCTTCTAATAGAAATATTTGTTCAACGTAAAATGATACACATTCAACCTTTTTGACAGCTAAATTGTATGTGTAACATTGCTCTTATTCAAGGGTTATATACTTCCAATGTATATATACTTCTAATGGTCCTATTCTTCAAATAGATATATTTGTCCCATGAATATATTCTTTCAATGTTCATATTCTTCCAAAAGACATCATACTTTAATCATAAAGCCAAACAAAATTTTCAAGAATCTTACTAACTTCAACATACATCTCGTTCTCAAATCAAATTTACTTTTCTCTTCATAGATCATTCTCTTTTTTAATTTTTTGATTTAGACTTTGACAAAAATAAAAAAAAATGGAGACAGTGAGACAATTTGTTATGGAAGAAGGAAATACATCACATGGTTATTCTAAACAATCGGGCACATTCATTAGGCATTATTAGCTAGAAGCCAATCAAAATATTTTTTCGCCGCTATTTTGTTGATTGACCATTATATCCTCACAAATATGGTAGAAGCTTATGAGCCATATTTTGTTCAAATAAAAGATGGTTCCCAAAAACATGATCTTTCCTCCATTCAAAAGATTATTGATGCTCTTAAGATACTTGCATATAGTGTTACAACTTATTATATAGTTGAATACTTTAAAGACCGGAGAAGCTATTGCATTAAAAGGTCTAAAATTATTTGTTAAAACAATGATTTCAACTTTTTATGAAGATTAGTTAAGGAAACCCAACAATGATGACATTGCTAGATTGCTTATGGTTGGCGAAAAGCTTGGATTTCCAAGAATATTTGGGAGTACTAATTATATGCACTAGAAATGAAAAACTATATTCTAACTTCTTTGCATGATATGTGTTTTGGTCCTATATATGAATCAACAATTATTTTAGAAGTACGAACTTCATACGATGCTTTTTTTGGATTATCTTGGTTGATATAAATATGCTAAAAGGATCATTATATTTTCTAACCTAGCTCAAGAGTTTACTCCAACTGTTAGCTACATAATAAATGGTAAGAACTATGCAGTAAGTTATTAGCTTGTTGATGGCATTTGTCCACAAGGGGAAACGTTTGTAAACAACCATTTCAGATTCCTAAGGAAACAAGAGAGGGAACTTTGCTGAAAATTTATGCTTCAAGCATGTCAGCACACCCTTTGTTCCAGGCGTAATTCACTCCAAAGATACCAATCTAGGAAGTCAATGTCTGAAGATGAAGTTGCCGCCATAGCTCAAGCTGGTCAATTAGTGCTTTCTTTTTTGCTGTTGTACATATCCCACAAATCCTGGGATTATATTTCAAGTCTGATGTATATATTACATGGCCTGGTATGTCTCCTAGCTTAGCCCCCAATCTAGAATATATTGCATGGTATTAGCAAGATCAACTCTTGCTCTCTACCATTGTTTCTTCCCTTTTCAAAAAAGTGTTGGCTTAGGTCGTTGGGTTACACACTTCACATGAAGTATGGGCTACTTTAGAGCAAACCTTCTCTCTTCAGTCTCAAGCCAATGTTATGAACTCACGACTGAGTTATGCTTCGTCGAAGAAAGGTAATCTCTTGGTCGCAGTTTATTTTCAGAAAATGAAAAGCTATAGCAATACCTTGGCTACTTTGGATAGCCACTCGTTGACTATGAACTTGTCTGATATATTCTAGCAGGTTTAGGTCCTGAATATGATCCCGTGATCACGTCCCTCACAACTCGTCTTGATCCAATGACTCTTGAAGAGGTGTATGATCATCTTCTCAACTTTGAGCTTCATCTGGAGAAATAGCATACAACCCTTGACTTGGCTATTGCTTCAATCAATACCACATCTCACAGTAACAATAACACCCGTGGTCGTGGTCGTGTTTTATCTTGTTCATCTGAAGCTTTGGGTTCCAATGCAAGGAACTCAAACCAAAATTATCCAAGTTCAAGAGGGCATAGACGTGGGAATTGCCCAACTTGTCAAGTTTGCAATCAATTCGGACACACTACATTATAGTGTTATCATCATTTTGATCATGCTTATCAAATGGACCAATCAACTCTATATCAAGCCTTTATGACTTCCAACATTGGACCTCATGATTAAGCCTGGTACCCTGACATAGCTGCAACTTATCACGTCACTTCTGAGTTGTCCAATTTAAATCTTAGAGTTGATGAATATACTGGTATTGATAAGATCCATGTAGGCAACGGTGCAAGTTTGCCCATTCATCACACGGGCGACTCCCGTATTTCTTCTCCTTCTAAATCCTTATTCTTACGTTAACTTTTACATATCCCTTTAATTCAAAAAAAAAAAAAAATCTTATATCTGTCAGTAAATTGACTTAAGATAATAATGTATTTGTTGAATTTCACCCTCATTTTTTGTATGTCAAGGATCTCAAAATGGAAAAAATTTTGCTTCATGGCCCAAATTAAGATGCACTATACCTTCTATCTCCACCATCCTCATCTTCTAAGTTGCTTTCATTGGCGAGCATGCTTCACTTGATACCTGGCATTATCGACTTGGCCATCCATCTCTTTGTTTAGCGCATCATATTTTATTTTCCAATCAACTTCCTGTCTCTCCAATAAAAATGTTTCAGTTTATGACTGTTGCCAACAAGCCAAAAGTCACAAACTTCCATTTTATTTATCCCCATCAAAATCCAATAATGTTTTAGATCTTGTTTTTTCAGATCTCTGGGGAATCTCTCCTATTCCTTCTATTGATGGGTATCACTATTATGTGATATTTGTTGATAATTTCAGTAAATTCACTTGGTTTTATCCTTTAGTTCGGAAATATTATGTTGAACGTACAATTTATAATTTCCAAATACTTGTTGAACGTCAGTTTGAATGTAAAACCAAAATGACTCAATTTGATTGGGGGATGAATATTGTTGCCTCAATACTTATTTTCATTCTACTGGTATCATTCATTGTCTTATTTGTCCACACACCCATGAACAAAATGGCTCTGTGGAATTCAAACATCGACACATTGTTGAAACTGGGCTTTCACTCATTGCCCATGCAAGTGTTCCTCAACAATATTGGACTGATGCCTATTTCATACCATTTTATCTCATCAATCATCTCCCATCACCCCTTCTTAAAAATTAGTCTCATCTTTCTTGTTTGTCTCTGACCAGGCCGGATTATAAATTTTTCAAATTTTTTGGTTATGCAAGTTGGCCCAACTTGCACCCTTATAATTCTCATAAATTGGATTATCGATCCAAATTGTGCATTTTTTTAGGTTTCACCCATCTCACAAAGGATATAAGTGTTCTCATCAGCCCAATGGTCGTATTTACATCTTACGAGATGTTCAGTTTGATGACTAATGTTTTCCCTTTTGGGATGCCTAGTAGAATCTAACCTATGGTACCCCACAATCCCACACCATTATTCTTCCATCTTTTTTGCAGGTCCAAGCAAATCATTCAACCAATGGGCCCCACTCTCTTTTCTCTACAAGCGCAAAGCCTATTTTTGCCTCATAGTGATCACGTGGGTTCCCTATGCCACCTGTCCTCCCTAATGAGTGTGTGTCTCCTCGGCTCTCGCGTCCTTTCTGCCTTCCAAAGATTGATAGGACAGGTCGGATGCTCCTCTCCCCACATCCTAGGAAGCACATTGGCCCGTGCTTCCCACATGCCTGACATAACTGCAGCTACTCGCACCAGTTGGGATCCGTGAGCCGTTTCATCGAAGTCATCATTATCAGTGTTGCTTTGTTTCTCATGCCCTTCCCAGCTATCCTTGGCTATATAAGGCCCCCCCTCTTCCTTCATCTCCCTCATTTATGCAACTTCCCCTCTGCACCCTCTCCTTTGAGCTTTTGTCTTTTTTATATTTCCTTCCTGTGTCTTTGGCCCTTAGTCACGCCTCCTTTTCCTTCTGTGCCTTTTATTCCCCTTCCGCTCCCCAGGTTCTTCTCCACCATCGTCCTCTTCCCACTTCTTCAACCATGTTCGTTGCCTCCCTTTTTGTACCACCTTCAATCCTTCCCATGGCCCCCAAAGCTTCTTCTGAGCCCTTTCCTCCATACTTCACAGGGAAAATCTGAGTGTTGTCCATCACGCTCGTGGATCTTCGAGCGATTTGCTCAAAGTATGACATCCCTTCCTCCACGGTTGTTGAAGTCCCTAGGACGGGATAGCATTCAGATTCTGATGGGATGGCATCTCGGGTGGTGCTCTACACCCTCATGTTTGCGAATGGCCTGCACGTTCCCTTCTACCATCTAGTTTGCAAAGTCCTCGAATTTATGGGGTTGGCCCCCTACGCAGCTTAATCCCAATGCCTGGAGGCTCTTGATATCCAGTTACACTGTCTATAGAAAGGCTCTTACTTCAATCACAGAGGGGTATCCCGACCTGACTGCTCGGGAGTTCCTATACGCCTACTAAGTGAACCACATCGAGGGGAGCATATGCAGCTTCCAAGCTCATTCCCTCGGCTAGAAGATCGTCACCCTTGAGCAACGTCATTCAAGCATCAAGGAGTGGAACCGAAAATTCTTCTTCATATAGGGCTCGGGATGGGAGTACCCAGCGGGAGAAAAGGTCCACCAAGAGTACCCGTTCTGGCCATTTGGGCGTTCCTCCCTTCCTCCCAGTGCCTTCACATCAAGTTGAACCAGAGGGAGGAGACTTGGCTGGCCACCGTGATTGCCTGGGTGAAGGCCTATCCTAAGGAGCCGCTTAACGATATGGCCCTTTTCGATGCAAACATACGGTATTTCCTGTGTGCATCAGGATTTTCTGGGTGAGATCCCCTCACCCAGAGGTTGGAAACGTGGTTCAAGCTCTTTTGGCAGCAAATGGAAGCAGCAGAAGGTGTGTCACAACTTGCCCCATATAGGAGTGTAAAAAAGAACCGATGAACTGGTAAACAGAACCGAATCGAACCAAATCGGTTGGATCGGTTTAGTCCCAAGTTTGGTTCGGTCCGGTACCAGTTTTATTTTTCTTAAAGCCGGTCAAAATCGGTCTAGTTTCGATTTTTCTATTTCTAAAACCGGATCGGACTAGTTTATATATATTTTAATTTTTTTTATTGTATATAATTTTTATATATAATAAATAATTATATATAAAATAGTTTTGTATTATATAATAAATTACTAATTAATATAATATTAAATTTTAAAATCTTATATCATTTTGTTTATTCTATTAATAGTTATACTAATACTATATCATTATATATTATAATTTATATAATATATCGTTATAGTCTATAATACAATTATAATATATATTATAATATACTACAATATATTATCACTATAGGATTATATTCTATAATATATAATATAGTACATTAAAACTAGAAAATCGGACCGTACTGAGCCGGAAACGGCAAAACTGGAGTGCCATTTTAGTTTCTGACTCTACCCCAAAAGCACATTTAGATGGATTGAACTTCATCTAGTACTGTTGGAGGACGGAGAAGGCTTCACGTAGATCCGCCAAATGCTGTTCGGGCTTCTTGCTTTTCACTAGCAGGTCGTTTTCTTATACCTCCATGTTCTGATGGATTTGCTATTTGAATGTCCGATTGACCAGGCACTGGTAAGTGGTGCTAGCATTCTTGAGGCTGAACGGCATGGCTTTGTAGCAGTAAAGCCCTTGGTCCGTGATGAATGCTGTCTTTTCTTCGTCGTCTAGGCTCATCCTAATATGGTTGTATCTGGAATAAGCATCCATGAAGCTAAGGAAAGGACGCCCTGCTGTCGAATCCACAATTAGGTCGATGCGTGGAAGGGGGAAGTTGTCCTTTGGGCAGGCTTTATTCAGGTCGGTGAAATTGATGCACATCCGCCACTTTCCATTGGCCTTATTTACCAGGACCACATTAGAGAGTCATTTTGGGTAGTGGGCCTCCCGGATGAACCCCACTGCTAGGAGACGGTCAATCTCTTCAACTGTCGTCATATACTTCTTAGCACTAAAGCTCCGTCACTTTTGCTTGAATTTACAAGCTGTTGGGCCATCATCTCCTTCCTTACCATAGGCACGCTCTCCTTTGCAACATGCCAGGCGTCCATCTAAAGATTCTCTACCACAACCTCGAGTAGCTTCATCTGCACCTATGCTGACTATAAATATTGTTCGTTCTATGTGTACTTGGCTATAGAACAATATCACCAAGCCTAAGATCCACCTCATGCCATGGTTGTCACCACTAACCTCTCCACTACTTCGGAGCCAACTTCTTTCATTGATGCGTTCAAAGATGTTGCTTGGTGCCAAGCAATGAACTTTGAGTTTGATGCACTACTGAAGAATCACATGTGGTCTTTGGTTCCATCTCATTCTTCCATGAATTTGGCTGGTTCAAAATGGGTATTTTGCCACAAGCGCCATGTATATGGTAGCATTGAACGACACAAGGCTCGTCTCGTTGTCAAAGGCTACACTCAGCAAACTGGTCTTGACTATACTAAGACCTATAGTCTTGTCATCAAGCCTCAAACTATTTGGTTGGTTCTATCCATTGCCGTCTCACATCGATGGCCAATACATCAGTTGGACGTCCAAAACATCTTCCTGCATAGACAACTATTGGAAACTATCTTTATGTCCCAACCACAAGGGTTCGTTCATCCCCAATACCCTTACCATGTCTACAAATTGAACCGTGCCATCTATAGTCTAAAGCAAGCACCACATGCTTGGTTCTTAAGGTTGAGCCAACGGTTACTTGAGTTGGGTTTTCATTCCTTTAAGGCTGATCCTTCCTTGTTTATGTATCATCAAAACAATGTGCAACTATTTCTACTAATTTATGTGGATGATACTTGTAACAACCCGCTAAAATTATCAGTTTTGGATTCTTTCCCGACAGCAATCACATCTCTCTCGTCTTTACCCTCATCTGGAATCACGCGTATAGATTATCTTTTCCGTAAATCACGTAATTTGTTCTTCACCGACAGCTGTAAAATCATGAACAGTTTTATCCTAAGCGTTGTACCTCGATGGCGTTTTCCCGGATCTTATCCATCGAATTTCAAAGTATTAGATAAGCTTGTTTTTAAAGTAGCACAATTATAATAATTTAATGAGCTCACACTCTCCCGCACTCTCCAAGGCCAAAAATGGTTTCAAACGGCCGATCTGCCGCCGTTAGCCACCGTCCGACCACCACCTCGCCACCACAGCTCCACCACATGTTCCTCTACCTTTCCCTAGCTTTCCATGAAGTTCTATGGCTTTTCGCTACCTCGCGTCTCCTCCGCTCACCGTTCGGAGTTACTGTTCACGGCGTGATGCCGCCGTGCTCCGCCACCTTTGACCATCACAAGGCGACCGTGAGTCTTCCAAGACCACGCCTAGCCTTTCTCAAGCCCAAACTACCACTTTATGTGGTGGACAGACACCGTACCGCCACGTATGCTCCTCCGACGCATGTTCGTGACGAGCAGCGAGCGACGCACGGGTTATCCCGTCGATGGTATAACCCTCTATCTTTAGTTATTTATGTTTAACATAGTTGATTTGGTTGGCTGTAGACTGTGTAGTTAGTGTTTGTGGAGTTCGCTGCGTAGTTGTGAAACGAAGTGTGGTTGTGAAGTGTTAGGCTTGATTTTGTAGTTTTGTGGACTGTGCTGTGAAGTATAGGCGTGAGATGGATGCCGTAGATGTGATACGGCGGGTTGTGTGAAGAGAATACGCGTGTAGCGTATTCTGTGTAATGCAGCGACGCGCCGCGCGACATGCGCTGTAGTGATGTGGGTCGTAGAAGGAAGGGAGTACGCATGTAGTGTACTCCGTGTGGTATGGCGATGCATCGTGTGATGTGCATCGTGTTGATGAGTGTTGTAGCGAAGGAAGTACGCGTAGCGCGTACTCCGTGTCGCGTAGCGATGCACCGTGAGACGTGTATCGCAGTGATGGGTTTTGTAGTGTGAATGGAAGAGAGTTCACGTGAGTGTACTCTGTACTAAGTCGTGATACACCGGATGGCGTGTCACGAAGGGTTGGATGGCGTAGCAGAGAAGTGTGGAGCGTATGGTGTAGTGTTGGGAAACTGTATGACAGTGTCCCGAAGCAGTGATGATATGGATTATAGTCCGGGGTGACTGGTGTCATCTTGTGGTTGACTATGGCTAAGAGTATATGGATTGAGAAATGAGTTGTTTGTTTGGTTGTTATTGATAATTTTAATGAACTTGTTTTAGTGCAAAGGCTTTCTGAAGTCAATTTATCTCTTCCGAGTATAGTGAAACCTCAAGTTGGCCGTGGTGTTGCAAGTGCTTACAATATGGCAATTGAGTTCAGAAGTGAAAATCTTAAGGACTTGAGTGTTCCTCTTCCAGCTGTTGTGCAGTTCCTCGTGTTTCGCGCTCTATTCTCATAGAACGCGACGATCGAGGTAAGTTAGCCTCTAACTTACTATCAGTTTATTGTGTATGTGTGATGGGTAAGAGAACTACAATTTATGTATGTATGTTATCGTATATGCCATGTCATGCTATGTCATTACATGTTTATCTGCTACTGTATGATTTAATCTCTCATGAATAATTATCTGTTACATAATCTTTTCTGTCATACAATGATGTATGTTATAAGTATGCCATGTTAAGTATGCCATGAAATGTTATGATTAAATCATATGGTGCCATTTACAAGTATACGCCATGTTAGAAAAGTATATGATATTAATTAATATCTCATGCATTAAGAAAGATAAGATATGTTATGTTACGTATAATACGTGGGGCCACAACAACTGTGGAGTACGTATTATATTTTATGTTACGTATAATACGTGGGGCCACAACAACTGTGGAGTACGTATTATATTTTATGTTACTTATAATGCGTGGGGCCACAACAACTGTGGAGTACGTATTATATTTATGTTACTTATAATGCGTGGGGCCACAACAACTGTGGAGTACGTATTATATTTTATGTTACTTATAATGCGTGGGGCCACAACAACTGTGGAGTACGTATTATATTTTATGTTACTTATAATGCGTGGGGCCACAACAACTGTGGAGTACGTATTATATTTATGTTACTTATAATGCGTGGGGCCACAACAACTGTGGAGTACGTATTATATTCTTATGTTACTTATAATGCGTGGGGCCACAACAACTGTGGAGTACGTATTATATTTATGTTACTTATAATGCGTGGGGCCACAACAACTGTGGAGTACGTATTATATTTATGTTACTTATAATGCGTGGGGCCACAACAACTGTGGAGTACGTATTATATTTTATGTTACATGAAGTATGGGGCCACAACAACTGTGGAGCATACACTACATGAGACACAGCAATTGTGACATGTAGAATACGTGGGGCCACAACAACTGTGGAGTACGTATTATATTTTATGTTATGTGTATTCATGGGGCCACAACAACTGTGGAGCATGAAGTATGGGGCCACAACAACTGTGGAGCATACACTACATGAGACACAGCAATTGTGACATGTAGAATACGTGGGGCCACAACAACTGTGGAGTACGTATTATGTTTTATGTTACTTGAATACGTGGGGCCACAACAACTGTGGAGTACGTATTAACGCACGTTATTAATCAAGACAATTGAATAAGATTCCAAGTTTATGTTAAGTCCAGTTTCAGATCAAATACATGATAAGTCAAGTTTTAGATCAAGTCCATGTTATGTTATACTCACGTACATGTTATGTTCAAGTTTATGTTATTTTCAAGTTCTTATTTATGTTATGCAGGTTTACGTTCATGCTATATTTCAAGTCCATGTTATGTTTCACGTTCATGTTATGTTGTTTGTTCATGTTATGTTTTAAGCTTAAGTTCATGCCATGTTAAGTCAAGTTCAGTTCACGCTTAAGTTCTGGTTAAGTCATGCTATATGTTAAGTTATACTATGTTTATGTATGACTATAATTATGCATTTATGCTTTTACTGCCATGCATGCATTTTTAACCTGTGTGTGAGTTTTATGTTAACTTACTGAGATTTGTAATCAAATCTCACTGTGGTAGTCCCAACTACCATTCCCCCCGAATGGTAGATCTTGTTACAGGACCCAAAGGAGAATTGGAATCTGACCAACTGAATACGGTCGACTAGGCCACGGTGCGATGTTGATGATGGTATAGTATTTAACTTAGGTTAATACTTGTACTTTTGGAGTTGTATCTCAAGTATTCTTTTGATCACAACCATTTTGGACTAGTGTGATGATCACGGCTTTTTAGTATGCCTTTATGTATGAATTATGTTTCAAGTATTTGGGATATATTTAGTTTGGTGCATAGTATTGCTAAAGAAAAAGATTATCCGCTGCGAATATTGCATAATGCTAGATGCATGTTAGGAACATTGCATCTTATATGTCATGAACGGGGGCAGGTAACCTTGTGTTGCATGTCTCGACGCTTCAAATGTCCGTTCAATCCCAAGCGGAATTTGGGGGCGTCACAATACTATCATCATTGGTTTTTCACAGGTGGATATCGACACACTTCATCAACAATTGTGTCATGATCTTCCCATCAAGAACTAGGTCCTTTAAATGTCTTTCTTGGCATTGAAACTCATTGAAGCTCTTATGAGATTTTTCTCTCTCAATCTCACTATATTACAGATCTTCTACATAGAACAAATATGCGTGAAGCCAGTTACAACACCCATGTCGTCTACATAGAATCTCTCCATGTTTGGTAGTTTTGGATTCAACTCTCTATTGTAGCCTGGTTGGAGCTTTGCAATATGTTCTACTGACATAGCCTGGTCTTTCTTATGCTATAAATCGAGTTTACTAGTACATGCACCGTCTTACAGTACATAATTGGACTACCATTAAGCGTATTTTACGCTATCTCTGATCAACATCATCACATGGCCTTCATATTGGTATCACTTCGAATACCACACTAATTGGGCCTTGTGTCCTGGTGAACACAGCTCTATAAGTGGCTATCTAATTGACTTTGGAACAAATCTCATTTTATGGAGTTGAAAGAAACAACAAACTGTGGCCCGTTCAAGCATCGAAGCTGAGTATTAGGATCTTGCAAATTCCATAGCCCTCGATTAATGGAACTTGGAATTTTTCTTCCATAGCCCACAATTTTTTGGTGTGACAAAATTGGTGCGACCTATCTCTCAGTTAATCCCATTTCTCATGCTCGCACCAAACAAGTTGCCATTGATTTTCATTTTGTTCGTGAACGTGTTACTCATCGACAACTTGACATTCATTTTATTTCTAGCAAAGATCAACCCACTGATGTTCTAACAAAGCAACTTGTAGTACTGAAATTTTCACCACTTCAAGACAAGCTCACTGTATGCTTGCCTCTGTTGACATCCCCCCTCAAGCTCAATAGAGGCAAGCATACAGTGAGCTTGAGGGGGGATGTCAACACACCCTCTACTCCAGGTGTAATTCACTCCAAAGATACCAATCCAGGAAGTCAACCTCCGAAGATCAAGTTGCCATCGTAGCTCAAGCTAGTCAATTAGTGCATTCCTTTCTGATGTTGTATATATCCCACAAATCTTGGGACTATATTTCAAGTCTAATGGATATATTACATGGCCTGGTACTGTAAAAAGATATTGAAAACAATACTCTATTTTAAAGCATAATTTGCAATAGTTTATTACCTTATGCGGCCTTTTTTTCCCCTTAAAATGCCCATGATATGATTGTTGAACCCAAGGTTTCAAGTTTCGTGTGATTATAAATCTACACATAGATTTTGATGATAACAAATGAATTCAAAGAATAAAAGAGTCTCAAACTCAAGTTGTCCACACAATGGAATCAAGCACATCAAGGAACCAAGCATGAGCAAGAAGGGAACAAGTTCATATTAAAGTCATAGAGTAATGTTGTAAATCTCTTAAAAATTCAAAATTAGGATTAAGGCTCAAAATTAATATTTTATCATAAAGTATTAAAATACATTTTTCACATGTGCATGAATATTTTGAAAATTAAATTTGAAAATTTTGAAAGATGATTGATTGTCATCTTTCACATATGCATGACATGATTAAAGATTTGAATTTTGAAAATATTAAAATGATTGATTTTCATCTTTCACATATGCATGTTTTATTTGAATATTTTCAAAAGTGATGGATGCTTTTCTTGACTTATGCAAAAGGTAGATGTCTTTGTTTGAAAAATTTGAAAAGTAAAGTGTGCTCCTTTTGTCATATGCAAAAAGTAAAAGATTAGATTTGAAATTTTTGAAAAATAAAGTGTGCTCCTTTTGTCACATGCAAAAAAGTAAAAAGATTAGATTTGAAATTTTTGAAAAATGAATGATGATGTCTTTGACATGTGAATCTTTTTAAATTTGAATATGAAGTCTCATATGCCTATAAATAGATCATTTGAGAGCTTCACATTCACAACACCAAGAGCATACAACATTCATTCAAAGCTTTCATTCTCTCTTCTCTAAGCATTGAGCCTTAACCCTTGTTCATTTTGAGAGATATAGTTTGTGCTTGTATTGTTCTTATTTCACTCATTGAGGAGTGTTTTCTGATATCCTACCCACTATCAATTCTTGTATCAGTAAAAGGGTGTGTACAACCCTTGTGCGTGTAGAAAGTGTTCTACACAGGGAATCGTTGAATCACCACGTGTAAGGTGATTGCAAGTGTAGAGGGTGTTCTACACGGATCCTTTGTAGCGGTGTTGTTCAAAGGTGTAATAGGTTTCTATCTCCACCTGAAGGAGATTGAATAGTGAATTCGGGGATCCTCAAGGGGTAGCTTGAGGCGAGGACGTAGGCAGTGGGGCCGAACCTCGTTAACATACTGAGTTTGCTTCTCTCTTACCCTTACTCTTTATATTTATTGCTGTTTCATATTTTGTTTATATTTTATATTGTATATTTGATTTATAATTGTTATTTTTTTTAAATACAACTCAATTCACCCCCCCTCTTGTGTTAGTCATCTGGGCAACAATTGGTATCAGAGCTAAAGCTCTATTATAAGATTAACTATCTTTTGAGTTAAGATCTTATGGCTAACATTGCAGCTTCATTTGGTGAAGGTCAATCTAGCAGTCGGCCTCCACTCTTTTGTGGAGACAATTACTCATTCTGGAAAGTTAGAATGAGAATATTCCTTCAGGCTCAAGGTCGAGAAATCTGGAAATGCATTGTAAATGGACCTTATATTCCAACAAAAGTGGTTGATGGAGTAAAGGTCAAAAAGGAAGAAGAAGAGTTTAATCGTGAAGACGATAGACTTTATACTTTGAATTTAACTGCTATGAATTTATTATATAATGCTCTCAATGGTAATGAGTTTAATAGAGTAATGACTTGTGCTACGGCAAAAGAAATTTGGGATAACTTGGAAGTTACTTATGAAGGAACTTCTCAAGTTAAGGAATCAAAAATTTATATTCTTACTCATGAATATGAAATGTTTAAGATGAATGATGATGAATCTATTTCTAGCATGCACACTCGTTTTACTAACATCATAAACAGTTTGACAGCTCTTGGTAAAGTTTATTCCAAAGTGGAAATGGTAAGAAAAATTCTCAACTCTCTACCAAAACGTTGGGAATCAAAAGTGACAGCGATTCTTGAAGCTAGAGACCTCAAGAAGCTCGAAGTGAATGAACTCATCGGGTCACTTATCACCCATGAGTACACATTGAAAAGAGGAGAAGAAGAAGGAAAGCCAAAGAAGAGCTTGGCACTTAAAGCTGTTCCTCATGAAAGTGAAAGTGATGAAGATGAGGAAAATGACGATAAAGATGAAGAAGTTGCGATGATAACAAGAAGAATTCAGAGGTTTTTAAAGAAAAATAAAACTTCTCCGAGGAAATCCTTCAAAAAGTTTTCCAAGAAAAATTTAGGTAAAAATGACACTTTAATTTGTTATAAATGCAATAAGCCTGGTCATATCAAGCCAGATTGTCCTCTGCTAAAGAAAGATCGAAACAAAGGCAAGAAAGCAATGAAAGCTACATGGGATGATGATTCAAGTAGCTCAGATAGTGAAGCAAGCAATGAGAATCAGCAAATCTTTGTCTTATGGCTAAAGATGACATTGAGGTAACAAATTTGATAATATTGAAGATCCTTCATATGAAGAATTGCAAAATGTTTTAGAAGAGGTATATGAGGAATTTGAAAAATTGGGTATCAAGTATACTGCTTTGAAAAAGAAAAATTCTTCTTTAACAAACGAAATTGATATTTAAGAAAAGAAAGTATTGTTTTGAAAGATGAAAATCTTGAGTTGAAGAAGAAGAAAACTGATTTAGAAAATATTGTTGAAAACTTTACGAATGGAAAAAGAAATTTTGAAAAACTTCTTGGTAGTCAAAGATGTGTTTTTGACAAGGCAGGCTTGGGATATATGCCAAAACAAAAATACAAACCTTATAAAAACTTCTTTGATAATCCTTCTACATCAAAGTCCAATATTCAAAATTCTTTTCATAATAAGTTTGTCAAAAAAGGATACTATTATAATCATCAAGATCTTCATATATGTCACATGTATTTGAATTTTTGTAATAGAAATGGTCATAATTATCATTATTGTCCTATTAGAAGAAAACATACAATGACTATTAGGGCCATATGGGTACCTAAAAATCTTGTTTCTTCTAATACTAATAAATAAAGGACCCAAAGAACTTGGGTACCAAGAAAAATCATTTTAATTGTTTTTATAGGTATGGATGAAGTCCTCTACGAGCAAAAAAAATAGTTTTTAGATAATGGATGTTCAAGATACATGACGGGAGACAAGACTAAATTCTTTGATCTTAGATCTAAAGAAGAAAGACACGTGATATTTGGAGACAACTCGAAATGGAAGATCGTGGGAATAGGTAAAATTGATAATAAATCTTCTCTCATAATTGAAGATGTTCTACTTGTTGAAGGTCTAAAACATAATCTTTGAGCATAAGTCAATTATGTGATAAAGGATTTACAGTTACTTTCAAAATGGATAAGTGCATTATTTTAAATAATCATGATTGTAATATTTGTTTTATTGCTTTTAGAAGCAATAATGTTTATACAATCGATTTTGAAGAAATTACCTCACAAGATGCTATTTGTTTTTCAGCTCAAAATGAAATTAGTTGGCTATGGCATAGAAGATTAGGTCATGCCAATATGGAACTTATTTCTAAACTTTAAAAAAATGATCTTGTAAGAGATTTACCAAAGGAAAATTTTTTTAAAGACAAAATTTGTGATGCATGCCAATTTGGTAAACAAACAAAAACTTCTTTTAAAACCAAGAAACATATTTCCACTACTAGACCACTGCAACTGATACACATGGATCTTTTTCGACCAAATAGAGTTGCAAGTCTAGGAGGAAAATATTATGCATTTGTTATTGTTGATGATTTCTCTAGATATACTTGGGTCATCTTTCTTGCTCATAAAGATGAGGCACATAATGCCTTTACCAAGTTATGTAAGGGAATTCAAAATGAAAAGGGCTATACTATTTCAAGTATCCGAAATGATAGGGGAAAAGAGTTTGTTAATAAAAATATTGAAACATTTTGTGATGAAAATGGTTTTGTGCATAATTTTTCTACTCCTCGAACTCCTCAACAAAATGGGGTAGTAGAGAAGAAAAATAGATCTCTTCAAGAGATGGCAAGAACAATGCTTAATGAGAACAACTTGCCTAGTTATTTTTGGGCCGAAGCGGTAAGTACAACATGTTATGTTATAAATAGAGTTATGCTAAGGTCTAAATTAGATAAAACACCCTATGAGCTTTGGAATGAGAAAAAGCCCAACATTGGTTACTTTCATGTATTTGGATGCAAATGTTTTATTTTGAATGACATGGATAATTTAGACAAATTTGATCCAAAATCTGATGAAGGTATCTTTCTCGGATATTCTACTAATAGTAAAGTTTATATAGTATTCAATAAAAAGACTTTGACTGTACAAGAATCTATGCATGTAGTATTTGATGAATCTAATTCTCTACTCTCCAAGAAATCCATTGATGAAGAAACAGGAGGTATAAATACTACGGAAAGTCTCAATCTCAACAAAGAGAACACAATAGAGGAAGTCCAACATGGAGACATCAGGAAAGATCATCAAAATTTAATACAAGATGCAACCAAACAATTGAAATTTGTGAAAGATCATCCAGTGGAACAAATTCTGGGAGAACCTTCTCGAGGTGTAAATACTCGATCATCTCTTAGAAATATTTGCAATCATACTGTCTTTCTATCTCAGATTGAACCTAAAAATATTGATGAAGTACTTCTTGATGAATCTTGGATTATATCTATGCAAGAAGAGCTTAATCAATTTGAAAGAAATGATGTTTGGACATTTGTTCCTAGACCCAAAAATCATACTATTATTGGAACAAAATGAGTTTTTAGAAATAAGAAAGATGAGTCCGGAGTCATTACTAGAAATAAGGCTCGACTTGTAGCCCAAGGTTTCAATCAAGAAGAAGGAATCGATTATGATGAGACATATGCACCAGTCGCAAGATTAGAAACTATTCGAATGCTACTTTCATATACTTGTTATAAAGATTTCAAACTTTTTCAAATGGATGTTAAAAGTGCTTTCTTAAACGGTTTTATAAATGAAGAGGTATATGTTGAGTAAATTCCAGATTTTGAAAATCATATTTCTCCAAATCATGTTTTCAAACTCACAAAAGCCCTATATGGACTCAAACAAGCTCCTAGAGCTTGGTATGAGAGATTGAGTGGTTTCTTTATTGAAAAAGGTTTTTCAAGAGGAAAAATTGATACAACTCTTTTCATTAAATACGAAAATGATGATATTCTTTTGATTCAGTTTTATGTTGATGATATAATATTCGGTGCTACTAATAAAAATATGTGCCAAGTTTTTGCTAAGACTATGCAGGAAGAATTTGAAATGAGCATGATGGGAGAGCTTACATTCTTTCTCGGATTGCAAATTAAGCAAGCAAAAAGTGGGATATTCATCAATCAATCAAAATATATTAAGGAATTGCTAAAGAAGTTTGGGATGGAAGGTGGTAAGGAAACTGGAACATCAATGAGCCCATCCACTAAACTTGATAAAGATGAATCTGGTAAGTCAGTTGACTTGAAGGTAAATCGAGGTATGATTGGTAGCTTATTATATTTGACAGCTAGTAGACCAAATATTATGTTCAGTGTGTGCTTATGTGCACGCTTTAAATCATCTCCAAAAGAATCTCATTTAATTGCAGTTAAGCGCATTCTTAGATATCTCAGTGGTATAATTAACCTAGGGTTATTGTACCCTAAGCACACATCATTCGATCTAATTAGCTACGCAGATGTAGATTATGCTGGTTGTAAAATAGATCGAGAGAGCACTAGTGGTGCATGTCATTTCTTAGGTCATGCACTAGTTTCCTGGTTTAGTAAAAAACAAAATTCTATTGCACTATCTACTACTGAGGCAGAATATGTTGCTGCGGGTAGTTGTTGTGCTCAAGTTCTTTATATGAAGCAACAACTTGAAGATTTTAAACTCACGTATAATCACATTCTTATCAAATGTGATAATACAAGTTCTATAAATCTTTCAAAAAACCCAATACAACATTCTAGAACTAAGCATATTGAAATAAGATATCATTTTCTTCGAGATCATGTGCAGAAAGATGATATAGTACTAGAGTTTACAAACACACACGATCAGTTAGCAGATATATTCACAAAACCTTTACCAGAAGATAGATTATGTATGATTAGAAGAGAAATAGGTATGATGCATATTATGAATATCTCTTAAAAGATAGATCAGAGTTCATAAAAATAGAGAGATATTTTTTAAAAACTTTTACATAAACTTGAGGTTCTTAGCCTCATGTTTGAGACGCTCATTCTCTTCATACAATATCATGTCATCCCTATCCATGGGAACTGGCAAGCGGAATGAAGAATCCAATAGAGATTTCAACTTTTTATTCTTCTGCCGAAGGATTCCTTCCCTTGTGTGAGACTCTTGAACAATTCGTTGAAGTACAACAATTTGTTCTTTAAGCTTTTCAACCTCATGGTTTTTGGCTTGTACCCGCTGGGAAAAAGCAACAATAGAGGATGAGTAGCGAGTCCCGAGACTCACCAAGTCGTAGATAGCATCGGAGTCTGACTTATTAGCCATACTATTATTTTCTTGCTGCAACATGGCACCAATGGCAGCTGCAGAAAGGACAGGAGGTTGAGGTGCTGAATACCTCATGGATGCATCTAGAGGAATGTTAGAAGAATGAGCCATGGAGAGAAGAATTGAAAACTTAAAGCGAGAATGTTGAAGGAATGCAGATGAGTTATAGAGATAAGAAGAAAACTTGATGCGGATTGGATGAACTTTAAGACTGATTTTATAGAGATAGTATAAAGAACAAGACGAGCTATCATCCAAGTCAAAGAGCAATGTGATTTTTTCCCGATCGGTGAAAATGACATTTTTTAGAAACTCGGAGCCTTCAATCTCGTTTGTCAACAACATCAGGCGATTTTTTCAAATCTCCAGCCACACTTGTCGGGTCACGGACGGATCCAATTACTATCTACAGTGTCTACAATACACCGTTTTCTTCAGACCATTTATTTGCTGCGGATCCTTTTTAATGATGCCAAAAGGGGGAGAAGTTTTAGACTAGAACATTAACATTGTTTAAATTGTTAAACTTGTTATATATGCTTGGAATTATATTTATAATTTTGCTTGAAAAACTAACGCATATTCTAAGGGGGAGCTTAAGTATTAATATAGGTTTCAGGTTCTATCAAGTATTTGTCATCATCAAAAAGAGGGAGATTGTTGAACCCAAGGTTTCAAGTTTCGCGTGATTATAAATCTACACATAGATTTTGATGATAACAAATGAATTCAAAGAATAAAAGATGCTCAAACTCAAATTGTCCACACAATGGAATCAAGCATATCGAGAAACCAAGCATGAGCAAGAAGGAAACAAGTTCACATTAAAGTCGTAAAGTAATGTTGTAAATCTCTTAAAAATTCGAAATTAGGATTGAAATACATTTTCCACATGTGCATGAATATTTTGAAAATTAAATTTGAAAATTTTGAAAGATGATTGATTGTCATCTTTCACATGTGCATGACATGATTAAAGGTTTAAACTTTGAAAATATTAAAACGATTGATTGTCATATTTCACATATGCATGTTTTATTTAAATATTTTCAAAAGTGATGGATGCTTTTCTTGACTTATGCAAAAGGTAGATGTCTTTGTTTGAAAATTTGAAAAGTAAAGTGTGCTATTTTTGTCATATGCAAAAAGTAAAAGATTAGGTTTGAAATTTTTGAAAAGTAAAGTGTGCTCCTTTTGTCACATGCAAAAAGTAAAAAGATTAGGTTTGAAATTTTTGAAAAATGAATGATAATGTCTTTGACATGTGAATCTTTTTAAATTTGAATATAAAGTCTCATATGCCTATAAATAGATCATTTGAGAGCTTCACATTCACAACACCAAGAGCATACACCATTCATTCAAAGTTTTCATTCTCTCTTCTCTATGCATTGAGTCTTAACCCTTGTTCATTTTGAGAGATATAGTTTGTGCTGTATTGTTCTTATTTCATTCATTGAAGAGTGTTTTCTGATAACCTACCTACTATCAGCTCTTGTATCAGTAAAAGGGTGTGTATAACCCTTGTGTGTGTAGAAAGTGTTCTACACAAAGAATAGTTGAATCACCATGTGTAAGGTGATTGCAAGTGTAGAAGGTGTTCTACACGGATCCTTTGTAGCGGTGTTGTTCAAAGGTGTAATAGGTTTCTATCTCCACCTGAAGGAGGTTGAATAGTAAATTTGGGGATCTTCAAGGGGTAGCTTAAGGCGAAGACGTAGGCAATAGGGCCGAACCTCGTTAAAATACTGAGTTTGCTTCTCTCTTACCTTTACTCTTTATATTTATTGTTGTTTCATATTTTGTTTATATTTTATATTGTATATTTGATTAATAATTGTTATTTTTTTAAAATATAACTCAATTCACCCCCCCTCTTGTGTTAGTCATTTGGGCAACAATGATGATCGAATACATAAGTATAGATAACACGAGCATATAAAATGAACAGGTTGGCAAAGGAGCAAATTAAGACTTTTAATATGTACAATTTAATAAAAGCTCACATGAAAAAGTGCCACCTAGCTAGCCTTATAACTGGATTTGTTCATTTAAAGCCATCATATTGTTAGAGACAGGAAAACTCGTGGAAAACTCCAATCAGACCTTGTTGATCACTTATGATCGAATACATACATATTGTAATGAACAAATCTATTGATAAGTCTTTTCAATATTATTTTGTCTTTAATTTTATTCTTCTAAAACCTTTAATGCTTTCTAATTGGACTCTTTTCTTTTTTTTCACTCCACTATTATTTCCATATCTATATAGAAAAAGAGAGCACACCTCAGCAGGAAGTATAAAAGTCGAATTCCAGGTTAAAATTAGACCCATGTACTCTTACATACAAAAACTCTCTCTAAGGTTCAAAAAATTGATTTAGGCATAGGAGGTGTCTCACCAACTCCAAGCCATCACATTTCTTGTGTTGCAAAAGTATCAAGCTCTGTGACTAGTGTGCAAAACATCAATATAACCCAAATTTCTTAGTTTATTTTGGATCTCACAAATATAACCCATGATCTCTAGCAAGAGGATAGGTTTCTTGGCTGGCTCTTTTAGAAATTCTTACGTTCCTCTCCATCTAAAAGGCTATATGCTATCATAGCAAATATCAACATAATTTGCACAAGAAACTCAAACATGCACAAGAAGTGTATCCATTCCTCTGATCTGTTTTCAAGGACGTGTATTCAAAATTTTTATAAGAAACTTAACTCAAATTTCTCACAAGTGCCATAAAAAAAGTTGTATCCATGACTATATACAAGAACAATCTTCAAAAGATGTAAAAAACCACAATCTTCAAAAGATAGAAATTCTATCCTAAATCAAGGCTTTCTTTTCAGATCTCTTTATTATTGGATGACAGCCTACTTATGTCTATGATTGATTGCGTCTGATATTTACTCAACTCTCACAACCCTCATGTACTAACTTTTAAGATTTTTGGTGAATTCTCATATTTTATGAGAAGAAACTAATGATAAATTCTCACAATCCTCAAATCCTTAGTTCCATCAAACACAGATAGGATATTATTACTCCATGCAAACAATATGGGTAAGAGAGAAATCTTGGAAAGAAGCTCTATTATGATGAATACTTTCTATGCTTGTATTAGGGGGAGTAGTTTTATGAAACATCTCGTGAATATCAGATCTAGCTGCTCGCTCAACTTGGGCCAATCAAAGATCATCAAGCAGCTTCTTGGTCGACAAAATAGAGGCCAATCAAAGATCCAAAATAGGATCTATACTTGAAGATTGCTTCAATAGAGAGAGAGATTTCATGGTTCTAATCTCAACTCCATATTTCTATTTGTACATGTTCAGTTATGGTTTACACAAGCACCCACATCTTTGACCAAATTTCATGTCTATGGCTTTATTTCTAGCATCAATATTTAAGAAAACATGACATGAACACAAACAAATTTTTATTCTAAATTTTGATGATTTCTAGTGACAAACAGGTAAAACCCCAACTTCAAGTCTGGATTTTTAAGCCTAGGATAGACTCCACATTCAAAAATAGATACATGAACAAAATCATGAGCTATAGCTCTTGAATCTATGAAGCCTTTTTCTTGATTTGAAAGAGGAGAGCTTGTCATCAACCTTAGCAATGGTGACTTTAGCTTCGATGCAACAAGTCCATCCAAATTTCTTCATGGCAAGTTAGCTTTCTTTGCTTTTAGAACTGAAAGATTCAAAGAATTTTTGGAGGGAAGGGGGAGTAAAGAGAGAAGAGAAGGGCACCAAAAAGAGACAAGAGTTTTCCCACACATATGATAATTATTGTTGCCATAAACAATTTAACGAGTTTTCAAAATATAGACGAACTGGGCAAGATGGACATAACTTTTATTTTCTATTCTTTTAACTTTTCTCCCTCATAAACCTTATCTTGTAAAGACAAAAAACTTAATGTATTCATTGTATTGTCCACTAATTACAATATGTGTCCATTATATACATGCATTGGAGAGTAAACAAACAAACTAATTTGTACACTTGGATAACAGACAAGCTAACTCAGTCATAAGCTTAGAATATGCGGTTTTTATCTTTAATATTCCCCCTCAAGAAGGGGAATAAATGTTGAGACCCATTTTGCGCAACAAGGTAGAAAATGTAGTAAAACCAACAGGATTGGTCAAGACATATGCTAATTGATTAGCAGAAGAAACATGTAATGTCCATATATGGCCTGCTTGAAGCTTCTCACGTACAAGATGTAAATCGATCTCAGTGTGTCTTGTACACTCGTGGAACACGGGATTAGCAGCTATATGGAGTGCAGTTTGATTGTCACAAAATATGAGTGCAGGCTGTGGATGGGAGATTGAGAAATTAGGTAGCAAAGTTCAAAGCCAAGACAATTCAAAAATAGCCAAATCCATTGCTCTATACTTTGCCTCAGTAGAAGAACGAGAAACTATATGCCACTTTTTAGTTTTCCAGGCCAAAAGTGAGTCACCAAGGAACATATAAAATCCTGTGATAGAATGCCGAGAGTCAGGACAAGCTGCCTAATTAGAAATTTTCCCTTTAAGATGAATAGTTGAAGTAGATGGAAACAATAAGCCTCGGTTTGGAGAAGCTTTAATGTGCCGAAAAATGCGATGAGTTACATGTAAGTGGGAACCACATTGTTGATCAAGAAACTAGCTCAAAGCATGAACAAAATAGGTGCGATCAGGTTTGGTGAAAGTCAAATACAACAATCTTCCAATGAGTCGATGATAAACACTAGGATCAAAAAGTAGTACACCATCTAATTTAGTAAGATATAAATTTTGTTCCATTGGAAAGCTGACTGGTTTATCCCTAAGAAGACCATTATCATTGAGAATATCCAATGTATGTTTGCGTTGCAAAGAGAAATACCCTTAGTGGAATGAGCAACTTCAAGGCCTAAGAAAAACTTGAGAGGGCCTAAGTCTTTGAGCTTAAACTGGGAATGCAAAAACAACAGCATCATCGTTACTTGCAATAACAACGTCATCAATGTATACTAAAAGGGCAATGAATGAAGAATCCTGAGTTTGTGTAAATAAGGAATAATCATTCCTAGACTGAGAAAAACCATGGTGAAACAAGATAGTAGAAAGCTTTGAAAACCATTTTCGAGAGGCTTTTTTGAAGCCATAAAGAGACTTGTTAAGTTTACAAACACGGGACTCCCCCTTACAAGTAAAACTGGGAGGTATAGTCATGTAAACCTCTTTATCTAAATAATCGTGTAAAAAGGCATTGTTAAAATCCAATTGGACTAAAGACCAATCATGGGTGGAAGCAAGTGCAAGTAAATAGCGACCAGTAACTCTTTTGGTTACGAGAGAGGAAGTTTTAAGATAATCCAAACCTTTATGCTATGTATAACCTTATGCAAGCAACCTCACCTTATATTGTTCAATGTAACCATTTGATCTTATAGACCCATTTACAGCCAATAGGGTGCTTACCAATAGGAATAGAAGTGAGAGACCAAGTATTATTCTCTTCTAAAGGTGGTGCTATTTTAGCTGCCATTGTATCTCTCCAATAAGAAAATTTCATTACTTGAGTAAAGGAAGTAGGTCTTGAATTCCTAGAGATAGTAAAAACAAAGGATTTGTGTGTAGGAGAAAGCTTGGAATAACAAATAAAATGATAGATAGGATATGGTTTACCTGAACCTGTAGGCAAAGAAGGACAAGGACCCGGGATAGAATTAGAGACATTATGGCAATAATTGTCATGCAGAAGGCAGGTGGATGATGTAATCTGGAGGATCTTCTAGGTGGGGATGGTAGAGTAGATGGAAAAGATTAGAACTAGAAGAAGGGATAGGATTGGAAGTAACAAGAACATAACTAGGTTGACAAGGTTAAACAAAATGTCAAGAAGAGTGAGCAGAAATATGAGTGTGAAAATCACGATAAGGAAAGAGGTCTTCATGAAAGATGAAATCTTGAGATATGAAAACAGAGTTGTGAACCAGATCAAATAACTTGTATCCTTTGACACTATAAGGATATCCAAGAAAAAGACAAGGTGTAGCTCGAGCATCAAACTTTGACCTAAGATGAGAAAGAGTAGATGCATAGCACAAAAACCCAAACACCTTGAGATGTGAATAAGAATAAAGTTTATTGTATAAAAGTTCATATGGAGATTTGTTAGACAAAGTAAGAGTTGTAAGACAATTTATTAAGTGAGCAATAGTTAAAACACACTCACCCCAGAAAGAAAGAGGTAGATTAGCTTGAAATCTCAATGATCTAGCAACATTGAGAAGATGTTGATTCTTCCTTTCTACCACATAATTTTGTTGAGGGGTAGAAGTACAACTACGATGATGAATTACACCCTTAGAAGTAAAGAAATCAGACATGTCAAATTCTTTACCATTATCTGTTCGAATGATTTGAACTTGGGTTTGAAACTAAGTCTCTTCAAAGGCAAAGAAGGACCGAAGTAAAGGTCTAGTATCTGATTTAGTTTTCATCAGATATACCCAAGTAGCCAGTGAATCATTATCAATGATTGACAAAAAATAATGAAAACCATCAAATGTAGGAGTAGAGAATGGACCCCAAATATCACAGTCGACTAAGGCAAAAATGGAAAGAGTAGTCTGATCACCATGAGGAAAAAGCAATTATTTTTTTAGCAATGGGACATACATGACAATGAATTGTTTTATTACATGATGAAGAAATATTAGAAACAATTTTATGTAAAACATCCAACTTAGTGAAAGAACGATGACCCAATCCAATATGCCAAAGATCAACAAGATTTTTTTTTATTAATGGAAACATAGTACTAGAGACTACATAATCAATAGGTGGAGAAAAAAAAAAAAGGCTGCTGCATAACATCCAAATTGCCTCGTTTTCTACCCAAGCTAATTTTCCTCCAATGGATGAGATCCTGAAGAAAACAATAATTGAAAAGAAAAAGGAAAAAACAAGAAAGGAAGAAGTAAGTTTGCTAACAGATAGTAAATTGAATTGAAAGGATGATACACATAAAACATCTGTAAGAATAAAAGATTCTAAGAGTTTTATAGTACCAACATGAGTAACATTTACAGTAGAACCATAAGGCTATATAATAGTGATAAGAATTGTAGAAGTAATTTAAGTGAAAAGGGAAATGTAGGAAACGATATGGTCGGTAGCACCTGTGTTAATTATCTAGGTACTGGAAGGAAATTTAGTGACAGAAAATCGATTTAAAGAAAAGACAGAGTGAGATATACCTAAGAGAGGTTGAGAGGAAGTAGAATCAGATACTACATTAGCATCATGTGGACTAGAAGATTCAGAATTAAGCAATGATTTGTTAGAATTGAGAAATACCAACAGCTATTGACATTGCTCTGAAGAAATAGGCAATTAAGGTATGGCTGCTTTGGAAGAGAAATCTCCGTGCTCTTGAGACTCTTGAACAACCTAATTTGCAGTTGGTGAGTTCTTGAACTTTGAGCAAAAACCAGGAGGATAGCTGTGCAATTTGTAGCACTTATCAACAGTATGGCCCACAATACCACAATGAGAACAAAGTGGTCAATCTTTATGAGTAGAAGATTTACCATAAAAAAATTTGGAAACATTTGCCTTAGTGAACATAGAAGCAAATTCAAAAGTAGGAGTTGAAACAGAAAGTTGTTGCTATTTTTCTTTTTGTAAAACAAGAGAAAAAACCTTGTTAATTGGTGGTAAAGGATCCATTAACAAGATCTGTCAATGGACATGTGAAAAATTCTCAATAAGGCCCATGAGGAAACGAAGAACATACAGACGTTGCTGATAATCCAGTAGCGTTTTCAGAGCTCCATTAGAATAATGTGAAATTGGTGAATAATTTGCCTATTCATCCCCAACACCTTTCATACAAGTCTAATAAGAACTGATGAAAAGTTGAGCTTCTGTTACTGAATAAAATTCCTTCTCCAGCTGATATAGTGTAGATAATGCTTGTAGCAATCTCCTTTAAAACAAAGTTTAAAATCCAAGAATGTAATGTATTATTACACCTCTCCCAAGCCCTAAACATAGGGTCAATAGTAGGTTGGTTTTTAATCGAGCCATTGATAAACCCTATTTTCTTCTTAGCCGATAAGGCCATTAGCATAAAATGAGACCAAGTATGATAATTATCACCTGTGAGAGTCTAAGTGACAAGAATTGAGATTGGACTTGAGATATTTCATATGATAAGGATAATGGTAGGTGGTGTATGAGATTCCATATTGCTTGGGAAAGAGAAGTTTTTTCTTTTCATAAGGTTCCAATAGGGCTCTAATTATATCATTAACTAGTCATTTTAGAGTATAAGTCATGTGATTTGGATCTTTCATTGAGGCATTATAGGACCATCAACATTGTGCAAGAAGAAGGGATTGGAGTAATCATCTCTAGTAGAATGAAGATGAGCGGAAGATGGCACGACCAAATGAAGAAAGAAAGCTTCCAGAAAATTCCTCTAATACCATGTAAAGAGAGAAAACTTAATGTATTGATTATGTTGTTCACTAATTACAATACATGTCCATTATATACATGTACTAGTGAAGAGTAAACAAACTAACTAATTTGTACATGTGGATAACAAACGAGGTAACCCAGTCATAAACTTAAAATATGTGATTTTATCTTTCTTATATCTCTTGTTATATTTGGAAGATTATTTGTTTATCTGTTTTATCTTTACCATTTCCCATTTCATCCATGGAGATCAACTCGAGTTATTCAGGAAAATATATTTCATCAGATTGAGATCACATTGCGGTACTCCATTTTCTATACAAAAATCTTTCAAAATTCTAACATTAGGCTATTATCAATTTGGAAACGTTTCACTCTTTCTCTCTTAGAAACTGTTGGAGTTTACAAAATTATATAGAAGGTCTAGAGTTAAAAGCTCAAGAAACCAAATAGAAACAACAGGCTTGAATTCATGTAATTGGCAGTTAAGTTAGTTATGCAACTATGAATATTAGTGGTCTAGATGGAAAATTGTAAATAGCCATTGTATCTATAACATGAACTGATTGTATAACATTTGTAATTCATTCGATCATAATGAGAAGAATTGATCATCTTCTTCTTCCATAGCCACTCTATTTTCCAGTTTACAAATTACAAGTCTTTTTCTACAATTTTACATGGTATCATCGTGTATAAGATTTTTGCTGCCCTTTTAAGTCTTTTTCTTCAATCTTTCTGTTTCTTTCTCGCTTCTAGTGCGAATTCTAAGTCTATGGCAAACTCTGCTTCTATGGCTAACACTGGTGATTTTTCAAGAAATCCATTGGATGATTCTTCAAGTCCTTATTTCTTGCATCCATCGGATAATCCTAGAGCACTCCTAGTTTCTGAGATCTTTACTGGTGAAAACTACGTTGCATGGAGTAGATCTATCTCCATTGCCCTTATAGTAAAGAACAAGATTGCCTTCATAGATGGCACTCTGCCTTAATCCAATCTTGGTGATTCCCAAATTCGAACTGCTTGGTTGAGAGCAAATAATTTTGTTTTATCTTGGCTAATGAATTCTATAGCCAAAGAGATTTGTGGGAGTTAGCTATACTTCACAAGTGCATACAACATTTGGGAAGAACTCAAGACAAGGTATCTTCAAAGTGATGGTCCAAGAGTCTTTACTCTAGAAAATTAAGTCTCTTAGTTCAATTTCTCAAGGATCAAAATCAGTTACGGAGTACTTTAATGAATTCAAGACCCCCTGGGATTAATACATCAGTTACAAGCCAATTCCAGTTGTAGATGTGGAACCCTTGATAGATGTTCTTGTGATATTTTAAAGAACTTCACAGAAAGACAGCAATCCGATTATGTGATGAAGTTTCTCATTGGCTTGATTCTTACTCTATGATGCGAAGTCAATTACTTCTCCAATCACCTTTGCCTTCTATGAGCAAAGTATTTTCTCTACTAATGCAAGAAGAAAGCCAAAGATCATTAACTAATACCATTGGCATTTCTATAGATTCACATGCAATGGTTGCTACACAAACATAGAAACCATTTGCTATAAATGGTACTCTGTTTACAAAATCAAAAGCAAAAGTGGATGTCACTTGTTCCCATTATGGATATACTAGACATCTTGTAGACAAATGCTTCCAATTAATTGGATACCCACCTGGATGGAAAGGATCATGAGGCAAGAGAGTTTTTCCTTCTCAACATGGAAATGCAAACACCAAATTATCCACTACAAATGTTGTTTCTTCTTTGGAGTCAAATTCAAGTATCCCAAATATATTTTCTCAGGAGTAAATTTAAAATCTGCCGTCACTTGCAAATAGCTTATCCAATACACAGATTAATTTCAACTCCACAACAAACATTGCTTCTACCTCAGGTATTATATTATGTCACATTGTTTCTGTTGTTAAAAATAATTCTGTCACATTGTTTCTGTTGTTAAAAATAATTCTCCATGGATCCTTGATACAGGAGCAACAGATCGTATGATCTGTTCTCCCCATCTTTTCAATGCAATTCATTTACCCAGTAAACCATCTATGGTCCATTTACCAAATGGCTAATCTGATCCCATTGCCTTCACTGGAGATGTAAATTTCACTTCTGATTTAACCTTACATAATTCCATTCATATTCCTTCATTCAATGTTAATCTCATATTAGCTTCAAAACTAACTAAAGACAATTCTATTGGTTTGTTTTTCTTTCAATCCCAATGCATTTTGTAGAATTTAATTAGTTGGAAGATGATCGGGCCTGCTAAAGTAAAGTCTGGTTTATATCACCTACAACAATCTTCTACTCAAGCAAGGAATTAACTAGATTCAAATTGTGTAACTTCTGTTTCTTTAGAAAATAATTGTAACATCAATGCTGATATTTGACATCTTCGATTAGGACATCTTCCACCTACCAGACTAAAAATCATTAATGAGATAGATTCCAATATACTAGCAAATCAAAATCATATCTGTGAAGTCTGTCCTTTAACCAAACAGAAAAGGCTACCATTCTCATATCAAATAGCTATTCAAATAAAGTATTTCAGTTAGTCCATTGTGACATTTGGGGTCATTTCTCAACCATCTCATATTTTGGCTTCAATTACTTCCTAACAATTTTAGATGACTATACATGATACACTTGGCTTTATCTCATGAAAATCAAGATAGAAACTCGCACCATTCGTGCAAAGTTTCTTTCTTATATTCATACTTACAACACAACTAATCAAACTCTTAGGACTAATAATGGTCAAGAGTTTAACATGCCCAATTTCTATAATGACCATGGTGTAATACATCAATTGTCTTGTATTGAAACACCCCAACAGAATGGTAGTGTTGAAAGAAAACATCAACACCTACTTAATGTTGCTAGAGTTTTACTTTTTCAATCAAAGTTGCCCTTTTCTTATTGGATAGATTGTGTGCTAACAGTCACACATCTTATAAATTGAACCCCTTCTTCTATCCTAAAAAATTAGACACCATACTTTCTTTTATTTCAAAAACATCCAGATTACAACTATCTTAAAATATTTAGGTGTGTGTTTTGCTAGCACGCTCATAGCTCATAGAGGAAAATTCCAACCAAGAGCTTCAAAGTGCCTCTTTCTAGGTTACCCACTAAATATCAAAGGGTATAAGCTTTTGGATCTTGTCACTCTCTAAACATTTGTTTTCATAAATGTGGTTTTCCATGAATCCATTTTCACTTCCATACCAAACACAGTCCACACACATGTCTTTCCTAATTTTCCTCAGGTTTTTGAATCTTCAGAACCCAATTCTACTTCAATTCCTACTACATCAAATTCTCCCATTGAAAACACTCAAACTGAAACTCTTAGAAGGTCTCAAAGGATAAGGAATCCTCCTACATACTTGCAGAATTCAAACAACTTTAGTTACTCAATCATTTCCTAGCTACAATCCAACCTCCAATGCAGGTAAGCCTCATTCTATATTTCCTTACCTTTCTACTTCTCAATTATCTCTTATATATAAAAGCTTTTGTTGTTGCCATTACTTCAACCTTGGAACCTAAAACCTTCAAACAAGTTATTTCTCATCCTCAATGGTAAACTGCCATGGCAGAAGAAATAAAGGCTCTTGAACTAAACAAAACTTTGCATCTTGCTATTTTACCTCCAAACAAGATTGCAATAGGTTGTAAATGGGTTTATCGCATCAAGTTTAAGATTGATGACACAGTTGATAGGTACAAAGCAAGGCTAGTAGCAAAGGGCTACACTCAACAAGATGGGCTAGATTTTTTTGACACTTATTCTCCTATTGCTAAGATGACAACCATGAGAGTATTACTTGCTGTTGTTGCCATAAAACAATGGCATTTACATAAAGTAGATGTAAATAATGCCTTTTTGCATGGAGATCTTGATGAAGAAGTGTACATGCAACTGGCATCAGACTATTCCTCAAATAATGACCCTCGAGTTTGCAAGCTTAAAAAGAGTCTCTATGGGCAGAAACAGGCATCAAGACAATTGTTCTCCTAATCGTCTTCTTCTTTGCTGCAACTTGGCTTCACTCAGGGTAAATCAGATTCTTCTTTTATTCTTCAAACAAACCTCTTCAGCTTTCATAGCTTTACTCATTTATGTTGATGATGTAATTCTTGCATCTGATAGCATTGATCAGATTAATATATTGAATAAATTTCTACATGATTTCTTTACAATCAAGGATCTTGGTGAGCTTAAATATATCTTAGGTCTAGAAGTAGCTAGATCAGCTAAGGGTATTATTGTGTCTCAAAGAAAATATGCCCTGGATATTCTACAAGATAGTGGTTTCTCTGGTTGTAAACTAGTAGCTTTTCCTATGGAGTCTAATCTGAACCTAAGTGCAACTGATTCTTCACCAACTCTCACTGATCCTGGATCATATCGAAGGCTCGTAGGTCGATTGTTGTATTTAACTATAACTCGACCCGACATAGCTTACTCTATTCAAGCACTAAGTCAGTTTATGGCCAATCCAAGTACATTACATCTTCAAGCTGCCGAGAGGGTACTTCGATACATTAAAGCTGCACGAGGATAGAGACTTTTAATGTCTGCAAAATCGCCTCTACATCTACAAGCATACTTAGATAGTGACTGGGGTGGCTACTTGGACACTAGAAGAAGTGTAACTGGGTTCACAGTGTTTATAGGAGACTCTCTTATCTCATGTAAATTGAAGAAACAACCCACTATTAGTAGATCATCTGTTGAATCTAAGTACAGGGTCTTCGCATCAACTACATGGGAAATCCAATGGCTCATATATCTACTAGCTTATTTAAAATGTTCAACATTCTCAAGCTGCCTTATTGTATATTGATAGCAAACCACCCTCTGAAATTGCTTCTAATCCTATGCATCATGAAAGGATTAAACATATTCAATTGAATTGTCACTTAGTTCGGGAAAAATTACAAGAAGGCCTCATTAAAATCATACACATTCCTTCTAAGCATCAATTATTTGACATATTAACCAAACCCCTCGGTTCACTTCTAAGCATCAATTATTTGACATATTAACCAAACCCCTCGGTTCACTCAGCTTTCATCACCTTATTTGCAAGATGAGAATGATTAACATCCATTCTAATCTTGAGGGGGGAATGTTGGAGTTTACAAAATCACATAGAAGGTCTGAAGTTAAAAGCTCAAGAAGCCAAACAGAAACAAAAGACTTGAATTCATGTAATTGGCAGTTTAGTTAGTTATGCAACTATGAATATTAGTTGTCCAGATGGAAAGTTGTAAATAGCCATTGTATCTATATAAGTGAACTGATTATGAACTAATTATATAACATTTGTAATTCATTCGATCATAATGAGAAGAATTGATCATCTTCTTCTTCCATAGCCTCTCCGTTTCTAGCTTACAAATTATACATCTTTTTCTACAATTTTACAGAAACTGAAGTACTTTCCTTGCGCGCAGTACTCGTCAATATAATCTTCTACTGTCTTCTCACTATCGGAAGTTCTAGTACGACACCCCGAGATGGACGCCTAGATGATCCAGCAGCTGCCTCTTCTTTCGGTAATACCATTTTATCTGATCTTTTTTCTAATTCCACTATTTCCCCTTTGTTAATGCTGTCGCTTCCCATATATCTGGGTCTTTGGGATGAAGAAACTCCATGCGCACTAGGACTACTCCTTCTGGGGCTCCATTCCGTGGACAAAGACATGCGAGCTGGAGACAGCATGAATAACTCTTGCTTCTTCCTTCTCTCCCTAACTTCAGCGTGCCATTGCCTTATGATATTAGCAATCTGCTCTTCTAGTACCTTGCTCTTGAAATTTGACCCCATCTGTGACGTCCGAACCAACAACAATGCACACATTAATTGATGGTAATTGCATGCATACATTTTGAAATCTGTCACACACACACACACACACACACACACATATATATGTATACATGTACGTATGTATGTATATGTATGCATATATAAGCAAAGGAACAACATCACAATCTTCAATATCTTCACCTGCGTAACAAGTGCGTAGAGAGGGAGGGTAATATAGCTGCAAAGTACTTGAACTGTCACCCTGAGGAAATCCAACGAATTAGAATCATTAATTCATGTAGGATGAAATATCTGTAGCAGATCATGAACAAACTGTTCTCTGAAATCCTATAATCATTAGAAAGTGAACAATATATATATATATATATATATATATATATATAATATGTGTGTGTGTGTGTGTGTGTATATATGCGTGTATATATATGTATATATATATATATGGAAGATTGGTTGCTAAAGGCAAGGCAGATCTTACGCTAGCACAATTCTGGTTATAATGAATGCAGTATGCTCGTGGTAGCAAGAATTGAAACCAAATTGTATCTGAGAGAGCAGGAAGAGATTGAAACCACAATAAGTATAAGATAAAAGCAATGCTTTCTACAATCTCAAGTATCCAAGTCCCACGCAGCACATGATTTGTTTAAAAAAACAGACACTACCAATATTTTTTTTAGTCTGCGCGAGGCTTACAGATTTAAGACTCATAATTACATTACTTGTCAAATAAACTCTACGGCCTGCTAAGATTTCAATTAATAACAACGGATATAGAAAATAGCAGTCTATGTATGGAAACTTACTGTAACCCAAATGAAGAAGGCCAGCTCGAATGCATTCTAATTTCAGATGTCCACAAAAATTAGTTAGCAGTAGTTCAATGTTGCAGCAAATCATGTTTTTCTTCCAGTTCTATTATATATGATCGAGGGAATTACGTACCACAAATAGAGTATAATGAATAAGAGTTAAGACGAATCCTGGGTGCCGGAACCAGAAGAGACTATCGTTGGGTCTAACAAGAGGTGTTCCTTTAATCACCCTATTCTGATCTTTGATTTGAAGAGCCATTCTCGCAACAATGACTTGGAGTTTGGCTCCTAGAACTAGAACTACCTATTAAAGGAATATATATATATATATATATAGAGGAGTTAGAAATATCGAAATTTAATGTAAGAGTAATGATACCTACAATCCTTTTATTATCATTCTCTCATCATTCTATCATGTGATATAATTAAATGAATATTAGAGATTATTTTTTATGTCCAACTTGCAGAAAGGCATTCATTTGATGCCATACCATGATCGAGATGTTGAGAGGATACTAATAAAATCGATGCAAATAAATAGACTTTTTCTTAAAATAAAACGTGCACAAAGTAGTCAGTGCAGTACTTTAACGTGGACATATATATATATATATATATATATATATATATATATTATAAATTATATTCTTACCAAGAGAGGGATGCAGGATACCCATACAAATACATGCCAACCTGTTTTAATTCAGCATATACAAAAAATCTCATCAGAAAATGACACTGTTAATGGTAATTATTAGAATATTGAAATTGGCTTCAAAATTTCTCTGGTAAATAAAAGGAAAAAACTAAAGTTAACAAATTAAGGGGAAGCATATATACTTACCGTACACATCCACGAGCATGAAGATAACAACTATAAACCACATTAGAGGGCTGTCGAGACAGGAAGAACACATGATCATGATTAATTATAATGATCAGTAGGAGAAGTTGGGCGGGGTACTAATTATAATTAGATCATAATTCAAAACTGCATGTCAAAGGTGTAATTCTCCTTTAACATAAGCATGAAATTTAAACCTCCAGATCAATATATATATATATATAGAGAGAGAGAGAGAGAGAGAGAGAGAGAGAGAGAACCTGATCCCGACCACCTGCTTGAAATCTTCTTCCAAGCTTCGCTGTATATATTTTCGGAAATCGAAGTTGTTGGTGGCCGACAAGTGAGCCTGAGCACATGAGTATATTAATTATGGTCCAAACTGTACGTTTACATATATAGCAGTAGTTTAAAAAAATCAGGAACACAAAGAAATTAAGCTATATATATATAATTACGTACTTACCGAGATGAAACCATGTCTCAAAGTGAGATAATCAACTTTTGCTACGGAACGGAAGAACTGTCTGAAGAAACATTTCTGCATACATGTATGGACCATTTATCCACATCAATCAATATCCAAAGTAGTGTACGTACGTTAGACATTAATTAAGAAACGATGTTAAGTTTTTATTGTCAAGCTAGCTAGCAGCACTCAGACAGATATATAAAAGCTTATAGCTAGGTAGGCAAGAACTCACAATCCAGAGCTGAAACGGTGTTCCCGTACAAGAACTCATGTGCCGCCTTCCAAATGTGGTTTGCCTTGTAAATCTGAATCGATTGGGATCTGATCGATTTATATTAATCATGCATATATATTAGTCATGCACGTACGATTGAGTAGTACATATTAATATATTATTGTAATATAAATTAAAGTAATTAATTAAAACTATATATATATGGCAAGTACGTACGTAGGTACGTACGTACGTACACAAAAATGTAATTTGATAACTTTTAATACTTATTTTTTTTACAGTAATTAATACCTTATACGTACGTTATCAGAAGTTGAAAAAACCTAACTAGCATTAAGTAGCTGATCTTTCATATATTTATATACCACACGACTTACTAGCACGTATATATCACGAATTAATTAATTGTTCACTTTTCTTCAACGTCCTAATAAACACGTTAACGTTTAGTGTACTTATATTGAATCGGTCGCAGTCAAAGATTTTCTCTAAGACACGTATATATTAATGCATGGTACAAGCTAGCGCAGAAGACAATTGAGACGAAAATTAATGGTGATCAAGCCTAGACGAGATACATATTTAGTATAGTACGTTCTAATGTCAAAACTTGCAAAATAATTAACCTCTAGAGATTTTTATGGTGACCTTGTATTCCGTGTGGTGACCGGGATAGTGCTACATGTTTTGTACCTTCTCTGATAAAAACGTGTAGAAAACCGTGTCGCTAATTAGAGCTTAAGAACCTTTGACATGTGAAAATACAGCTTATATAAAGACTTTGATTCTCTAGATCAGTCTTTCCTTACGTACCCATCGGCACGACAAAAATGTTATATATATGTGTGTGTGTGTTGACTAGAAAAAGAGAAAAGAAAAAGGAGTTGATCTAGTTTATACAAATAGCAATATATAACAATATTTTTTCCGTTGAGAGGTGGATCGAAATTATAATGATTTCTGGCTTCCCAGCAATATTATATATCCAAGCTATATATTTGGGTGCTTAGATTTAGCATTTCTGAAGAATTAAAACTGCCTTAATATATTTTATATATATCAGCGTACAAGCTGCAAAGGCCGATTGCTTTAAATATGCTTAATTGGAAGCAGTCATATGAGATGCTAGCATACTGAATATCGAATCATGACAACGTACGTACGTATGATCTAAACACATACCATTGGCAACTTGGTACTCGGTTGTTTGAGTTTCTTTCTCCCAAGCTTCCCAACGTCTCATCTGTTATCAGAGAAGGAATTAAGACACGTACGTACATGAAGTGCAATCATCAATTTGCTTTCTTTTTCTATCGGTAGGTGGTGTGTCAATTATTGTCATGAATAGGAGAAGTTGATAGATATTATATTAATTACCATAAATTTGAGTACTCAAGAAATAACCCAAAATTTTTGCATTGTAATGTCCATTATATATTAGGTGGCCTGTAGGGAATCCGAAGCGTAAACCTTGTTTTACGTACGTACCTTGGCCCTTCCCAAAGCCATAGTGAGAACACAATACACGATCTGCATAACAGCCAGCACGAAAATGAATATGTGAAGCTGCTGGAGGCCATCTTGTGACACCAAGGCAACCTTTCCCTGCAAAATCCTTCCTAATTCTTAGCAATGAAACATTGCGTCCTTTTGATTCATGCCCGTCCTTCAGTAATATTTGTCGAGAAGATGATGAATTTAAAAGGAAAAGCATAAAACAAAAAGGCAAACTATGAAACATACTTTTGAGCTACAAGAATCAACAGAAGCTGCACCAGCAGCAGTACCATTATTTGTACCCTCAGTAGTACCAGCATCATCATCCTCTAGCCACCTATGTGGTTGTGACAAGAGATTTATACTCATCTGCGACAAATTGCCCACAACTACTTTTGCAAAGTAGTGCTCGGATTCCTGTAGCTTTGTAGATTCGGAAGTGTCCACCCTTTTGCGGCATGGAAGCATGACGTTCCCAGCATCGACAGGTATGCATATTTTGGAGATACGTTCCTGAGTTACCGCCAATAAGAGGGACAGAAACCCCAGAAGCATCAATTCTGTACAAATTAATATTCTCACACAAAAGATCATGAATCAGAACATTAATAACTCCAAATTAATATCAAACACACTGCATGCATGCATGAAGTTCTACGCGCGACTTGATTAATATTTATGTTGCATGCACCTGATTTAAGTTTCTCCACTGCATCGAACAACGCATTTTTCCGATGCCTCTTCAGCCACTACACCATTTTTTTCACGTTATATAACTCCAAGTTTATAAATCCGTACACAATATAAATAGCAAAAGACACCTCAAAAGAATAAAGATATATATATACATACTTTGGTAAGAAGATGAATGGAGTGTTCGAGGATAATGGAGATGGAGATGAAGAAGAAACAAACTGCGGCAAGAGCCCATGTCGGAGTGTTTTGGAGAGAGCGAGCGGACGAGTCTCCGGCCGCCATGACCCTCGATCGCTTCTCTCCCTGTGATTTTCTTATTAGGATTATTATTTATTCTAGAGGAGCCGAGACTTTTTCTAGCCATATACAACGTCATATATAAATGCTCTTTCTCTTTCTGAATACAGAGTCAATATACATACATGTCCAAACACGTCAGCAACATAAATTTAAAGAGTAATGTTTTATACAGTTATGAAGTATATAAATATTGTACAATTATTTTAAAAAAGTAAAATTCACGATTAAAAAATTATTATTTTTTTATATAAATCTCATATTAATTCACTTTTTTTAAAAAGACGATAGACTATTACATAATCACGATTGCAAATAAATATCATTTCTCTAAATTCAAAGCACAAGTCGTCCGGAAATATTACAATGCACTTCTTCTTGACTTTATAGGTACAAATATCCCAGAAACAACGGATAGGAAACGTTATTCTTGAATTTCTTCTGTTTTTTCTTATATTCACACTCGGCTCCTTCATTACACTTGGAAATCAATTTTTAAAAAATAAATATTTATTAAAAATTAATTTTTTATATATATAAATTTAGTCCTAAGGAACGTGTAATTAATATCGTTTTTTTAAAATGTTGCGATTATAATCGCATCTCTGATTTCCATCGGATCATATTTTGACGTGGCCACTTAGCTACTGTGGGATGTGACGTCATTCCTTGTTCTGGAACTTCAACTTCTACTCACATTTTCCAATCAAATTAAGCCGAATTATGCTATTCATTAGCCCCTACACAGCAGAACACAAAATTTTTTATTTTTTTATTTTTCTAAATTTTTTTAAAAATTTTATTTAGTTTTATCTTTTTAAAATAATTGAATTCTTCTATCCATTATCTATATACTACACATTTTATAAGAGAAAAAAATTAAAAAAATAATAAAAAGAATGATGTGTGGTGTATGAAACTTATGAATAGAAATTTTCAATTAAGCCTCTAGTAATTTGTTTGATCAAAATCTTGGATTTACAGCTAGAAAAGAAAAAAAATCAATAATCACCACTTATTTACACAGTCATTTGAGATTAAATGAGATGATATAAAAATTAAAATTTTTTAAAAATATTATTTTTAATATTATTTTTGTTTAAAAATTTAAAAAATTAAATTATTTATTGTATTTTATTTTAAAGTTTGACAAAATTATAATGATTAAATAATATAAGATAAGATGAATTGAATTGAGATGTTTCACTATCCAAACTAGGTCTCAATCAATCGATGTTCGGTTTGGCTTCAAACAGGTCATGTCTCGTATCGATTTTTATTTAGCAAAACCGATTAAAAATCGATTTAGTTTCAATTTTAAATTTTACAATATTAGTTTGTACTGAACTGGACTGGTACTTATATATATATATGATTTTTTTAACTTTTTATATAGAAAATATTTTTATATGATTTATTTATTTATATTATATACTCAATTGTGAATTAATATAACATAAAATTAATCTTATAAATCTTAGTATAATATTTGATATAACATATAAATTTTTATTTTATAACATAAGATTTTAATCTTAAATATGAACATTAATATTAAGTTATTAATATGAACTTCATTTATATATATATATATATATATATATATATTAAGGATAAATAAAATTTTGGCATAATACATTATAATATATATATTTTTTATAAATATATTTCTACACATTTGATTATATATACTCATATAAAAGGTCTATAGTCTAACTTATATAAACTAAAGTTAAATTCAATACTATTCACTACAATAAAAAAGAATTATTGGGACGATTTTCTTTTCGGGATCAAAGGAAAATTGTCCCAAAAAATAAAATGTAGGGACAAATTTTAAATTTCGTTCCTAAAAAATGATGGAAGGTGTTTACCGTTTGAAGTATTTAGGGACGAAATTTTTTTTAACTCTAATAAAATAACCGTTCGAACATTCATGAAAACCATTCGAACAAAATAAAATAAACATTCAAATGGAAATTATATATGGTCGAACGACAATTTGGCGTGTTAAGTTAAAAAATTTAGCAGGATATTGAATACCATTCGAGCAACATACAACAACATTCGAACATTAAGGTTAAACATTGTTCGATCATATATTATATATGATAGGACAGGAAGTTGGCGGGTTAAGTCAATAAATTTAGCAGGACATTGATTTACCATTCGAACATATTACTGTATTGTTTGAATGGTACGTTAATCAAAGTTGGAATGTAAAATGAAGTGTACAAACAGTGATGTTACATATTTTAAAATTATTTTTTATTTTATTTTATTCTTGTCAAACTAATTGATTTGTTTTACTTATCATCTATACATCAAATACTTGTTATAAGAAAAATAAAAATAAAATAAAATAGGTATAGTATGTGGTATGTGGGGATGATAAGTAGAATTATTTATATGGATAAATATTTAATTTATATAAAAATTATGAGTTAAATAATAGAAATAATATAAATCAGTAATTAATTTAGAAAAGAAAAAAAAGATTTAATTCATAATTAAATCAAATTTACAAAACACCAAACTATATTGTACATACCAAAAACAAAACAAATGTACAAAAAAGATAGAAACTACTAAGATCCCAACTCTCTGCACACATCCTCGACTATAGCGAAACGTGTTTCTATCTGTGTAAACGAGTATTGATCGTGACCTGAGTTTAGGTGTGTGCAACCGAGCCGGATATTTTTCTAGTCCAGTCACTACAACAGAAAAGATATTTTGGGACGATTTTTCTTTAGGACGAATTGAAAATTGTCCCAAAAAGTGAGATTTAGGAACGTTCCCAATAAACAACGGAATGGCCAGACTGTTCGTTCGAAAGGTCTAGTTATGGACGAATTATTTTGTCCCAAATAAGTTAACCGTTCAAACATTAATGATTCACTATTCGAACATCTAAATTGGATCATCCGAACCTAATTTTGGAGTGTTAAGTTAATTTTTTTAGAGAGAAATTGATACACCGTTTGAATGTTACAATTTAACCGTTCGAATGATGTCTCAGCACTATTCAAACATAATTTGAAGGGGTCGAACGGTGACCATTTTTTTTTTTTTGCAGAATTATATTTATATTAACTAGTAATTATAAGAAATTGGTTAATTAAATAATAGGAATAATATAAATTAATAATTAGTTTAGAAAATATAAAATAATACTATTTCATAGTTAAATACTGAATTTAAAAAACACAAAATATTGTCATTGCTAAAAACAAAAATAAATAAATAAATAAATAAAAGATAGAAGGTATTAATTAAGATCCCAAGTCTTTGTACACTTCCTCGACTGCTACTATACATTCCTCTATTTGTGTCAGTCGAGTACTAATGGTGACCTGAGTCGCAGACATGGCATCAAACTCTGTACGTAACGTAGTAATCTCTGTAAGAAGCACAGACACAGCAAAATGGATCTCCATACACACTGCATCGATCACCAATGATGTCTGTTTGCTGATTGTTGCATGCACAATCTCAGCCATCTCCTCACGAGTAACATTGTTTACTGATGCCTCGGCCCGTGTGGATGTCTCAGCAGCTGATACTCCATGATCTCCCGGCTGTGCATCTCTCTGAGGATCAACTGGTTCTAGAACATGTCCACGAAAACGCAGTCTCGTGTGTCCCATGCTGCATGAGAGGGTGATGCTGTTTATCGGTCCCATCGGCTCTTGTTTATGCTCGGCAACATTAGGCACAACACCAACAAATAGTAGAAATTGGGTGATCAGGATTCCGAATGGCAGCATATCCATCGAAATGTACCGAGACTTTGATCGAATCCTATTGAATATATACCCCACCAAGTCGATAGGAATGCCACGAGCAACCCGTATCATAAATTTCGTCCGATCAATGCTAACCTCTGTCTTGTGCTGCCGAGGGTCAATGTTGTTGGCAATTATCAAATTCAAGATCTTGAAGAGAGAAGATAAATCTGCCTGTTTGATACTCTTCATCCTGTCATACGGTGGAGTACCTAGACCGACAATCAAATCCCTCACCTCATGATCAACAAGTGTATTGACCTCATCAGTACAAAGTGATGTCTCCTCCTCAGCTATCTTCACCTCAGTTGAAGGATTAAACTCTCTAGGCATCACATTTGGATATGCATCTGGCAGCCTAGGAATACCGAGATGCTCAGAAAGTCCATCCAATGAAAATACAACGGGTACTCGGACAGAGATCCTGTAGGCTCCTCCGTCATCTGGGCTGGCACTACCGAGCTCTCTATAGAACTTAGCAACAATGTCAATATAGGAGATTGGCTCACATGCTTCCTCCCGCTCGTCTAGGATAGGTCCCTAACTATGATCGCTGAAGACTGATGGCAGTGAATGACCCTCCCAGACAAGACTCTAAAAATCAGAAATCTTCACCGGTCACTCCAATGAAATAGTCATCTCCCTAACTGGACCACTACTAGTCTTAGCAGGATTGCATCACTTACGTCCCGCCCTAGAAGAAGACATTATAATCAATCTAAAATTTACAATTAAAAACTAGATATACAACATTAATAATAAAAATACAATAAATAATTATTCACAATACTTTTAAACGAATAGCAATTTAATAAAGTGAGACATTGTGAATAACATAATTTTTAATAAATAATGTCACATTATTCAATATTAATTAGATTAATATTAATAGAAATATAATATTAAAAAAAGGCTTGTTGTAAATTATGGCATTAATTTAATTATAATGTAGAAATTATTCTAGTTAAAATTTAATGGAACTATAATATGGAATAAAAAAATAATTAATAAATATTACTAAATTTAATTATACCGTTCAAACGTCTAAAATAGTGCTCGAACGGTACACCTGTACAGTTTGAACGTGTAAAACAATGTTCGAATGTATAACTATGACCGTTAGAACACCCAATATAGTAATCACACGGTAACTGTAATGTTCAAACATTTACATGAACAGTCGAACGGGTGGAATTGGCCTGATCGTTTGAACTTCTAAAACAGCGTTCGAATGGTTAGTGAATACCGTTCAAACAATGTTTATAGCATTCGAACAGTATATGAATCGATTTCGTAGCCCAGACCGAGTCGACTCAGCCCTTGAAACCCATGGAATCCTTTGATTCGATGGATTTTTCACCAAAATAAATCAAATAGAAACCTAAATAAACCTTCCTACAATGGATTAAAGCAAATCTACGATGAGTACTAATGGATAAATCTCTTTATCCTAATTCAAATAAATCTACACTATTAAAAGATACTATATTATATGCTATATATATACTATATGATATATGCTTTAAATCACTATATATATCACTATATAAATCACTATAGATCACTAGTATGTAGTATCATATAGTAATACTATACTATATGCTATATGATACTATATATATACTAGTATATTAGTGATAATATGCTATAGTATCATATATATATATACACACACACACTAGTATAGGGTGTGCATGCCCCCACACACTCTGCAATATAAAAGTTAATAGATATGGAACTCACGGGAAAAAATCAGATAAAAAAATTAAAACTATACTTTTTGCCAAGGGTGTAAAAAAAAGTGTACTAGTAAAATTGGTCGAACGGTGTGTTCAGTTCGGTTTGTAATCGGTCCAGTCCAATTCCGAAACCTAATAATCAAAACTAGATAGAAGATGGTCTGATTTCAATCTTGATATTGACAAAATCGATTTGACCTGAACTTGACAGGTAGATATATATTAATTTTTTATGTTATATATAAAATATATTATATTATATAGATTATATGCTAAGTTTCTAATTAATATAATATGAAATTTTAATCTTATTATTCATGATTATTAATCTTATAAATTTTAATATAAAATTTGATTATGATATAACATAAATTAATCTTATAGTTTTTAATATAACATTTGAATTTAACTTATAAATTTTAAATTTATAACATAAAATTAATATAACTTGAAACTTTAATCTTAAAGACGAACATTAATATTAAGTTATTAATTGAAAACCAAAAAAATAAAACAAAATTGAAACAAAAAAACTGAAAATTTCAGTTTCGGTGACTGCTTCACTTCTAAAATTTATCCAAAACCGGACTAAACTGGATAGTTTACACTTCTACTTTTTTCCAATGAGAGTGCTCGATACTTGCCCACCATGGGACAACATATTCATTTCTCCTTAAAAAGTAAAATATATTTAATTATCAATTTATGTTTGAACTCTAACACCAAATAGTTCGAACGTGAAAAGTTGTGGCAGGAAATAAAGACAGGAACTGAATAGTCAAATTTTGCAACCATGTGATATTGATCCAAAATTAATATTTTTTGAGTTGCATGCACATTGGCGCATGGTCCTTCAAATAGAGCACTCTGATACACTATTGCATGGTTCGAGATTATAGGTTCCATACCATGTATCATAAGCGTAATTGGAAGCCTCAAAACTATGGTGTGTTGGTCGAGGGTAGTGATTAAGTTGAGTTATTGCATATTTTAATACATTTAGAATTAATATATTTTAATTCTTTCATTACATTATTATTAGTTTTAGATAGAAAAATGATTAAGATGAATAAATCTGAGTTGTGATTTAAATTGATTAATAGCATGAATTTATGCTTAATTTTATAACTTGTGATTTAATTGAACAATGTTTCTTAACATGCATAACATATTTTTGATATTCTATTTTTTATTTTTATTTTATTTTATTTCTAATTCTTATTTTTAATTTTTTTTATATAGGTTAATAAATAAAAATAAGACTTTGACTTGGTCTTCATGGAGTTGGACGTGGGAGACACATGCTAGTAGTTCTTTTGGTTTGACTTAGTCTTCATGAAGTTTGAAAGAGATTTATTGAGTGCCACACGTCAATTGGTAGTGATAGGAGGAATTCAAATCACATTAGAACTTTGACCAAGGGCACACGACCTGAGAGAGGCAACATTAATTCTATGCACTTTTGACCTACAAATTTTTTTTTTTTTTAGAGAGTGGCGCCTCACAGAGATATAGATTTCCTTTGGGGAGCATTTTCGGCCGCATAAACTTTTCTTTTTGAGGAGTATTAGGCCGCACATACCAATTAATTCTCTCAAGCAGTCATTAAGCCGCAGCACATATATTTTGTGGATGAATTTTTCAGTGCCGTTTAAGAGCTCTTTAAAGAGTCTAGTTGTTGCTACAGTCCAGCCTCCTCCACTGCCTTCAATCTTCATCTCCATTCAATTGGCTTGCTCTTTTCATTCCATACTTTTTATTTAATTTCAGTTTAAAGTTTATGGAATATTTTTGAGATTTTTGGGTTATAAGTTTGGGTAATTTATTTGCTGTTTATTTACTTCATGTTATTTATTTTTCTCGCTTTTTTAAGCTTTCATTTAATAGTAATTACAATTGCTATGGATTAATTTTGAGAATTTGTGATTTGAATACAATGATGAACTCTAGAATCTTAATTTTGGAACTTTTTAATTTTCAGTTCGTATTTTATCAATTACTTTCTAATATAGTTTAATTCTTAGCTTAGTTTTATTAATCTCTTAATTCCATTGCATATTAGATTGATTAAAGTTTAATTAGGACTTAAGTAATTTTAGTTTTATTGTTTAATTTTCAGATTAATTAAGATTGTTTAGTTTAGTTGATTCTTTGATTGTTAATTTCAATTTGCTAGTCTTTTACATTTCATTTCAACACTCAAAAATCTAAAAATATGAATTTAGTCCATGACTAGTGTCATTTTTCATTCTTGTTGCACTCTTCCATCCATTGCACATACCATCATTTTTATTTTCTCTTTGTGAATATTTTCACCATTTTAAACGAGTTTGATTTTAAGTAACTTTTTTCGAGAAGACGATTTAGGAATTTTATTCCTAATTATTACATGACATTCTCTTGCACTTGGGATAGCCTTTGTGTTACTCATTTTTGAGTGAGTCAAGTAGTCATGCAATACAGGATATTGACTACTATGCTATCATTCGTGATATTATTGAATTGAAATACCGAGGAGGAAACGTGACATATTTATTTAACTGTGATTGGTTGGATCTAGGCAGTTGTAGGGTATCAATACATAGAGATAGCCACTTTACAAGTACCAACATTGCATGTAAATTGTATGAAGATGATCTATTTGTATTAACTTGCGAAGTGACCCAACTGTATTACTTGGTTGATCTAATGAAAGTGACTGATGAAGACAATAGAGAGAAGTTGGTGAGTTGTACTGAAGTTTGTTCCTCAGAATAATTATGATGCTAGAATGGTAATGGAGGATCTTAGCGAAGCTGAGGATGACACTCTTGAGTATAAAGGCCTACCAAGCCAATGGACAAAGTATTAATTTATTTGTTAACCTTAGTGCATACGAACCAGTCCCACTATGTAGAGATGATGTACGTTCCATCCAAACATCTCGAAGCATCGGTATTAAGTGATCATCCAGTTGAAGATCTTGATGGCTCGGAAGAAGAAGAAGAGCAAGATGATGAAGATTCCGAAGATGAGGCTGATGCCGTGAATGATTTTATTTAATAAAATTTTGAAACAAGCATGAACAATACGTCTGAATGATGATGTAGAATAAATGTAGTAAATTATTTATTTTGAGTAGATGAATGTATATATTTCTTACCCTTTCCATAATTACTTATACGCTAATTCATTAGCAATGATAATGAATTGGAAGAATGCTATTGAAAAGGCAATGAAAAAGTTTGCCTCCGGCGCTAAGTCCAGAACTAGAGCCAATTGAGGACTCGTCAACTAAGGACCCCACCCCTAATCTTGATACATCAGAGGCAGACCTGTCAAATCCTAACAATAAATACATTGTTTCTTAAAATTTATTATTTATATATTAGTTAGGAAGAATTACATGTTTTCAATACATTTAAATATATTAGCTAATTCCTCGATACATTGTAGGTGTGGCATAACACGTAGCCCAAGTTTGAAAAAATTGAGATGGCACAAAAAAATCAGGATCAATATCCCCAATGAGTGCAATAGAGGTGTAGATGACAGAAGCACATGGCTTTCCTCCTATGTTGGGGCAATCGTTAGAACTTATGCACCTTTTCACGTACGATCTTGGCAAGATGGTCTAAATGAAGTTAAGGATCACATTCAGACGACTCTAGTGAGTTTATATACCTCAAGTTTTTTGAGTAATTTATTAGTTTATTTGTGAGGTGATGTCTCTGTTTATATGCTCAATATCTTAATTATTCACTTCTTAGAATGAATAAACCAACACAATATATATTTTGTGACGTACTTCTTGTATCGGTACGTGGACAGTTTTTAACCGTCACAAAAAACATTTCGTGACCTTTTTATTTTTCGCGACATCCGTCAAAGAAAATACAATCTGTTGTAGTGACCTCAAGATTGAAGACTATATTTTTCACATTTTTAATTAATGTCACGTATTTGTAAAACTATATTGAACTTACCATATCTTAATTTGGGAGTGTATCTGAAGAGTAATACAAGAAAATTAATAGAAGGAATAATTAGCTGACATTCTTTATACATGTGGCAAGAATTGGCATGCCTCAATTGACCATTTTGAAAGGAACTTAATTTAGATCAATTAAGTCATTTAAAACTGCGTGATCTACTTTGAACAGAGCTAGTTTTCCTCACAATATATTTCACAGAGTGGCGAGTAGTTGAGGGATGCATGGAAAATGCATTCAATTTGATAGTTACGTACGGCCTGTTCATACTTCGTATATACTAAATCTTTGACTTGGTAGTTGTGGGTTATTTGTTTCATTTGGGCCTTAATTGCATATTCCCGTGCTTGCTCGTATATATACGTACATACTGCTAAGGTTACGATTCATTTCACTCTGTGCAAATACTATTTTGCCCTCATTTGCACAATTACTTTTTTGTCCTATTTTCTTTTAGCTCACATTGCACAATTACATTTTTTGTCCTCTAATCTTTGAGTTCACATTGAAGTTTTGAACAATTACTATTTTGCTCTCATTTGCACAATTACATTTTTGTCCTCTAATTCATCATTAAAAATACAATTAAATTTTTAATCAAGAACCATCAATAAGTTTTATTGTATTACCAAAACCTCAATCGTTACAATATTTACCCTTCATAACAGTATTCATAATCTGCATAGGTCTTCTTCTAACCATATCCTTTCCTCTGTTTGCAATAATGCCATTTTTGCAAGTAGATGAGCTGCTACATGATTTGCTTCTCTGAAGATGAAAATCACTTTCCAGCCAAGTATTTCTTTTAGCATGCATTGAAGGAAACTTTACAATCACCTGAGATCACCATTTTAAGCTTGGGCTTGAAGGAAACTTTCCATATCTGCACTTTTAGCTTTAACCACCTGTTTTGGATTCAAACTTTTTTTCAAAAACAAAATAATTTCTTATGATCCATATTCTTCTCATGATAAAGACTGCAAGCTTTGTCTCTTCAGCTTTCAGCCTTGAATTTAAGCCCATCCATAGTTCTTTAAAATCAAATACTGAGTTAGACCATTTCCTTACAGGACTTATAGGTTCAACCCACACATCACTAGGAGAAGGACAACTACATATAGCATGTACAATAGTTTATGCTTTCCTTTCACAAATTGGCTAGAGATCACTTTCAACTACCCTCTTCGAAGAAGGTTCTACGGAGTTGGTAACAGATCATGTCCTGATTTCCATATAAAGTATTTAAGCTTCGCTGATACTTGGAGCATCCATATGTGTTGCCAATCAAGATCCCTCACTGATGAGCCAAAAGTTTTCCCATACTTCTGTCTTTTCATTGTATATTTCTGATGATATGCACTCCTAAAAGAAAATTTCCCATTTACAGTGTATCCCCAAATCAATCTATCTTCACCATTCTACTTACAGGCATGCTACATATAGCTTCGGCTTCTTCTGGCATAAATGTTTGAGAAATCAAGTCTTCCTTCCAGCAGCATTTATTGTCATCTATAATTTCTGACACTGTTGCATTACTATTTAACATGTGTACTGGGGATTGTACTTTAAAAGAGGTAGGCATAGGGATCCATCTCTCTTGCCAAATCCTTATGCTTCTTCCATTTTCCACTCTCCATAGCATTCATGCTTTGACTAATTCCAAATATGACCATATACTTCTCCATATCAATGATGGAGTAGAGCCCAACTTTGCCTCCAACAGGTTACCATTCTTGAAATATTTCTCCCTCATTATTTTTGTCACTAATGATTAGGATTGTTCTGCATTCTCCATATTTGTTTTGCAAGGATGGCTTTATTGAAAGAATCAAGGTCTCAAAAACCTAAACCACATCTCTTCTTTGATTTACCCATTTGTATCTAGTTTTTCCACTTAATGTTTTTGTCATTCTACTTGTGAAACCACCAAAATTTCGCCATCATAAACACACTCATTGTATATGTTGGAATTGCTTAAATCACTGTCTTTAGCATAATTTCCTTCCCTGTCTGGGAAAGAAAGGTGTTCCTCCAGCTGCTAATCTTAGTCCAAACTCCCTCTTATAATGATCTGAAAGAGTAATAGTTTGAGTTTCCCACCATTAAGGTAAACCCAAATATCTTTCACAATTGGTACTTATAGGTACCTGAGTAGCTCTCAGAATCTGTTGTTTATCTACTTCTCTTGTGTTAGAACTGAAGAACACATAAGCTTTTTGTTTGTTTAGATTTTGGCTCGATGCATTCTCATATTAATATTAGAGTAATAGATGGACTATTCTTCTAATATTAATTCCTCATGCACCAGGGATTTTGTTTAAGTTCACACTATCCTCATTTACACAAATACGTTTTTGTCCTCATATGCACAATTACATTTTTGTCCACAAATAAAATTTTCTATAATATTAATTAGAATATAATAATAATGATAATGATAATGATTATAATGATAATGAACTGACAAATCATCTAAATTGAAGATCTTGGTTTATTGAACTTTTATTGAACAAATTAACAACTTTGGATTTTTTTTATATTTCTTCTTAGATTTAAAAATAATATTATTTTTAGTATATAATATTATTTGAAAAATAATTATTATCTTCATATTATTTTTCATAGTAAATCATAAAAATAAATCATAGTCATTGGACTAATAATATTTTCATTTTACAAAATGCAATTAATATTTTTAGATTCCAATTTACGCATCAGTCTTAGGGTGTAACCGGTCCAGTTCGGTCCAGTTTTGGATAAAATCTAAGACCGAACTGGTATGTACCAGTTTTGTATTATACTTTTTTCAATTTCAAATGAATAGTCTATTTTTGTGTTTTATCATTTTAATAACAATTATATACAGTAGTTTTCTCTTAAACAATTAAAAATAATGTTATTTTATTTTATCACTTAATATAATAATAATAATAATATATTATTATTATTATTAGTATGTACATGTCTGATTGGTCTCATAACAAGAGTGGAGCAATGCATGTCCTATTATGATTTCAATATAACGAGTTCTTAACATTTGATTTGTTATGTGTTCAATAATTTTATATTTTTTGTTTCCTTCATTTTTTTTTATTTATAATTATAATCATTTGTAAATTTTGTTGAATAAATTTATTATTATCTCTAAAATTAATCATATTTATTATTTTAATTTATATGCATCTTAAAATTTATATTTATAATATAAAAAATGCAAGAGCACTTTCGATAGGGAAAATGTGCCTGAAAATGTGCCTTGCACATAAACTCTTCAATTCTGCTACGGGCAAGGGACTTGGCGCAGGTATTGCACACACCTGCCATGTCAACGATAAATAAAGAAAGAAAAAAAGAAAATGGAAGATGAAAGATGAAAGAAAACACGGAAAGCCTTTTCTCTCCCCTCCTATCAATGGAAGCTCTAAATTTCATCAAGTTCTGGAGAATCACTACCACCACCAATGCCTTCACCGCTATTGCATCTCCTAATCATCCTGTAGAAAAAGTTGGTGAACTTGAGGATGAAGAAGGATGAAGAAGAAGACTCTTTCTTCGACTTGAAAATTATTGTTTATGATTCTGACGGCAAGAGAGAAAAAACCGACACCGACCCAAAAACCAACAATCACAAAGAAAACAAAACCATGCTCGAGTCTGTGGAATGCCACCGCAACCCAGCCAAAATATTCGGCTTCAACTTGTTGGTGCCAACCCTCTCTCTATCTCGTAAGCTCTAAGACTCAGTCCCTAATCGCTCTGTTAAAATCTTCTCCCAGATTCCAAGTTCTCATGTTCAAGAGGAAAAAGTCAATGCCAACATCAAAAATAGAGAAAACAAAGTCCAGTGCACCAATCGCATACCGAATGATGAGGTGGACTGAGCGGTCAGATGCCATTTAAAATAAAAATAAAAAAAGAGAAAAAACGTCGGCTTCAGATCCCTTCATCTCTGTCCTCTCCCAAATCTCTTCCTCTAACTTTCAGCCGGTCTCCTCTGCATCAACGGATGTGAACTGAACAGCTGACGAATGCTACCCATGACCCCCACTACTCTTGCTCTTACCCTCACCTCCACCGTGTGGATGATCTATTGGATTCATAGCCACTCCTCCAACTTTTGGTCTTATACCCAGCCATCGGTTCAATGTTATGGATCATTGTTCCAATACGCATGGCAGCAAGTGGCCTGCAACTCCCACTTTGCGAAAATAACAAACAATAAGACTTGGTACACAATTTTGTATTTTTATCAGTTTCTGACCAGATGTCAGAGCAATGAACTCAAATATAATTGAGCCTGATGCACTAGTTCACATGCTTGTGTTGAATTCTCATTATCCTCTCTTGAAAATGTCCAGAGGAAAAGACCAAATTGCATGGACTATGAAATAGCAACGGGCTTTCGACAAAAAACTAAAACGAAGACAATAGTTTGGCCCACCTAAGCAGAGTATTTTATTTCCAAGGATCAAAACAAGAAAAAAATTGAAATCAATCTATCCTTTTCAATTATCCAGGATGAAGTAGCAACTCGAATTTCAACCTCTAAAGTGAGATTAATACAGCAATTTGGCCCCGTAAAGTAGTTTCTCTCATATTTCCAAAAAAGAACAAAATCAAACTTCGTTCTTTTTAGAAGATACTGCCTAATCAAAACTTTAATCATTTTTGCGAGAAAGACCAAAGCTTTTGGTTTCTATACTTCCATAGTGTTTTCTCAGCAACCAAACACTTTTTTTTTTTAAATCCATCAATATCAATGGTATCCTCAGAACCAATTAGTGGGTGGTCAAAGTAAGAAAAATGTAAAAGCTGTGAAAAAGAAAAGTATAGGAGGAGAGACTGCGACGAGCAAAGTTGTTGTAGAGAGAGTGGCTGATTGTAGGATGGACAAGATTGAGATGGAGGTTGAGCTTGTTGAAGAAGCTGGATGAAGCACGGCAAAGAGCAAACGATGGGTTAAAAAATCAAAACGCGCAGTTCCGATCCCTTCCTACAAAGCGCTTCTAATTTCGTCTCTCCCGCCTCACCCATGCGCACCGTTTCGCACCGTTTCATTAAATCACGTTACATGTCAGCTTTGGTGTGCTTCGGTGCGCAACAATGCCTGAAAGAAGAGTTTTCCTTTTCTCCTTTTCTAAATTCTTACCTAGTTCAACAATAAAAGAGGCTATAGCCTCATGAATAGTAATTTGTGTTTGAGTTCACACCATCTCATTTGCACAATTACTTTTTTCCCCTCATTTGTATTTTTCTATTCCACAATAAAAGAGGATATACTCTCATGAATAGTTATTACTGTTTGAGTTCATACCATCCCATTTGCACAATTACAATTTTGCCCTTAATTGCATAATTACATTTTTGTCCTCTAATTCATCATTAAAAATACAATTAGATTTTTTGTTACTTTAATAATAATTACAATATAATAATAATAATAATGAAATATTAATATCTTACAAATAATGTCAATTGAAGAATTTAGTTTATTGAACTTTTGTGAAACAAATTTAAAACTTTGGTTTTTTAATATTTCTTCTTAGATTTAAAATAGTAGTATTTTTCGTATATAATATTATTTGAAAAAATTAACAATTATCTTCATATTAATTTTCGTAGTAATACATAAAAATAAACATAGTCGTCGGACTAATAATATTTTCATTTTACAAAAGAAATTATTATTTTTAGGTTCCAATTTATGCATCAGTTTATAATTGGTATTTAATTTATTATATTCACTGTTATATCCATGTTGTTTTCTAAAAAAATTAAAAATAATTTTATTTTATTTCAGTTCATTATTTTCAAACTAAAATTATTTTCATTTGAAAAAACATTATAATTTTTTTAAATTTCAAATGAATAGTCTATTTTTACATTTTATCATTCCAATAATAATTATATCTATTTTCTGAAAAAATTAAAAATAATATCTTTTATATTTTTCATTTAGAAGAAAAATATTATTAACAGGACTATACATTTTAGTCTTGTACCCGGCCTTGCCAACTTTTCTGACCCGACTCGATTCAAGTTGGGTCGAAAAATGAACATTGTGAAATTCTTTTGAATCTCACCAGTTCGGTTCACATAATTAACTGATGGCCGAAATGTTGCCAAATTACTAGAACAATCCTGATTCTATGTGGAAGGGAATTCTGCCCCACCCCCCACCCCTGGGGCCGCGAGGCCACCTTGAGATGGGCCTGGCCCGAACCACACGGACACTAGAAGGCTTGGGCCCCGGAGCCTGGAACCACATGGCGAAGGAGCAAAGAACTCCCACCCCTACACCACATGTTGGGCACGTGCCTCAAACAAAGACAAGGAAGTGCCATGGTCGCAATGTAGAGACACCTGTAGACGACAACAGTTTTAGGGAGCACGCCAAGTTAGAGAAATGGAATGGTGGTCATAGTCCATTCCCTTCGATGAAAAGGACAACGGGCATGCCACCTCGAGTAATGGCGACCCCTCTTCCACCCAAATCCTAGGTCCCTCAAATGGATATGCATGATGGGTTCCAGAACCCCCATGAATACCTAGAGACCTTCAAAGCGCACATGACCCTTAATGGAAGAAATCGCATGTCGAGGATTCCCATTAACACAAGAAGGCGCGGCGAGTGGTTCACTGCGCTATCACCAGGGATGATTGATAGTTTCGTCGAGCTGGCTTGCATTTTTTGAACACAGTTCATGGAGAGCAGAAAGTGGAAGAGGCCAGTGGTGTACCTCCTGACCATGAAGAAGTAGGAGGATGAAACTTAAAGGAATATTTGTCTCGATTCAACAAATAATGGATAACCATAGACAACCAAAATGAGAAGATCACCTTGGCCACCCTCCTAGGTGGAATCTAGCCCCTAAATCCATGCATGGTGGAGCTTGCAAGGAAGACCCCTACGGTGCATTGACCGCGCGGATGGTTTCATTAAAACCGAAGACCCCTAGACCAGGCCAGCTAGAAAGCCATTAGGTCCTCCCGAGGAAAGGTCCCGGAGAAACCAAAAAAAGCACAGTACGACACAAGGTGGGGTGAGAACAGGATGACTAAACCTTAGGGGCCAAGACGGACCCATACCAACCTGGCCATATAAGAAGAAAACCAGACGACATCACAACAAATTGGTCAAAAGGACCGAAGAGATCACCATTTTTCACTTATCACCAATCGAACCAACGCTAGATTGAGGACTGCTATACTCTAAAATGAAGAATGGAAAAGTTGGAGTGACTAGTCACCCAACATCCAATGAAGGACTAGCAAACAGCTGAGCATGCCGATGGGTACGCAAGAGCACACTGGTGTGAAGCCTCAAAGAAGAAACGAGTCAGGGATAGGACCCCACAAAGTTCGTGCCGTCGTATCCAAATGCGCCACGATAGCTCATTGGGAAAGATTAGGACCATAGTAGAGGGTACGCCGGGGGTGTCCCTACCTCCTCAGTACGCATGGTTCATACACGAAGAGCTCGATTTGAAGAATTATTCATAGTAGAGAAGTCTCGAAATAAGCAACAAAGATGCTCAGATGCGACTACCATCACTTTCGACAAAGCATACAGCGAGGGGGTACTACACCCCCACGATGACGCCCTCGCAGTGACCATGTTAGTTGCCAACTTCATGACACAGAGGATCCTAATAGATAATGGTAGCTCCGCCGACATCCTATTATGGGATGCATTCTCCAAGATGGGCATTGACCTGAATTGCCTGCACCCCACTCCCATGCCACTTAAGAGCTTCATAGGAGACATGATCTAGCCATTAAGAGCCATCATCCTTCCAGTATTGGTTGTGAAGGCCCCTAAGTCCGTGGCAATCATGACCACTTTTTTGGTGGTGAAAGCCCCCTCCTTGTACAACACAACCTTAGGATAGCCCACTCTGAATAACCTAAGGGTGGTGACATCGACATACCATCTGAAAATGAAGTTCCCCGCCAGAGCAGGAGTTGACGAAATCAAGGGGGAATAGGTGCTAGCTCGAGAATTTTACGTACAAGAACGAAAGGCCAGAGGTAGCGAGGTACAATGTGACAGCCCTAGCTTGGAGTGCCACCATGAGCAAGAAAAACACTTGGCAAAAGGTTGGTTGGTCTTTCTTAGATAGGAATGAAACAACCCTTGGCCGAACCTAAGGAGCTTCTTGGAAATGTGTGTCTACGCCCTTTGGCATCCCCGTTGTGCCACTTCCCTATGTCTTCTTCTAGGAAGCCTCAAAATTTGTCAAGTGGTGTGAGATGTAGGTGGTGGTTGGGTTGGTGTGTTGGTCGAGATTCTAGGAAATTGGTCTTTTTCTTGACCTAAGCGCCTCTTCCCATTCTCAGGATTGGGTTCTTCTCAAAATCTTCCTACCCTTCTACATGTGTGACAAATGTCAAATGGTAGGTGAGCTTGTCATGGTTGGGGTGTAACCTCATGGCCGAAACCCTAAGGGTCTTCTTGTGGTTCCATACCTCTATTTTGTAGTGGCTTTAAGTGTCTCTCCCCTTTCCTAATCATTGCTCAAAGCTTTGGAAATTTTCAAAATCTTTTAGTAGGCGTGTGGGGCTTTTAGGTTACCAAAACCCTAAAGTCTCTCACCCCCTTTGCCCCAAATCACATCTAGGTTCATGGTGTCTCATGGGTGGGATGTGCATGTGTGACAAGTGGCTAGTAGTTGGTGAGTTAGGTGTCTGCCCCAAGTTAGGGTTTCAAACTCTAATCCAAAGTGGTGGCCGTATTCGATGGGCCGTTTTGGGCCTCCTTGTGGGCTTGGATGCCCAAATCACAAAAACAGATAATCAAATGGATGAAGCCCAATACTTCTGAGTATTCTACTCCTCTTGCTTGGCCCAAAGATTAAACATAACATGGTGACAAAAGACAGGTGAGGACTTGGCTAAGTCCCAGTTGTCACATAAGAACTCTCAACAAATCGACTCATGGTGAAAGGCCACCACCGCCACTCGAGTTAACCAACCAGGATGAGGAGGTTCAAGACGAATAAACATAGGCAAGCAGAGCCGAACGAGACCCTAGGGCTTGTCCCCCTCAATCCTAAGAAACTTGAATGCATCATATGGGGTGGCAAAAAGATGGATGCCCCTATGAGGCTGCATGAAAACACTCCTTACCGAACACCATGACTTCTTTGCATTGAGTCATGAGGAAATGCCAGGCCTCAACAACACGATCATCGAATACCATCTTTGTGTAAACCCAAATGCGATAAAGGTCAGGCAGAAGTGCAAAAGCTTAAGTGTGGAGAAAGTGGCCATAATAGCATAAAAGGATGATCGCCTTCTAGCCACCGGGTTCATCCAAGAAGTCCAATGCCCGGAATGGTGGTTAAACATGCTGCTAGTCAAGAAACCAAACAGGAAATGGAGAATGTGTGCAGACTTTACCGATTTGAATAAAGCATGTCCAAAAGATAGTTTCTCCTGCCCCGAATTGACCTAATTCTCAACTCAGGTAGTGGGCCACCCCCTACTAAGGTTCATGGATGCATACTCAGAATATAACCAAATTCAGATGAGTCTTAAGGATGAGGAGAAGAAGGCCTTTGTCATAGACCGGGGGCTCTATTGTTACCAAGCAATGCCTTTCGAGCTAAAAAATGCAGGGGCAACGTATCAATGCCTGGTTAATCAAATTTTTGAAGGACAAATAGGCCGCAACATGGAAGTCTACATCGATAACCTACTCATCAAAATTAGGGAACCCAAACATCACTTGGACGACTTATGAGAGACATTCACAGTCCTAAAGAGGTACCAAATGAAGCTAAATCAGTAGAAATGTGCTTTTGGAGTAAAGTCAGGTAAATTCATAGGTTTCATAGTCTCCGAGCATGGGATAGAGGCCAACCCAAAGATAATCGACACCATCTTGAACATGCATCCCCAGCACCATATCAACAACGTCCAAAGTTGCTAGGACGAGTCCCCGCACTCAATCAATTCATTGCCCAATCAACAAACAATTGCTTGTCATTCTTCAAGGTCTCGTGAAAAGTCCAAGAGTGGAATCCCAAATGTGACTAGGTGTTCTAGCAATTGAAGGAGAACCTAGCCCACCCTCTACTCTTCAGTTAGGCAAAGCCAGGAGATGACCTAGCCATATACTTGTCAATGTCTCCCCACGCCATATCCATAGTCTTAGTTTGGGATACAAAAAGATGCCAGAAGCCCGTTTACTATACTAGTCAATTATTTCGATGAGCAGAAGCTAGATATCCTTGGATGGACATGATGGCCTTTGAATTGGTAGTCGCAATGCAACGATTAAGGCCATACTTCCAAACTCATCCAATAAAGGTCCTAACCGACACCCCTTTCAAGAAGACGTTGCAAAGGCCCAATGCCTCCAGGCTCTTAATGAATTGGGCCATCAAACTAAATAAGTTCGACATAGAATACCACCCCTGTACAGCGATGAAATGATAGGCAAGGAGCATAACTATTCAATCAAGCTCACCTTTAAAATTACGAACAACAAGGTGGAGTATGAGGCATTGGTGACTGGGCTGACCATATCGGAGACATTGGGTGCATCAAAGGTCGAAGTAAGGGCCAACTCGCAAGTAGTTGTCAATCAAGTGTTAGGGGAATTCGCCACAAAAGGTGGAAAACTAAAGAAATATCTACAGCTGGTTTGGGAGAAATGAAACTCCTTTCAATACTTCTGCATTCAGTAGATATCGAGGGAGGAAAACCAAAGGGTGGACTAGTAGGAGGGTCACCACTACCAAAACAGGTAGTGGTCCGAACAATGAACCTACCCACTATCGGGGGTACAAAAGCAACAATACATCCCGACTACCTGAAATGGGCAGCAGACGTGATAAAATACCTCGATACCAATGAGGTGCCCAATGACAAGCAAGAAGCTAGGAAGGTCAGGAATAAGGCAGCTTGGTTCACTTCGGTGGGCAGAATCTTATACAGGAGACGCTTTTCAAAACCCCTCCTCCAGTGCGTCTCAACCACAAAAGCCCAAAATATATACTGGCCGAGGTTCATGAGGAGATATGCTAGAACCACTATCAAGGGAGAGATTTAGTGAGAAAAGTGATAAGAGTTGGGTACTACTAGCCCCATGCCCTTAAATATACAAATGAGTTCATTGGAAAATGCCCGAGGTGTCAAGTGCACACACTAGTACCCCACTGTCCACCCAAGGAGCTAACATCTATTATGTCGCCATGGCCCTCTGTACAATGAAGGGTGGACCTGGTTGACCCCCTGCCTGTGAGCAAAGGTGGAATAAAGTTTGTAGTTGTCGCCATGGATTACGTCACAAAGTGGGTAAAGGCAAAAGCTAAAGCAACCATAACTGCAAGTGCTACCGCTGTGGATTACTTCATAGTCAAAACAACCACTGGAGAGATGCCTTTCACCTTGATGTATGGAAGCGAGGCAATGATCCCCACTGAGATTGGGGTCCCGACATATAGAATTCAACACTTCGACACAGGCTACAACGAGGAAAGGTTGAGAGAACAACTGAACCTATTGGACAAAAAAAGGCAAGAGGCCAAGATACGGATGGTGGAAGGCAATAGGAGGGCCGGGCATTATTTCAACAAGCATCTAAGGCCTATATCCTTTAAAGTAGGTGACTTAGTGCTGAAGGAGGCCAGAGTAACCATGCCAGACAAAGGGAAGCTAGCACACCTATGGGAAGGGTTATTCATGGTTACCTCCATCGACCGATCAGGGTCATATTACCTGACGAATGACAAAGGATATGAGTTACCGCACCCATGGAATGCAGAACATTTGAAAAAATATTTTTCATAGATTGTAAAACTAACAAATGTACTAGCCAAGTTAAAAATATATGAATTTGAATGTGTTTCTCTAAGTTCTTTTCTTTGGGAAAAAAAAATCTATTTGAGTCCCTAGACTCTCCACGATGGACAAGTCTGGGCCAAGTCACTGGACTTGGTACCACGACCCTCACGAAAAACCATTGGAGTCCCTAGACTCACCGCAGCGCACAAGTCGAGACCAAGTCACTGGACTTGGTACCACGACCCTCGGGGAAAACCATTGGAGTCCCTAGACTCGCCGCAATGCACAAGTCGAGACCAAGTCACTGGACTTGGTACCACGACCCTCGGGGAAAACCATTCCAGTCCCTAGACTCGCCGCGACGCACAAGTCGAGACCAAGTCACTGGACTTGGTACCATGACCCTCAGGGAAAACCATTCGGGTCCCTTGACTCGCCGCGATGCACAATTCAGGTTTAAGTCACTTGACTTGGTACCACGACCCTCACGGAAAGCCATTCAAGTCCCTAGACTCGCAAGAATGAGGATACAAACAAGCGACAGCCCAAGGGGCCAGGTATGGTAGCCAATAGCCAAGACATGCAAAGGGCAGAAGAAAGCTCAAAAAAGAGTCAAAGGAACAATAATATTCCATATGTAAACAAGATACAAGACGACAAAAATATATATTTATATATATATATATATATATACAAAATATGAGGGCAGTACAAGAACTTAGGAGCGTGAAGGGGAGTTGTCGAAAAAGGTGGGCATCACATCCATCCCTAAAGTCTTGGCAAAACAAAAGGCCTTCTGTTCAGGATGAAGGGAGGATAATTTGAGCACCCTTAAATCAACCCCAAAATTCTGCTGCATTTGGTCCTTTAGCTGCTTAAGCCCCTATTTGAAACCATAACCCTAGGCCTTATTGTGAACTACCTTGGCATGCTTCATCTAGGCTAACATCTCTTCCAGAGACACACAGGCAATTTCCCAATCGGATTCTAGAGCTTGAATCTCCAAGTCTCGAGAGCGAATGGAGTCAAGAGCATAAGTCACCTCGAACTCGAGAGATTGGATGCGAGAATCCTGCTTCTTTATAACCACCCTTTTGCATGCCATGAAATTGGTCAGCTCAAGATACTTGCTCTGTATCCAGTTGTGCTCCCTCACGTCCGAGCTATGTTGGTCGACTAGCTTCTTCTTCTAGGCCTTTAGGGTGTCACAGGACAACCTCAACTCGTCCAACTTGGACTCTCATTTATCCAACAGATTCACAAATAAAGCCTACTCATCTTTGAGGAATTGGGCCTCTAAATGGTTCTAAATTGCATTCTCCTGAGCCTTGAGCAAGTCGTCCTTAAGAAGGGTGACATCCTAGCAAAGCAGCTTTTGCTCACGTCTTTGACATTGGCGAGAGGCTTGCAATTTTGTGACAGTCTCTACCATGGCCTCCCTCTCCCGAATCAACTCCTCGCCTCCCAGTTGGCTTTCTTGATCTCAAGGCGAGCAAGGATTACAAGGGATCGAAGGGCGTGGACCTCCTCTTCAAGATCCACATGCTCCTCAACAATCATGGACGCTAGACGGTTCGAGTCACAAAGATATACATATACACATAAGGAATGAACATAAGCAAGGGAAGCAGCGAAGCCAAAATGAGCTATAGTACCCCTTAGCTTGGGCCTGTTGAAAGCCCAATCGTGCTACCCTAGGACTACTGCCGCTAGCCCAAAGAGAAGGTGTGACGCCTCCTTAGCTTGGGCCTGTTGAAAGCCCAATCGTGCTACCCTAGGACTACTGCCGCTAGCCCAAAGAGAAGGTGTGACGCCTCCAACCTGCCAAAAAGGTTAGGCAGAAGAAGAGGCAAGTAAGTTAGAAGAACCAACCCCACTAGATCCACTTCCTGGAAGACTAGAAGTAGCCAAGGTCAGCCCCTCCTCGAAGAGCACCCACAGGGGGATAGCCGGTGTGGCCTATGCTTCCAGCATAGCCTGACCCCACTATCGCCCACAACAGATGCACGACCCGCCGCCATAGCAAGTCAATGTGACTCCCGTGGAACCTTTGCATCAGAAACGGGATGCTCAACAAGGGGAGATCCTAACCCAAAAACTCCCATGACGCTTAGGTCGGGAGCCTGATCAGCCGCAACTGTCACCCGTACCAGATGAACCTCAACGCTGCTATAAAAAGGAATGGTGGGGAGCTGTTCCTTCAAAATAGAAAAAAAGATGATCTTCGGTTAAGAAGTCTAGCTAAAAGCCGGAGAAGGGATGGAAACTCTGTTGTCACTAAGTTCCACCAACGATATGCCCCCAAGCTGCCCTCTTTACCTAGATGCACTAGTGTCTTGCCCCCACGGGAGCTCCCGCGTCGACCACTGACTTGCGAGCTAGCGAGTTAGCTACCTCTCGGACATCCTCAAAAGGGACACCTAGCCTGCTGAGCCACCTTGGGGTAGGTTCGAAGAAGGCAAAAAAAAAAGGCCACCACAAGATTAGCTTCATCTTGGCCTAGTTCTCCTTCAGACTCCTAGGCAATAGGCGGGGTAAAGCTTGAAGTCCAAACCGGCGGGGTAGAACTTGAGGGCACGACTGGAGGGATAGAACTTGAAGTTCCGACGTGCGGGGTAGAGCTTGAGGTCGATGCATGAGTAGACGCCAGAGGAGCGCCTTTCATGAGAGCCCTAGTCTCGGAGACCAAAGCCCTAGTGGATTTAGGCCCACTACCTGAGGCTCTCGACCTTTGGGACCCGGGCTATGGAAGGGTGCTCTCTCTACCCCGATTCGGCTAGAACTAACTTCAGATGTTGCCCCGAGGGCTTCGCGGTCAACGCAAGGTCTCTATGCCTTTCCACTAGCCACTGGAGGACTATAAGGTCTCTTATGGCCTCAAAGTGTCAAGGACTCCCTTAAGAAGTACCACCTCAAAACATATGAACGATCAGGCTCCATTTGATGACAGGAGATATTGGTGTTAGTCAGCAATGCATCCGTCCAAACAACATCAAGATGGCTATCAACCTAATAACTTATCACTACTAGCTGATTCTCTTTTTGCTTTGACAGAGTGATCGAGATATTCTTATCGTCCGAGACCACACCCCAAACAGTGCGGATGAGGAATTCCTGGTAGATAATCTCACTCTCATGAAACTCCCAACCTAAGCCCGAGACAAAAAAGAAGCTGCACAGGTGAGCAATCCGCTTCTTGCCTTAAACTCAGAAGCTACACGGGTTGCCTTCGAGCTGAAGCACATTATGAGTGCTAAGGAATTCTCATGCGGTAAGGTCGGAATATTCCTCCTTCACAGTGTTCAGCGCCACATGGAAAATTACGCAGCACAAGACCACGATTCACCAAGCGTTCGGATGGATTTAGGCGAGGGCCAATCGCAAGTAATCCAAAACTTCACAAATGGGCCTGCAGAAGGGCAATTGTAGCCCATTCGTGAACATTGAAAGAAAGAGGGTGACCTTCTCAGCAAAATCCTCAGTGCCAACAGCACCGGAGTTGGGATTAGGAAGCTCCAATATCGCTAAGTCGGGGACAACAAACAACTCCTGCAATGAACACAGGTCTACAGAGGAAGCTATCGACGACCAACAGTGCCCTCCGAAGAATGAGGTCTTCCCGCTAATCTCAGGGAGGCTCCGCTCCTCAGACCCCATGGAGTGCCCCTCGCTGTGGGACTACCTAGCCTTCTTAGGAGCAGGATGTGAAGAGTTCTTAAGAGCAAAAGAAAGTGCAAATTAAAGACCGTAAAGAAGAGCAGAATCACTCAAAAGGAGCTAGAAAAAAAGGCAAGAGAAAGGGTAAGAATGAACGAAAGAGCAGGCCTTAAATAGAGAGTTGGTGATGGTTGGGCTACCTCACACCTCGAATACCAAGGGCCAAGAAAATCGTCAGAAACAGATCCCGAGATCCTCGCAGCATGTGTGACGCCCCCAAATTTCGCTTGGGATTGAACGGACATTTGAAGCGTCGAGACATGCAACACAAGGTTACCTGCCCCCGTTCATGACATATAAGATGCAATGTTCCTAACATGCATCTAGCATTATGCAATATTCGCAGCGGATAATATTTTTCTTTAACAATACTATGCACCAAACTAAATATATCCCAAATACTTGAAATATAATTCATACATAAAGGCATACTAAAAAGCCGTGATCATCACACTAGTCCAAAATGGTTGTGATCAAAAGAATACTTGAGATACAACTCCAAAAGTACAAGTATTAACCTAAGTTAAATACTATACCATCATCAACATCGCACCGTGGCCTAGTCGACCGTATTCAGTTGGTCAGATTCCAATTCTCCTTTGGGTCCTGTAACAAGATCTACCATTCGGGGGGAATGGTAGTTGGGACTACCACAGTGAGATTTGATTACAAATCTCAGTAAGTTAACATAAAACTCACACACAGGTTAAAGATGCATGCATGGCAGTAAAAGCATAAATGCATAAGTAAAGTCGTACATAAGCATAGCATAACTTGACATATAACATGACATAACCAGAACTTAAACGTGAACTGAACTTGACTTAACATGACATGAACTTGAGTTTAAAACATAACATGGACTTGAAATGTAGCATGAACGTAAACATGCATAACATAAATATGAACTTGAAAATAACATAAACTTGAACATATCATGACATAAACGTGAACTTGAGACATACTGTAAACGTGAACTTAACATGATGTGAACATGAACTTGGAACATAACTTGATCATGAACATAACATGTACGTGTACATAACAAAACATGAACTTGATCTGAAACTTGACTTATCATGCACTTGATCTGAAACTTGACTTAATACGTACTCCACAGTTGTTGTGGCCCCACGTATTCTACGTGTCACAATTGCTGTGTCTCACGTAGTGTATGCTCCACAGTTGTTGTGGCCCCATACTTCATGCTCCACAGTTGTTGTGGCCCCATGAATACACGTAACATAAAATATAATACGTACTCCACAGTTGTTGTGGCCCCACGTATACACGTAACATAAAATATAATACGTACTCCACAGTTGTTGTGGCCCCACGTATACACGTAACATAAAATATAATACGTACTCCACAGTTGTTGTGGCCCCACGTATACACGTAACATAAAATATAATACGTACTCCACAGTTGTTGTGGCCCCACGTATACACGTAACATAAAATATAATACGTACTCCACAGTTGTTGTGGCCCCACGTATACACGTAACATAAAATATAATACGTACTCCACAGTTGTTGTGGCCCCACGTATACACGTAACATAAAATATAATACGTACTCCACAGTTGTTGTGGCCCCACGTATACACGTAACATAAAATATAATACGTACTCCACAGTTGTTGTGGCCCCACGTATACACGTAACATAAAATATAATACGTACTCCACAGTTGTTGTGGCCCCACGTATACACGTAACATAAAAAATAATACGTACTCCACAGTTGTTGTGGCCCCACGTATACACGTAACATAAAAATATAATACGTACTCCACAGTTGTTGTGGCCCCACGTATATACGTAACATTAAATATAATACGTACTCCACAGTTGTTGTGGCCCCACGTATTCACGTAACATAAAATATAATACGTACTCCACAGTTGTTGTGGCCCCACGTATTATACGTAACATAACATGTCTTATCTTTCTTAATGCATGAGATATTAATTAATATCATATACTTTTCTAACATGGCGTATACTTGTAAATGGCACAATATGATTTAATCATAACATTTCATGGCATACTTAACATGGCATACTTATAACATACATCATTGTATGACAGAAAAGATTATGTAACAGATAATTATTCATGAGAGATTAAATCATACGTAGCAGATAAACATGTAATGACATAGCATGACATGGCATATACGATAACATACATACATAAATTGTAGTTCTCTTACCCATCACACATACACAATAAACTGATAGTAAGTTAGAGGCTAACTTACCTCGATCGTCGCGTTCTATGAGAATAGAGCGCGAGACACGAGGAACTGCACAACAGCTGGAAGAGGAACACTCAAGTCCTTAAGATTTTCACTTCTGAACTCAATTGCCATATTGTAAGCACTTGCAACACCACGGCCAACTTGAGGTTTCACTATACTCGGAAGAGATAAATTGACTTCAGAAAGCCTTTGCACTAAAACAAGTTCATTAAAATTATCAATAACAACCAAACAAACAACTCATTTCTCAATCCATATACTCTTAGCCATAGTCAACCACAAGATGACACCAGTCATCCCGGACTATAATCCATATCATCACTGCTTCGGGACACTGTCATACAGTTTCCCAACATTACACCATACGCTCCACACTTCTCTGCTACGCCATCCAACCCTTCGTGACACGCCATCCGGTGTATCACGACTTAGTACAGAGTACACTCACGTGAACTCTCTTCCATTCACACTACAAAACCCATCACTGCGATACACGTCTCACGGTGCATCGCTACGCGACACGGAGTACGCGCTACGCGTACTTCCTTCGCTACAACACTCATCAACACGATGCACATCACACGATGCATCGCCATACCACACGGAGTACACTACATGCGTACTCCCTTCCTTCTACGACCCACATCACTACAGCGCACGTCGCGCGGCGCGTCGCTGCATTACACAGAATACGCTACACGCGTATTCTCTTCACACAACCCGCCGTATCACATCTACGGCATCCATCTCACGCCTATACTTCACAGCACAGTCCACAAAACTACAAAATCAAGCCTAACACTTCACAACCACACTTCGTTTCACAACTACGCAGCGAACTCCACAAACACTAACTACACAGTCTACAGCCAACCAAATCAACTATGTTAAACATAAATAACTAAAGATAGAGGGTTATACCATCGACGGGATAACCCGTGCGTCGCTCGCTGCTCGTCACGAACATGCGTCGGAGGAGCATACGTGGCGGTACGGTGTCTGTCCACCACATAAAGTGGTAGTTTGGGCTTGAGAAAGGCTAGGCGTGGTCTTGGAAGACTCACGGTCGCCTTGTGATGGTCAAAGGTGGCGGAGCACGGCGGCATCACGCCGTGAACAGTAACTCCGAACGGTGAGCGGAGGAGACGCGAGGTAGCGAAAAGCCATAGAACTTCATGGAAAGCTAGGGAAAGGTAGAGGAACATGTGGTGGAGCTGTGGTGGCGAGGTGGTGGTCGGACGGTGGCTAACGGCGGCAGATCGGCCGTTTGAAACCATTTTTGGCCTTGGAGAGTGCGGGAGAGTGTGAGCTCTACGAAGCTCCGTTGGCCATGAAATTTCTTGGAGAGGTTCATGAGGATGAGAGGAACAAGATGGTGGTGGTGAAACACCACGGGTGGCCGTGTACGGCGGCGCACGGTGGTGCAACCGAACGGGTGTTTTGAGAAACCCATATGAGAAAAAGTGAGAGTTTGGGAAAAAGAAAGACATGGGGAGGAAGCCCTTGATGTGGTGAATCCAATGGTGGTGCTTGGTGGCTGATTTGGCCGTGTATGGTGGTCCAAAATGGTGAAAAGCCTTAAAAACCCATTTGTTTGGAGGCGAGAGTGGCGGCTAACCGTGGCTCGGATGGAGGTGAAACTTGGAGGGGATGTTCACCGGTGAGAGGGGAAGAAATCTGGGTGGGTGGTGTAGTCCACGCCGCCGGCGAGCGGCGGTTCTGGGCGGAGAAAGAAATCGGCAACAGGGGAGAAAACAGGGCAGGGGCAGCAACTTCCGGGGGCTCTCGGCGACTAACGGCTGGTCCGATGGCTCTGAAAATTGGTGTGTATGAACTATGGTGAAAGGGGAAGAGAATGGCGGGGGTGGTGTACGACACCTCCACCGGACGGCGGAGAAACGGGCGGTCAAAGGGGCGGCGACGGTAATGAGACAAGAAGGAAGAGCACGGGAAGAGAGAGAGAATTGGTGGCCGGCGTTGCACACCTCCGGTGCAGATGTGTTCGCCGGTGAGGGAGGGACATGCCGGAGGTGGAGGTGAGGCACGGCGGCCGGAGGTGGCGCCGGTAGGAAGCTAGAACCGATCAGCTATGGTGGAAGGGTGTAAGTCGACCATGGAGAGAAGGAGAGGAAAGAGAAGAAAAAAAAAGAAAAAAGGAAAAATGAAGGAAAAAGGGTAGGAGCCTAGGTAATAAACTTCAATCCTACGTTTTGGGATCCTCAAATAATTCAACGGTGAATTAAAACACTGATTAAAAACGCGTAAATGTTTTATTTTAAATAAAACACTTTAAATAAAACACCACGATGAATTAAGGTAGAATATTATTTTATAAACTAAAATTTATAAAATAATATTTCCTCATCATTATATAAAATGATAAAGTACCGTTAATTAATCGAAGATGATAAAACCAATTAATTTAAATAAGAGTTTTCAACGTAAAATTAAACATCTTAATATCTTAAAACAACTAAAATATTTAATCTAAGTAATTATCCACAATTATAATATTTTCAGAGCTCATTAAATTATTATAATTGTGCTACTTTAAAAACAAGCTTATCTAATACTTTGAAATTCGATGGATAAGATCCGGGAAAACGCCATCGAGGTACAACGCTTAGGATAAAACTGTTCATGATTTTACAGCTGTCGGTGAAGAACAAATTACGTGATTTACGGAAAAGATAATCTATACGCGTGATTCCAGATGAGGGTAAAGACGAGAGAGATGTGATTGCTGTCGGGAAAGAATCCAAAACTGATAATTTTAGCGGGCTGTTACAGCATGTAATGATGAAGGTACTGGATCGCCATACCGACCAACCGCAAGCTACTTGATCCAATCAAAAGCGCCACATCAATGCTTGGGAAATCCAACTAACACACTGCAGAGGAAAGGGGGGCCACCCACACAACGTCCTGAGCCATAATGGCAAGCGACCGTTCAAAACACCCACTGCATGTCAAAGCCATAACGCCAATACACGGGAAGTGTAACTGACACGTGGAACAAGAGGCCCACCCATGTCGCTCTAGGTCCCATCAAGATGAGCATCGATAGAAAATCCCCATCACGCGTTGTGCGACAAGGATTTGTGGGGTGACTAGAAGGGGATTCCCCCCTTCCCCTTGGCCACCTTGAGATGGGCCCGGCCCAAATCGTATGGGCATTAGAAGGCTTGGACCTCAGAGCCACAAACCAAGTGGTGAAGGAGCAACAAACTCCCACACCCGACACCGCATGTCGGGCACGTGCCTCAGACGAAGACAAGAAAGTGCCACAGTGGTAGTGCAAAGACACCTCTAGACGAAAACAGTGTCAAGGAGTGCCCAAGGTCAGAGAAGTGGAATGGTGGCTGCAGTCCACTCCCCCTGAAATCAAGGACAGTGGGCATGAACTCCAACCTTGAGTACGATGGGGAGACATTATAGTGGTGGGTTGGACCTCATCAAAACATGGTGCCCCGTACAGACTCTTGGCCCCCTCCTTGCAAGGGAACCACCATGGCTTGATATATATATCCCTCCCTGGGGTCAAGTTCTACTCTCTCTGAACACATTCTCCTTCCATACAAAGAGATAATTCTAACTGAAGCATCGGAGGTGTCCCTCACCACCTCGAGCTCTTTCCTCTATGAATCTTGCAGGTGAGCAAGTGGATACAACAAGTCAACCAGATACGAAACACACCATCAACACTATGGAAGGCAACTTTCATGCTTTGAAAGTTATAGCCAATACTAGCCTTTTAGAGTTGTTAATGCCAACAGTAAGACTTTGATAGTCAGCTAGCATCTTGCTTATTTCCTAATTGAAGAGCAACTATGAATCCTCCATGCAGTTGTGGTAATCAAGGGCAGTGCTGATCAATGGCGAAGCCACATTATACCAAGGGGGTCATGGCCCCCCAAAACTTTTTGAAATCATATAATAACCCCTAGATTTTATACATTTCTACAAATATAGAAAATGCCCCCCCAAAAAAAAATATAATCTCTATATATTCTCTAAATTTTTTTTAAAAATTTCAATATACCTAGAAATGTCTCTCTCCAATTTTTTTATAGTTCCAAGATTTTTTTTAATATCTATATATTATCTATTTTCAAGAATGTATCTTTTCTAAAATTAAAATTAAAATTAAATTTATGAGAAATAATAAAAAATTATTTTTTAATGGTAGACCCCACTTTTTTTTTCAAAATTAGTGCGTAGAACTTACGCACCCTATATTTAGCATTACTTTTGACCTAAATGTGGCTTACAATAGAAAAGTTGGTCCCCCTAAACACAATTATTGATTCCTGACCGGTGTTGGTGACGTTGTCATGCTGGATTGAAGAAGCAGTCGCACCCCCAACGAGTCGTGTGCGGGGAGAATATCATCATCATCAGCACGATTACCAGAAGAAAGTGACCCAACTTCTTTGTTGTTCCTCCCACCATCTCAGCCCACTCCCTATGTGAGTCCTCACTAAGGAGCTATCAAGAAGTCCTGTCATACGGGTCGGAAAAACCCCATTTTTTTAGAATATGAACGGTTCAAAAATTCTGCCATACTTGATCGGATCGGAACTGCTCTTTGGAACAGTTACTTTTCAGCTCGGCACGTAATAGTGAATTTTCGGATTAGGTGAACCATGCTTATTAGTATTATTATTATTATTATTATTATTATCTAGTTGGTCTTATAACGAAGTCTAAACATTTTATTCATTATTCAATAATTTTACATTTTATAATTTCTTCATTCTTTTAATTATTGCATTGATTTATGATTATCTTTAAACTAATCATACTTGTAGGTTAAAATTCATATTTGCCATTTCAAAAATACAACAAAATTTTAATTCAATCGAGAATCCTAAACTGTATGTATGTGTGTGTATATAATTGAAAGCTAATCTGAAAACACACTGATCGAAAAAGCATCTCCCAACCTAAGGACCTTTGGGTATGGAGCCAGCGTCGATATAAGTGTAGCTATATATATACTCTAGGATTATTTACAAGGTTTGTCCTCTTGGTTTAGTTAATATAATATGCTTGATAGAAGATTATTACTTCTTGAGAGTTTTAATTTAGACTTTTTCTTATTTCTAAAGTGATAATTAAACTGATCGAGCCCTCCAATAGTCTCTCGTTAGTAGTATTGGTTGGTTATAATTACATGGCAACAAAGTATTGATCTTTTGAAACCTGTCATGAATGTATCAAGCCACGTCTACAACCACTATAAAAATAAAAAGGAAATACAATAAAACCTAAATTTGAATAAAACTAAAAACATTAATCTCAAAACAATTTATTCCAAATTAAAAAGATTTTTTATATTAAAAAAAAGTGTAAAAAGAAATACAATTTCTTTATTAAAAAAAGGGAGATAGGTGGAGAACTTCCCTTCCATGACTATGTATCAGAGAGGGAAAATCCTCTATCAATACTATCAAATGAGACTGTTCATCCAGGTTGGATTTTTTTCAAGCTCAGTCTAGAACCTGGTTATCTGGATCTTGATTACGGGTTCCAACCCAAAACAAACCCAGGCAAGTAGCAGCATGACAAAACCTGTGTGCACCTGGTGATACAGGTACCGAGTTTAGACTCGAAACCTGGGTTTTTAAAACAAATTTCCCAGTATCAAAATGACGTCGTTTTGGTTTTATCGAAATGGCGTTTCATCTCTCTCTCTCTCTCTCTCCCCTAAACCGAAACCCTAGCTTTCAAAGTTTCCACCATCCTCTCTCTTTCCCTCTCCAAAGCTAGAGCCTTCAAGTTTCTGAGGCAGTTTCTCTCTCATTGGAGTTCCTGACACTATATCAGAAGGCTTGAGTTATGTAGAGACTTGGGGAGTGAAAAGTGGGTAAGCTACTGTATTTACGGGTTGAAAAAAATGGAGTACTAAAGTCTGAGAGGGAAAACATTTTTTTTTCTTTTTATAATTTTTCTCTATAATCTACTAAATCTAGTATAGAGAATAGATTTTCAACCAAAAAAAAATGAAAAGGAACAAGAGAAGACAATGGAAAATGGTGGAAAAATATTAACGGGAGTTATAGATTTTGTGGGTGACGTGGTGTACATGTTGTGGGTAGAAAGAGAGAGAGAGAGTATAGCAGGAGAGAAGGAGCCAAAGGAAAAAGGTCCAAGGTAAATAACTAGAACCAATGCTTTATGAATATGCTTTAGTGTTTTAGTTTTTAAATATTGTTTACGAGTGAAGTGGATTTGTTTGTTGGTTCTAGCAATTGGTATTATTATTTTTGCTTTGGATTATGGTGTTTTTTAGATTTAGTTTCTTTCAAATGCATTAATATTTATCTAATTATCAACTGCACGTGCTCTAGTTTTCTTAGTTGACCCTGTTTGCTGTGTAATGAGTTATTTTCAGAAAATAAAGTGCAGAATTTGTGAGAATGATTTTTAAAAGTTCCTCGAATTTTTTTTATTTTCTGTAATGAAGCATTCAAGTTCTAAAATCTGTAATTTATTCTCCCAACTATTGTCCATACTGAAACTAAAGTTAAAGCCTGGGACTCAAACTTTGATCTTGTACCAAAACCAAGGATATTTCTATACAGCAAGGATAATATAGTGCAGTAAATGTGTGTGTGTTTATATTATTTGAAAACCTTGATGAGGTTGCCACTCACCAACATACTAAAACCACATAGCTGCAGGAGGGGTTTTGGGATTTATCATGGTTGAGTGGTGGCTTGAAATTACAATTACTTGAAATATATAATGGGGAAGCATTTTGTATGTCCTTACTTTCTTTTTAGCGGAGATCTTTCCACTTATTCCTAAAAGGATGCTGCCACTATTTGTTTGTCATTGTTCTTTTATTGAAAGAATTATTTGTCTCTATTTCTGCATCGAAGCCAAATATATAATTGTTGATACAAATTCATAACGAGAGATACCTAGCTCCGTGCCCAATGCTTACGTGACCAAGCATCCTCAATCCTCCGCTAGCAGAGAGGCCATGGACTTTGTCTAAGAGAGTTATCGTCTCATTCGAGCCTGCTGAAGCCCAGTGACAATCCAAGGACGTTACGTAGTTTTATACACTCCTGAGTCACCAAAGGAGTTCCACAGAGATAATGCCTCATATCGGCTTGGGGTCTTGATACACACCCACAAAAAAATACAATTTTAATATCTAACAAACACAGGGGATGGGGAAGGGGGACTTGCAGTGGTTGGCGGTGGTATAAACCCAGAGAGAGAGAGAGAGAGAGAGAGAGAGATCTAGTTTTGGTTATAGGGCCGAGTGGAAGTGAAGGGGTGGGGGGTGGTCGGATGACCTCCAGTGAACACTTGAGGGAGGCGAACTGCGGTAACATGCGACGAAACCCTAGGTAGAAAAACAAAGAACAATAGGAGGAGAGAGAATTCGAGGGAGAAAAGAGCAATCTAAGGGATGGAGGTCAAGATGGAGAAGAGCCCACCATGGCTAATGTTGGAAGGCCAGGTAAGCAGCGGTGCCTAGGGTTTGTTAATCCAAAAAGAGTTTTCAAATATTCTAAGAGAGAGAGATGGGTAAGGAATCTACCGACGACATGAGGTGGCAAAACATGGAGGACTGAGACGGCAGTGGCTGGAACGACAATGAAATAGAGAGTGTGAGAGAGGGAGAGAAATCAAAAGAGGTGTGCTCTACGCAAGGATGTCGAGGCTGGACGAACGGCGAGGAGGAAGTGCATATGGTGTGACGTCCGACAACGGTGGAGAGGGAAAATAGAGAACTGATAGGCAGCTGTGAGAGAGAGAGGGGTGGGGGTGTTGTTCGACGCTAGAGGGAGATAAGAGAGAGGAGGGGAGAAAAGATGGAAGGTAAACATTTTAGGATTTTCCCCTAAGCCAAACAACATTGGTTTTGGGGGGAATGGGTTGAGTTTTTTTTTTAAAGTTTGGGCCAAGCTTATGGGCCTGGGCTTGGGTTTATGGCTGGCCTTTACAGCTAAAATCCGAGTTGCATGAGCAACTTAATTTTTAATGAAGAAATGATGTAATCATCTATAACTAAGGGGTTCATACTCCAGTACTACGTCTCTTTTTTATTTAAGGTTACGCTTGTATGGATGATGAACTCGTCTACATGTTAATGTTATGAAAAATATTTTGGGATTTAGTCTATTCTAGTACAATTTATAAGTTGAAAGAAAAAAAAATCCTGCTGTAGTTATTGCAAATTGCTAGAAGTATGTTAGGTGTATTGCATATTATCTATCATGAACAGAGGTATGTAAGCTTGTGTTGCATGTTTCGACACTTCAGTTTTCATCAAATCCCAAGCGAAGGTTGGGGACATCACAATTTGCCTTGCTTACATGAATTCCAATTGGGTCTAAGTGTGGCTCAAGATCAAGGGTACAAGTGTAGGACTAGCTAGTCATGTGTAAGTGACAAAAATGTAAAAACATAATGGGTTGCAGGTTGGTGTGGGATGCACGGCCAAAGAGACTATAGAGAGTAAAGCTCCATTGGTTTACCGTGGTCAAAGTTGGCTTAATTTAAAACACTTGTTAGAAAATCTCTTGAACTTGACCAAAGGTGGATTAGGGTTGAGTTTGTAGACAGTATGAGCATGGTCAGCTACTGTTCATCATGGTGGGGCAGATGACATGATAAGGCCTTGGTGATGTGGCAAGCTAGCATAGGTCCATGTGGTTGCCAAGTGTCATGCATCAAACTGATGTGTCCAAGGCGCCCAATGGACTAGATCTTAGTCAGTTCTTCATGATTTTTTGAGGTTGCCATGTGGCACTCGATTCACCATGTAGGTGACACATGGCTACCACATGGTGCGATCACTTTTTTTTTCCTCGAAGTGTAGGAATCCTAAATGTGATATATCACTCTCCCTTTAACCAATATCAAGGTAATTTGTTTGGGAAAAGAAGAGTTCAACTTCTATCAATTTTATGTATCTATCAATTTTTATATATTGATATTTTACGTTGTCCATAGCTAATTCTATCAATTTTTGCATCTGTATCCATTTGTTGAAAATTCAAATTCATGGAACTATTAACCTTGAATATTTGATTTCAATTGTATGTTTTTTGTTGGTCCTTTTGTGGTTTTTTTATTAGGATATATGATATCAATATAGATGACAATTCTAGGTTTTTTCCTAGTCCACACTTCATAGGATGGGCAACCCAGCTAAAGCTTCACTATATCTATTTGAATCCTAGCATCATGCATCTTGTACTAAAGGGATACGACTTCTATAATTACCTCTTTGTGGATGGCAGTGGAGGTCCTAGGATTAGGATTTGTATGATGGTTGTTGATTTTGGGATTTTAGAAATTTTTTCTGTGTTACTTTGTCGTGTTCCTCTGTCATGAAGGGTGACATTATGAGCTTTCTGTTTTCCTCATATTGAGTTCTATCTCTGTTTTGATTTGTGTTTTTGTTGTGATTTTTGGTTTACCACTTGTGGTTGTTTTTGATTAATCTATTATGTTGTGATTTTGTTGTCAGAGGATGAAGGGTTGGCCCAAGTGGTGAAGGCCTTGGTCTTGGGGTATCACTCCCTTCAAGATCCAAGGTTAAACACTTCATGGATGAAAACAATCTTTTGAAGCCGGCCCTTTGTGAAAAGCTAAAAATTTAACCAATTTTGTGTAGGAAAATTTTTTAGGGTGCAATGCACGGGATTGGAGTTTACTCTACAGGGGTGAGTCCAAAGGGTCCTAACTTGGAGAGGTTCCCCAACATCCAAAAAAAAAAAAAAAATAGGATGAAGGGTGAAAAAAAAAGAGTTTGAAGTATAATGTGCTTATATGCTTATCACAATTACCCTTATAAGGGTATTGCTTTATATTTTTTAATACAGAAAGAAGTATAATGTTTCAAGATAGACTTGACCTCTAGAAGACTGCATGCCACAAAGTTAGACATTGGGACATGGCTGTGCATTTATGAGTTTTCAAGTTGGTAAATTTGAGCATGTGTATTTAAAAAATGAAGCTATCTTTTGTGAAAGTCTCAAGCTCCACTTTTTGAATGATTTAAAGTACAATATATCATGGACCATGGTCATACAAATCAAGGGTACATGGTTCTCATCCCCTCACCTATAATTCTGCTTTTACCATTGCAGCAAAAATTTGGGCATATGTGAGGCTCGGTTTCTAGTAGTTCACCTAGGGTCAAGAAATCGCAACAAAACAGTTTTTGCTACGATTTTGTGACTTTTTGCTACAAGTGTAAAATGCAGCAAATACCCCTCTTTGTTGTAGCAGAATTGTTAGGGATGCCCCCTGCCATGGAAATAAGGTTTGCAATTGACTTATAAATAAGGGTTGTTCCAGTTCATAAGACACCCTATAAGATGGCCTCAATAGAGTTGAAGGAACTAAAGAGTCAACTACATAAATTATTAGTAAAGGGATTCATTAGACCCAATACCTCACCTTGGGAAGTGTCAATACTATCTGTGAAGAAGAATGATTGAATCTTTAGGATATGTATCAATTATAGAGAGTTGAATAAGGTGACTATTAAAAATAGTTATCCACTACCAAGAATAGATGACCTATTCGACCAACTACAAGGAGTTGCAGTCTTTTCCTAGATCAACTAAAGATTAAGGAAAGCAATTTGTATAAGACGACTTTTCAAACCAGGTACGGTTATTATAAGTTCATTATAATGCCTTTTGGGTTAGCAAACGCCCTAGCAGCTTTCATGGACATTATAAATTGGGTGTTCCAACCATTCTTGGATTTAATTGTGATAGTATTTATAGATGACATCATGATATATTCCTAAAATGCTAAGGAGCATGAAGATCACTTGAGGATAGTGTTGAGGACCCTTCAGGATCATCAGTTGAACACCAAGCTTAGTAAGTGTGAATTCTGGATAGAAGAAGTAATTTATTAAGGTCACATGGTAACGAGTGAAGGAATCATGGTAGACCCTAGAAAGGTGGAGGCAGTGATCGACTGGAAACGACCTACCACCTTGCAGGAGATTAGAAGTTTCTTGGGGTTAGCTGGTTATTATCATAGATTCGTGGATGGATTTTCTAAGTTATCAACCCCTCTCACGATGTTGACTAGGAAGGATGTTAAGTTCGTTTGGACTGAGCAGTGTGAGAAAACCTTCGAGGAACTAAAGAGGTGGTTACCACAACCTCTATTTTAGCAATGCCAAAACTGAATAACCATTCGTAGTGTTCAGTATGTGTTGAAGTATGGTTTAGGATGCATTCTGATACAGGAAGGTAAGGTGATTGCCTATGTATCTAGACAATTGAAGGATCATGAAAGGAATTACCCCACCCATGACAAGGAATTAGGAGCAGTAGTATTTTCCTTGAAGATATGGCAACATTACTTATATGTGGAAGAGTGTGAACTACGAAGTATACACGGATCATAAGAGCTTGAAGCACTTGTTTACCAAAAAGAATATCAACATGAGGCAATGGATATGGTTGGAAACTATCAGCGATTATCAGTATGAGATTAAGTATACCCAAGTAACAAGGGAAAGCAAGAGACTTTGGAGGTGGACTCGCTATTAAAAGGCATGAGGTTCTTATTGGTAAAAGAAAAATCACCAAAGGAGGTTCTCGCCACTCTTAATAGTTGAAAATATACAAGTTTGAAGAATTGCAAGAGCAACAGGAGAAGGAAAAGAAGTTATCGCAAATAAATGGAAGGTTAGCAAAGGCGAAGGGCATGCCCAATTTAGCTTAAGTGAAGATGGGATCTTGTTTTTCAAAGGATGTAAGGCGATCCCAGATGACCCAGAGATCATACAATGGATTTTGGTAGAAGCCCATTCAACACCTTATGCCATGCATCCAAGTAGAACTAAGATGTACTGAGATCTCAAGAAATGACGCTAGTGGGAAGGGATGAAGAAGGGCATCACTCAGTTTATCGAGTGATGTGATACGTATAGAAGGTTAAAGGCGGAACATCAACAACCAGCAGGGAACCTGCAACCTTAACCCATTCCAGAATGGAAATATGAAGATATCGCCATGGCCTTCATGGTAGGATTACCCCCAAACTCATATGGGTAAGGATGCAATATGGGTAGTGATCGATCAGTTAACCATGAGTGCTCACTTCTTGCCAGTCACTACTATAGATACGATAAACAAGCCCATCCAATTGTATATAAGACAAGTAGTAAGATTACATGGAGTCCCTAAAACCATAGCATCTGATCGGGACCCTAAGTTTACGTCTCATCTCTTAGGAGAAGTTTCGGGAACCAGAAGGCTCTAGTTATTAAACCAAATCTGGTTTAATTACAACCAAATCTTACATAGGAAGAAAAGCCTGTATGAATTGTGGATATAAAGTAAAAAAGACCGAGGTTGAAGATCGTGCCCTTGGTAAAAGGTTCAGTGGTGGAATGCGGGAAAATAGTATTTTACATGAGAAAGCGAGTGGATCATGCGGGAGTAGTTCCCATATTTATTCGAGCCACATTTATGAGCTATAACGCAAGAGGAATGGGCATTATAGACAGAGCACATGAACGAGTGCGTCTATAAAATGGTTGTCATTCTCTCCAAATCTCAATTCAAAACTGTGAACCTTAGGAAAACAAAATTGTGACGCCCCCAAATTCCGCTTGGGATTGAACGGACATTTGAAGCGTCGAGACATGCAACACAAGGTTACCTGCCCCGTTCATGACATATAAGATGCAATGTTCCTAACATGCATATAGCATTATGCAATATTCGCAGCGGATAATTTTTTTCTTTAGCAATACTATGCACCAAACTAAAAATATCCCAAATACTTGAAACATATTTCATACATAAAGGCATACTAAAAAGCCGTGATCACCACACTAGTCCAAAATGGTTGTGATCAAAAGAATACTTGAGATACAACTCCAAAAGTACAAGTATTAACCTGAGTTAAATACTATACCATCATCAACATCGCACCGTAGCCTAGATGACCGTATTCAGATGGTCAGATTCCAATTCTTCTTTGGGTCCTGTAACAAGATCTACCATTCGGGGGGAATGGTAGTTGGGACTACCACAGTGAGATTTGATTACAAATCTCAGTAAGTTAACATAAAACTCACACACAGGTTAAAGATGCATGCATGGCAGTAAAAGCATAAATGCATAAGTAAAGTCGTACATAAGCATAGCATAACTTGACATATAACATGACATAACCAGAACTTAAACGTGAACTGAACTTGACTTAACATGACATGAACTTGAGTTTAAAACATAACATGGACTTGAAATGTAGCATGAACGTAAACATGCATAACATAAATATGAACTTGAAAATAACATAAACTTGAACATATCATGACATAAACGTGAACTTGAGACATACTGTAAACGTGAACTTAACATGATGTGAACATGAACTTGGAACATAACTTGATCATGAACATAACATGTACGTGTACATAACAAAACATGAACTTGATCTGAAACTTGACTTATCATGCACTTGATCTGAAACTTGACTTAATACGTACTCCACAGTTGTTGTGGCCCCACGTATTCTACGTGTCACAATTGCTGTGTCTCACGTAGTGTATGCTCCACAGTTGTTGTGGCCCCATACTTCATGCTCCACAGTTGTTGTGGCCCCATGAATACACGTAACATAAAATATAATACGTACTCCACAGTTGTTGTGGCCCCACGTATACACGTAACATAAAATATAATACGTACTCCACAGTTGTTGTGGCCCCACGTATACACGTAACATAAAATATAATACGTACTCCACAGTTGTTGTGGCCCCACGTATACACGTAACATAAAATATAATACGTACTCCACAGTTGTTGTGGCCCCACGTATACACGTAACATAAAATATAATACGTACTCCACAGTTGTTGTGGCCCCACGTATACACGTAACATAAAATATAATACGTACTCCACAGTTGTTGTGGCCCCACGTATACACGTAACATAAAATATAATACGTACTCCACAGTTGTTGTGGCCCCACGTATACACGTAACATAAAATATAATACGTACTCCACAGTTGTTGTGGCCCCACGTATACACGTAACATAAAATATAATACGTACTCCACAGTTGTTGTGGCCCCACGTATACACGTAACATAAAAAATAATACGTACTCCACAGTTGTTGTGGCCCCACGTATACACGTAACATAAAAATATAATACGTACTCCACAGTTGTTGTGGCCCCACGTATATACGTAACATTAAATATAATACGTACTCCACAGTTGTTGTGGCCCCACGTATTCACGTAACATAAAATATAATACGTACTCCACAGTTGTTGTGGCCCCACGTATTATACGTAACATAACATGTCTTATCTTTCTTAATGCATGAGATATTAATTAATATCATATACTTTTCTAACATGGCGTATACTTGTAAATGGCACAATATGATTTAATCATAACATTTCATGGCATACTTAACATGGCATACTTATAACATACATCATTGTATGACAGAAAAGATTATGTAACAGATAATTATTCATGAGAGATTAAATCATACGTAGCAGATAAACATGTAATGACATAGCATGACATGGCATATACGATAACATACATACATAAATTGTAGTTCTCTTACCCATCACACATACACAATAAACTGATAGTAAGTTAGAGGCTAACTTACCTCGATCGTCGCGTTCTATGAGAATAGAGCGCGAGACACGAGGAACTGCACAACAGCTGGAAGAGGAACACTCAAGTCCTTAAGATTTTCACTTCTGAACTCAATTGCCATATTGTAAGCACTTGCAACACCACGGCCAACTTGAGGTTTCACTATACTCGGAAGAGATAAATTGACTTCAGAAAGCCTTTGCACTAAAACAAGTTCATTAAAATTATCAATAACAACCAAACAAACAACTCATTTCTCAATCCATATACTCTTAGCCATAGTCAACCACAAGATGACACCAGTCATCCCGGACTATAATCCATATCATCACTGCTTCGGGACACTGTCATACAGTTTCCCAACATTACACCATACGCTCCACACTTCTCTGCTACGCCATCCAACCCTTCGTGACACGCCATCCGGTGTATCACGACTTAGTACAGAGTACACTCACGTGAACTCTCTTCCATTCACACTACAAAACCCATCACTGCGATACACGTCTCACGGTGCATCGCTACGCGACACGGAGTACGCGCTACGCGTACTTCCTTCGCTACAACACTCATCAACACGATGCACATCACACGATGCATCGCCATACCACACGGAGTACACTACATGCGTACTCCCTTCCTTCTACGACCCACATCACTACAGCGCACGTCGCGCGGCGCGTCGCTGCATTACACAGAATACGCTACACGCGTATTCTCTTCACACAACCCGCCGTATCACATCTACGGCATCCATCTCACGCCTATACTTCACAGCACAGTCCACAAAACTACAAAATCAAGCCTAACACTTCACAACCACACTTCGTTTCACAACTACGCAGCGAACTCCACAAACACTAACTACACAGTCTACAGCCAACCAAATCAACTATGTTAAACATAAATAACTAAAGATAGAGGGTTATACCATCGACGGGATAACCCGTGCGTCGCTCGCTGCTCGTCACGAACATGCGTCGGAGGAGCATACGTGGCGGTACGGTGTCTGTCCACCACATAAAGTGGTAGTTTGGGCTTGAGAAAGGCTAGGCGTGGTCTTGGAAGACTCACGGTCGCCTTGTGATGGTCAAAGGTGGCGGAGCACGGCGGCATCACGCCGTGAACAGTAACTCCGAACGGTGAGCGGAGGAGACGCGAGGTAGCGAAAAGCCATAGAACTTCATGGAAAGCTAGGGAAAGGTAGAGGAACATGTGGTGGAGCTGTGGTGGCGAGGTGGTGGTCGGACGGTGGCTAACGGCGGCAGATCGGCCGTTTGAAACCATTTTTGGCCTTGGAGAGTGCGGGAGAGTGTGAGCTCTACGAAGCTCCGTTGGCCATGAAATTTCTTGGAGAGGTTCATGAGGATGAGAGGAACAAGATGGTGGTGGTGAAACACCACGGGTGGCCGTGTACGGCGGCGCACGGTGGTGCAACCGAACGGGTGTTTTGAGAAACCCATATGAGAAAAAGTGAGAGTTTGGGAAAAAGAAAGACATGGGGAGGAAGCCCTTGATGTGGTGAATCCAATGGTGGTGCTTGGTGGCTGATTTGGCCGTGTATGGTGGTCCAAAATGGTGAAAAGCCTTAAAAACCCATTTGTTTGGAGGCGAGAGTGGCGGCTAACCGTGGCTCGGATGGAGGTGAAACTTGGAGGGGATGTTCACCGGTGAGAGGGGAAGAAATCTGGGTGGGTGGTGTAGTCCACGCCGCCGGCGAGCGGCGGTTCTGGGCGGAGAAAGAAATCGGCAACAGGGGAGAAAACAGGGCAGGGGCAGCAACTTCCGGGGGCTCTCGGCGACTAACGGCTGGTCCGATGGCTCTGAAAATTGGTGTGTATGAACTATGGTGAAAGGGGAAGAGAATGGCGGGGGTGGTGTACGACACCTCCACCGGACGGCGGAGAAACGGGCGGTCAAAGGGGCGGCGACGGTAATGAGACAAGAAGGAAGAGCACGGGAAGAGAGAGAGAATTGGTGGCCGGCGTTGCACACCTCCGGTGCAGATGTGTTCGCCGGTGAGGGAGGGACATGCCGGAGGTGGAGGTGAGGCACGGCGGCCGGAGGTGGCGCCGGTAGGAAGCTAGAACCGATCAGCTATGGTGGAAGGGTGTAAGTCGACCATGGAGAGAAGGAGAGGAAAGAGAAGAAAAAAAAAGAAAAAAGGAAAAATGAAGGAAAAAGGGTAGGAGCCTAGGTAATAAACTTCAATCCTACGTTTTGGGATCCTCAAATAATTCAACGGTGAATTAAAACACTGATTAAAAACGCGTAAATGTTTTATTTTAAATAAAACACTTTAAATAAAACACCACGATGAATTAAGGTAGAATATTATTTTATAAACTAAAATTTATAAAATAATATTTCCTCATCATTATATAAAATGATAAAGTACCGTTAATTAATCGAAGATGATAAAACCAATTAATTTAAATAAGAGTTTTCAACGTAAAATTAAACATCTTAATATCTTAAAACAACTAAAATATTTAATCTAAGTAATTATCCACAATTATAATATTTTCAGAGCTCATTAAATTATTATAATTGTGCTACTTTAAAAACAAGCTTATCTAATACTTTGAAATTCGATGGATAAGATCCGGGAAAACGCCATCGAGGTACAACGCTTAGGATAAAACTGTTCATGATTTTACAGCTGTCGGTGAAGAACAAATTACGTGATTTACGGAAAAGATAATCTATACGCGTGATTCCAGATGAGGGTAAAGACAAGAGAGATGTGATTGCTGTCGGGAAATAATCCAAAACTGATAATTTTAGCGGGCTGTTACAAAAATTGTGTGGGAGAAAAGATCTGCCAGGAAGGCAGCCATGCCTCCAAAGTCATGAGACAATTCATAGAAGAACTATGTGAGAAAGAGAGGAGAGAGGATGAACAACGACAGCTAGAGGAGGAACGCCGCCAAGATGAAGAGAGTGCTTGGAAGGCCAGAGGACTAATATCTAAAATGTTGTATCACGAAGGCATGAGTACGACACGAAAAGGAGGAAAGAGAATGGTGTCGAAATTGGATGAGCAAGATAAGGGCAAGGGTGAGGATTCACCAAAGTCCTATGAAGTCGAACCTGGCCTAAGCACTAAGATACCAAAGACCACAATCGAAGGACATGGTCGAAGAAAAAGAAGAAGGAGACATAAGGAGTCACCTCATGTCTCGACCTCAAATGATAGAGGTTAGACTATTGACATAATTAAGGGAAAGTCTTATCTGTGATCAGAAGCTATCTGAGTCATTAACGGGTCCCCCATCAAGGCTCACCTCCCTTGAGAGAACTAGGTAAGGGAGAACCCTCACTAAATTTTGAGGATTAAATTCTTTATAAGGAGGGGAGGATGTGAGGGTCCTACCTAATGTGAAAAAGGACAGACCATTCGTGGACTAGAAGGAAAGGCAAAGATGAGAAGCACTCCAATGGTCTTCGGGACCAGAAATATGAGACACTGAGTGCAGCTACTCCAACATCTAGGTGAGTGTCCCAAAGTGAGGTAGAGATGAGGAACTTAGCCACAACATACGAGCTAGAGAAGTCATCTCTCATGAAGACAAGAATAAGGAGCTGAAGGGACAGATAAGCTCGGGCGAGTTACGCACTAACCATCCAAGGGGAGAAAGAATCACTTGCCTAAGAGGAACTACGTACAACCACTAGCGCAACCAGTTATGGGTACTTCTCAGGATAACACGGAAGAGTTTGGAGAAGTGTCAATTGCAAGCACAGAAGCCTACGCTCCATCTGAAAGGTTACATCCAGAGTGGCTTTGCAATTGAAGGTGAAGGCTTGACAAGTCATGTCTTCAGGACCTAGAAGTATTGCCCAATGCCACAAGGAGAACCCTTGTTCAAAGGAAAGACGAGGAGTTGACAAACCAAATGGTGTACGGACCATGCCCTAGTCCCCTATCTCTGTCGTCTTGCAATATGACTGGATAAGGATGAAAGACTCTTATCCAAACATATTTGGAGTCAATGATATGTCAGAAAAGACATGTGACATTCTCACTTTATTTAAAGGACCTAAATGTGGGACAAAATCTTACTTTTAAGACCTTATTTAGTAAAGAGCTTGAGAATGCAACTGTTATGGAAAGCATGGAGCAAAGAGACAACGAGATGACTTAAGACGTAGAAAGGTAGGTTAGCTTCTAAGACAATGCTGGGTAATGTGGGGTAAATGTTGTGTGTGTGAGATATTGCATCATTTCTGTAATCATCTCCTCCTTTTTTTACAAACATAAATAAATATTTCCAGCACTATGTTTCTAGCTATATTTTTTAATGCTTTTAATTCCTTTTTGCTACTAATAATGATATCTTATTTGGAAGCCTTGGATACCTGTGTGTGTGTGTGTGCGCGCGCGTCTGTGGAGTCAGTGAGAGTCTATCATCATGGTACAGGACAAAGAGTTACCCAGGACCATTCCTTGAAGCGTGACCACGTACATCACATGAGAAGGAGAATGCCTCATGAGGAGTGCGGTGGAATGATATCATACTTGGCCTCACCTTATAGTCGAGATGTGGGATCCCTCAACATATCACGTGTTGGTGTCTTCGAGTCGATTACGCCCAAGTACAGTAGCACCTCCAAGGTAACAAGTTTAGGTGTGTGCCTATGAGCATGTGTGTGCCTATGAACAAGAGTCTATGAAATGTTGGGAATGAATGCCTATGAGCAAAAAACAATATTTGGCCCAATACTAATCTTTACAAGTTTCTATTATATGGAGATGGGTAACTTCTGACCATAATAGTACTATCGAGCTTTTATCTATTTTGCATAAAGAAAGGGCTACGTCTCAAGAGGGTGATTCCTTGTCATGCTTATGTATATATATATATATGTTTTTGCTGTGAGGGTGATTCATCGCCAGGTTTTTAGGATGCAGGAAACTACAAGAGAGAGGGTGATACCTCCACATGGACATATGTGTTTCTCCAGTATTTACATTAAATATTTTCATGGCATCTTTGATAGTATTATCTTTCATTAACAATTTTGTCCTAGCTGCCTAACCTACCTATGATTTTGTTTTTGAGACCATAGACTTTGATGCAAATTCAAACCTCATTATGACGCATGAGGAAGAGGAGTCAATCCAACCCGAGTCCAAACTAAGGAGACTAGGACCCATCTTAGCACCAATGTTCACCTTAGTTACTCAGTGCCCTTCGGTAGGATGATCATAACTGAGTCGATTGCTCATTTGTAACTTAGTCGGCCGCTTATGGCGACTAATATATCCTGAACAATGTAACACTTTGAGGTTATGAAGGGCAAGAAGCCCTTTTTGTATGAAGTTTAATTTTTGGTACACACATGCTTACGTTGTTATTACAATGTGTGTTATTTATATTTCTACTGCGTTGTCTTAAGCTGAATTCCATACACATGTACTTTCCTCTAGATTACTACATGCCTAATCATTCTTCTGGGTGTTGACCAATTGGCCAATATCCTCGGCATCATGATACCTCACCTAGTCTTTCATGAGAGATGAGGTGCCACAGGTTTTCTAATTCTCGAATCTCACATGTGTTACAATAAATCACACCAGATTGTCAAATTTATTTTTGAGAAATTTTCCAGTGAACCAAACATTATTCTCCTTTGTTATTATATATGTTGCTTAAATTTCTCATGAGCTATCTAAGTTACATTCTCCTTTTTTCTTTATATAACGTGGGACGCACGCATGAATATATTAGACACGCTAGTTGCCTTTCCATTACACGTACAGCCTGAAGCTAACTATACGGTAATTGATCAAATCATCAATCCCAAACACTTCTTTCACGGCATCAGGTTTCTTACTCTTCTTTTACTTCACGATCTTGTTTCACTTGTGCCATTGATTTCATATAGAATAAGTTGCTCATAGACTCCAGTCCATCTGATCATTAAGATTTCCCGTAAATATCTGAATTATTATTATTATTATCATTATTATTATTATTATTAGATTTACAACAACAAATAGATCAGGCCTAAAGCAAGAGATTCTCGAAGGTAATGTAAATTTTGAGGCAAGTTTTAGATGAAGGCCGAGACCACTTCTGATAATTCTAAAGCTGCAATCCATGTCAATAGTGTATCTGAGTATGTTTTGTTGTCTTTATAATTAGGAATTTTGCTACATACAAACAAAGTCGCGTACTAATATACATACCAATACTGATTCTTTCATATTTAAAATTTAAATTAATACTGTTTTTAATAAAATCTACTTTTTGACCAATCACATTAAATTGATGCACATATTAGTATACAGTTGTGCTTGTAACTAGATTTTTCCTATAATTAGTCATCTAGAAATGGAGGACATGAAGCATCGATGAGGGAGGGGATCAATATATTGATCACCTCCTTCCCCTCTTCAGGGACCCCAGCGCAATCAACGCTCAAAAAGTGTGATCAGGACCGGCCGGGGAGATATATACACACATATATATACTTGCAAATTTTCCCTTGATTTTCAATTATTACGTGATCCTTAGGTAAGAAAATTGTTTTTTAGTCCAGCTTATCATATCACATTGAAACTAGAGGCCGGGTTTAGCGTGTATATATATATATAGAGAGAGAGAGAGAGAGAGAGAGACCGCGCGTTTTGTCTTCAGTCTAGAACTGGCCCCCGCTTCTGGTGAAGCAAATAATTAAGTATATATGCATGGATTATTAAAAAGATCACGGGTGGCCACCGGCATGATATTAAAATGATCATTTACAAAGTGTGTGTGTGTGTATATATACACATGGGTTGCTTGGCATATAATTTAATCACTGATTAATTTGGCCTTTTCAATTGGAACTGTAACTAATTAACATTAACTATGGTCCAAATTAAGATCAATTCCTTAATATGCGCTAGATATATAGCTAGGTAGACTAGTTCAATAAGATGCATGTATGCATGCATATATGCATGATATGTATTCATGTTTATTTGTATTAATATTAGAACACATTTCTCTTGTACACATCTAACATTATATGTAATATTATTTTCTGTGAATTTTAATTCAATACCCACATTGACATGAGCGTCAAATTAATAAGATTTTTTAAATCAGCAAAATGGAAAATTAATTAATATTAATCTCATGTGACTTAATATAACTTCTCCTTCTCAAGGGGTACTCATGTTATAATCTCCCCCATATTTGAGAGGTCATTTCAATATTATAGATTTGACAATTGATCAAGTCCCACACTTCTGATTGAATATATATATATATATATATAATATAGTTTTAATGTTTTTTGATATATAATATATAGTTTCTGTTCATCACCTAATTCGTATATATACTCAAATCTCTTAATTTTTGGAGTGTATTAAAACCACCGTACATCCACCGTATTAAAAAGGATGTAATAAATTTATAACCTAGCTATATATAATATAGACGGTTTGACAAATTGCATGCGTTATGTACACGGTCAAACAAATATTACATTTGTCATGGTCCAACACGAGAATGCATCATGATAAGTAGTGATGGGAAAGAATAATTTTTAATCTTAGCCATAGATATAATTCCTATGAATCAAACCCAGTCTCGACTCTCTATCTTCTCCATTTCCTTAAACACGTCCCAAGTCAAAGTCTCTCCTGGCCAATTAATTCCCCCACCTTGCTTACTCTAAAAGTAGTCTTGGTCACTTCTATTGGACGGCAAGTTGATTTCAAGCTGTGTTGAAATAGCCAGCTTCCTCTCTCTTTCCCCGCGGGTGACCCTCTAGTTTTTTTCGCTTAAATAACCATACTGCTACACACATGACTTCAGATCAACATTGCTTAAGCAATATATATCCTTTTGTTCTTAATTTCCTCTGCTTACAGTGAATAGCAGCTTCCCTTAAAAGAATAGAAATCGAAGCAAATATATAATATAAATGGCAGGAGGAGGGGCCAAGGGGGAGCGATCTCTGGAAGAAACGCCAACTTGGACAGTGGCAGTTGTGTGTTTTGTGCTGGTTGTAGTTTCTATCCTCATTGAATATGTCATTCACTTAGTTGCAAAGGTAAAGGTTATGATCTTCTAGCTAATTACGTACGAGTTAGAAAGCTGTATATGCTTTATAATTAAGTTGGGTTGTATGGGATATAATTAATATGCATGCATGATTTGCTTATAATCTATATCACAATGAGGTTTTATGGTGATCTGTGCCCGGCCTGCAGTTGTTGACAAAGAGAAACAAGCGAGCTCTTTACGAAGCACTTGAAAAGATAAAATCAGGTTAATAATTTGATCTCTAGCAAAACATATAGTTTTTGCTTCTGTTTTTATGTCTGAGTTTTCATGATCAAGAACTTTAACTCACGTACAGTAGTCTCTTAAATTTCTCAGAGCTTATGCTGTTGGGATTCATATCCTTGCTGCTGACAGTAGCGCAAGGACCCATTTCGAATATATGTATATCAAAGGCTGTCGGGGCAACATGGCATCCATGTAACAAAAAGGAACAGAGAGAATTAAACAAGAAGGAAAATAACAGTAGTAATTCTGACGACAATAATGGCCAAAGAAGACTTCTAAGTATTTCAGATTTAGGTAGTAATACTAGTACCCGACGTACTTTGGCCGCTGCGGGATATTATGACAAATGCGCAGAGAAGGCATGTTGAGCTTATTATAATTATTAGCTTTCGATCTGTAATATCTATGTAACGTCAAATTTGACGTGGAGTTTTATGGTGAATATATATTTGGCAGGATAAAGTTGCGTTCATGTCGACCGATGGCATTCACCAGCTTCATATCTTCATCTTTGTGCTTGCAGTCTTCCATGTGCTTTATTGTATAACCACTCTAGCTTTCGGCAGAGCAAAGGTATCAATCTGAACTCTCTCTCTCTCCCTCTCTCTCTCTCTCTGAAAAAACATAATTCTGCTGAACAACGTGTACGTACGTGTGATTTGCAGATGAGTAAATGGAAGAAGTGGGAAATGGAAACAAGAACAGTCGACTACCGATTCTCACATGGTATTATGGCTTTCCCATACGCATAATCATGGGACAAAGCAAGCAAGCAATTATACGTCTTTACGTATAGCTCTTCGATCGAGTCTTCGTTTGCTAGATCTCCTTGATTCTATATAATTAAAAAATAGAATTGTTCTTCAATATTATTTTACTCCTAACGAATCAAATGTTTGTCTCACATGCTTATAAGTTTGCTGGATTATAAACTGTCAAGTATCATGCATTAATATGCAATATGCATTAGAATAAGAGACAAGGCATCATAAATATATCGTGTATTAACTTTTTCTTGAGCAAATATATATCTATATATAATAATGATCAGGATTAATGGATATTGACACAGTCAAATATCTAAAAGGAATATTTGTTGGGTGGGTTTGTGTACTCACATGCAGACCCGGAGAGATTTAGATTTGCCAGAGATACATCCTTTGGACGAAGGCACCTGAGCTTCTGGAGTCGCTCATCCGTTCTCCTATGGATAGTGAGTACTGTTTAAACATACTGTTTGTTTCAGTACCGCATGATCGACCTACATGTCAAATTAAGAGATATATATATTTTTAATTTGAGTTATTTTATTCTCAAGTCGGTGTGTCGAACTCCATACACATTGCTTAAATCTAATATTTGATTTGTAAGATTCAAATTTTAGAATTTATCTTTCAAATCAAATTATTATGTCATGTAAGTTAGCATGTATGCTCTACACAGGTAATTTGATAATAAAAATTTTCATGTTATTTAGTAGTTTTTTTATAAGCATATAATAGACATATATAAGTCTTATTTACAACATTTATTTGGATAGACCTCAAATACATAATTGCATGGATCATCTTATTTGAATAGAAATTTAAAGAGAGGATCTCAAATGATCTAGTAATATTACTGTTACTCAGAATATTCAGATATTGCAAACACCATGAACTTTGCAGGTTTGTTTCTTCAGACAGTTTATCAGATCAGTGCCCAAGGTCGATTACTTGACCCTGCGGCATGGATTCATTATTGTAAGCTGTCTTCCCCCTCTTGCAATTAACAAAATAGTTAGGCAAGCAATATTTAAGTTGAGTTGAGCTGTGAATAGTAAAATATAAATTGGTTTTGCCATAGAATTATATTACATTTTATGTTCGTGAATAACTGATCTTTTATTATTCGAGCGAATTCAAACTTGTTCGTGAACTATTTAATTTTGATAAAATAGTTTATTTTGATTGTAACTCTTAAATATAATTGATTAGGGTTAGATATCATGAGCCAAGTTGTCGTATAGTCTTGTAGCTATGCCATTTAATTGTATTTGTACTAAACAAGTGAGAATCATGTATGTATTGCTCGGATCGAATTTAAACGTCCAAAAGAAGTACTACTACTCAAGCTCGATGTTTTAATATTAATGGAATCAAATTTAAACCACAGGCACATCTGGCACCTCAGAGTCAAACAAAATTCAATTTCCAAAGATACATCAAAAGATCGCTTGAAGAGGATTTCAAAGTTGTTGTTGGGATCAGGTGTGTGAGTCTGATTATCTCTTGAACCTCGTCTTTTTTCCTGATCTCTAGGGTTACTCGTTTGTGTTGATTTCATATCATTTTTTAATACTCTTTGTGTATTCTACTAATGTGATTAGCAACATTATTTTTTTTAACATAAAATTATTATTTTTATCAATTACATCAGTAGAATGTACAGAGAATATGTAAGTGTAACTGTACCTCATTATTTATAAGTGTGAAAGATAGATACCTAAAATATATATTATTAGACTTATTTCATGCCTCTAATCCAACATTAATCCAACACTTGCAGCCCAATAATCTGGCTTTTTGCGGTACTGTTTCTATTATTTAATACTCATGGTAAGCTTTTATTTGACAACAAAGATCCTTATCATCTCACTTGTATTACTCTGCTACTCTGCTTTTTATTTATCTTCTTTTAAATGCTCCGGTCCTTTGGACTGCATAAGTATTTTTCCAAGAAAAAATGTCGTATTTCTAACAATACTCACTTTGCACAGGCTGGTATTCCTATCTATGGTTGCCCTTCCTTCCACTGTTTGTAAGCATGATCTTGATCCCATGGTTTTTATACGCTCGTACTTCTGTGGGAGGGTCCAGCTAATGGCTGACGTGGCATTTGCAGATAATTCTATTGGTGGGGACAAAGCTACAGGTCATCATAACCAAGATGGGTCTGAGAATTCAAGACACAGGAGAGGTAGTCAAAGGAAACCCAGTGGTACAACCTGGGGATGATCTTTTCTGGTTCAATCGCCCTCGCCTCATTCTTTATCTTATTCACTTTGTTCTCTTTCAGGTACCTCTACATATCACACAGATTTTTGTATTCCACCAATTAATTTCATATTATTTTCCACACTTTTATCTTTCTTTTGCTCTTGCAGAATGCCTTTCAGCTGGCCTTCTTTGCCTGGACTTGGGTAAACCATTCAGTTACTAATTTTCAGATCTAAGAAAACCCTCAAATTGCAAATTGACTTCAATTATAATTTTCTTATTTTTGTTTATCAGTATGAATTTGGCATAAAGTCTTGCTTCCATGACAAGATGGAAGGTTTCATAATCAGAATATCTATGGGGTGAGTGAGTTTCCTAACCACATTGTGTGCGAATGACATGAGTGCTGTAGGGGTGTTTAACTAATGCCAGTAATATTTACCATTTGAGCAGGGTGCTCATACAGATACTATGCAGCTATGTCACTCTTCCTCTATATGCCTTGGTAACACAGGTAGGACTATAACTTGCTACCTTAAGAATACAATCGGTACGACTGAGAATGAGGAAATTCTGAACAAAGAATAGCATTACTCCATATAAAACACGTCTTGCAAGTCGACTATTCCACCATGAATGCGAGTATTCTTTTTTCCATTGGCTTAAAGAACATACAAAATGACAGATGGGTTCGAGTATGAAGCCAACAATCTTCAACGATAGGGTGGCAAATGCACTAAGAACATGGCATCAGACAGCAAAGAAGAAAGTGAAACAAAACCGGCAATCAAACAGTACGCCAAGCACGCCATTGCACTCAATGTCCCCTGTCCATCTTCTGCGTCACTACCGAGTTGATCCAGACAGCATTCATACATCACCAAGGATGTCCAATTTCAACAATGGAGATTCCGAGATGGGTGCTCCCCAGTCAGCTGCTCAAGTACTCCATGATGATCGAAAATGGTCTAAGAATCATACAAACCATGCACATGTTATTGAAATTGAAATTCCCTCAAAAGATTTCTCATTCAGCTAAGACGGGGTGAATTAAAGCATTGATCGTTTGAGTAAAAGAAAGGAAAGGACAAGGAGAAATAAGAGGCAGAAATATTCAGAGATTTAAAATCAGGAGATAATGACCAGATTGTAAACTTCCATAAAGCTAGCTGATGTGCCAATTCTGCAGATGGTAGCACAGTATTTATGTTCTTTTTGACAAATTGAGTATAGATATCTATGTTGAGTTTTGTTATATATAAATAAAGTTGCGTATTAATTTGCGTATCAATATTAGTTCCTTCATATTTAAAATTTAAATTAGTACTGTTTTCAATAAAATCTATTTTTTGACCAATTATATTAGATTGATGTACATATTAATACACAATTATATTTGCAACTAGATTTTTCTATCTATATTATGGGGTAAAAACTTGTAATGCCCTGATCCTTCCAGCAAGGACAGAAACAATTCTACTAGAGTTTTCTTCGTGACACATTTATTTGGTATGTGACCAAAAAAAAAGGCAATTAGTAGAACCGGACTGCAAATGTAAATGCGACTCTCAAGGGTCCACCTATTAATATCAACAGGACTCCTAATTTCGTTTCAAATATTTATGATGTTTCACTTATTTGTGAAGCTTTTGATGGAGGTGAAGAGGTGAAGATGAATAACAATGTTCAATCTTAAAAGTGAGAAAATTCAGCTGGAGCTTTTGAGGAAAGAAAACACTCACCTCCAAAGTTTAACATCTTGACTACAGCACTTCTGCTGAAAATGATGGTCTCTAAAACCTAACATCTGTTCTTCTCTTGGAATTGATGACTCTGTCCACCACAGTTCTCGATGGACATTATTTAAATCAGAGCCGGCCAAATTTTATTATGTTATTGCAAAAAACAGAAAATACTCGGTCTTGTCATTTGACCAATTCTAACTTCTTCCTTTGAATTTGAAGTTTCGTTTCAAGCATATGTCGAGAAGATCTAGAATCGTTAAGAATATAAATTCTTCTTCCCTGACCAGTCCAAGTTTCTAACTTGGCTCCTATATTTCCAGCCACCCAAACACGTATATTGATCAGAACGTTCCTCGGTCAATAATTGTCAAGAACAATAAAATATTGAGAGCTAATTCTGGCTTTTAAAGATCGGATAGAAATTGAGGAAAACAGGCCCTCCTACTAACGGCTAATGAGCCATTAAGACATCGTTTGAAAACTCCTCCCCTCTAAACATAAGAAGCTTTTAGAGTGGCTCCAGACCATCTCAACCCTTATGCTACCAGTACTTAATTTGCTATTCGTCCATGAAACTTCACTTGTTTACTCTATATTTTAACTAGCTATGTTGTTTAAAAACCAACATGGAGATTGGAGAGCAGATCCACCAAATACCTTATTCAATCAAAACATGAAGCATTCCAAACCCTACCAAATCACTTTATGTGGCCGTCGAGAGACAGAGCTTGAATAGCACTGCAATTCAAGTGGCAACACTTTGAACAAGGAAGAGTTACACACAGCTTTTTACCCTTTTGATTGTATTTTTCTAGTGAATGCACCGTGCAGAAATCTTGAACCAAACATTATAGAACATTCGAATTTAGCAACAGAAATAACCAATTGAATAATGCATAATTAAAAATCACATGAATCTCTGGTTTCCACAGAAGCAGGAAGTTTAGAGAGAAACAATTGGCAGAGCTTTGCGAGCTTGAAGACTGGCAGCATAGCGCTTCTGAATGAGATATTTACCAGGAAGGACCAGGTCTCTCAATCTGGACAATTAGATTGAGAACTTAAGATGAATCTCTGAAATCTCTCAATCTCGGCAGCATCTCAACCGTGAATAGTTAGTCTAAAGTTGAGCAATTCCTGTGACCCTTCAAACTTAAACGACAATCTGGTGGACAAATACAAGAGACACAGCATTGTGCTTCTTGATATTATATTCAATTGAAAGATCAAGAGTCGTACCCATTTCCAGAAATTACATTAAATAAAGCAATCACGGATTCGCATGACCATCAAGATGAACGCAGGAATTTGAACAAACTAAGCCATTATTTTTCATTTAGGTATGGAAAAGGGAATTACATATGTCCGAAGACTCGATTTAACTACTAAAAGTTCTTTTACTTATTTAAGGAGAAGAACCAAGGGACAGAACAAATACCCTGAAGAAAACTTTAACAGGAAGGCAGGCGAGACATAACACCCAACAAACAGCCATAGACACAGCCGACATAATATCACCATATAGAAAAAGCAACTAGAAATCACCACCACGGAGGCGAAGGACGAGGTGGAGGGTTGACTCCTTTTGAATGTTGTAATCAGCTAGGGTACGCCCATCCTCCAACTGCTTCCCGGCAAAGATGAGCCTTTGCTGGTCCGGAGGAATGCCTTCCTTGTCCTGAATCTTAGCCTTCACGTTGTCGATTGTGTCCGAGCTCTCCACCTCCAGGGTGATGGTTTTTCCTGTCAAGGTCTTAACAAAGATCTGCATCCCTCCCCTCAATCGGAGCACCAGGTGCAAAGTGGACTCCTTCTGTATGTTGTAATCGGCGAGGGTACGCCCATCCTCCAATTGCTTCCCGGCGAAGATGAGCCTCTGCTGATCAGGAGGAATGCCTTCCTTGTCTTGGATCTTGGCCTTTACGTTGTCGATGGTATCGGAACTCTCGACCTCGAGGGTGATGGTCTTCCCGGTTAGGGTTTTGACGAAGATCTGCATGCCACCGCGGAGACGGAGGACAAGATGGAGGGTGGACTCCTTCTGGATGTTATAATCGGCAAGGGTGCGACCATCCTCCAATTGCTTGCCGGCGAAGATCAGACGCTGCTGATCTGGAGGGATCCCTTCCTTGTCCTGGATCTTGGCCTTGACGTTGTCGATGGTGTCGGAACTCTCGACCTCGAGGGTGATGGTCTTCCCGGTGAGGGTTTTGACGAAGATCTGCATCCCACCACGGAGACGGAGGACGAGATGAAGGGTGGACTCCTTCTGGATGTTGTAGTCGGCAAGGGTGCGACCGTCCTCCAACTGCTTCCCGGCGAAGATCAAACGCTGCTGATCTGGAGGGATCCCTTCCTTGTCCTGGATCTTGGCCTTGACGTTATCGATGGTGTCGGAACTCTCGACCTCGAGGGTGATGGTCTTCCCGGTGAGGGTTTTGACGAAGATCTGCATCCCACCACGGAGACGGAGGACGAGATGCAGCGTGGACTCCTTCTGGATGTTGTAGTCGGCAAGGGTGCGACCGTCCTCCAACTGCTTGCCCGCGAAGATCAAACGCTGCTGATCCGGGGGAATACCTTCCTTGTCCTGGATCTTGGCCTTAACATTGTCGATGGTGTCGGAGCTCTCGACCTCGAGAGTGATGGTCTTGCCGGTGAGGGTTTTGACGAAGATCTGCATGTTTCAGAAATTCTAAAATAGCGTCGCAGAGAGAGAGAGAGATTACGAAAGAGGGGATTAATAGGATGAAGAATGAAGAGATAGGGGGAGAGGAAGGGTATATATAGAAGAGCTTAGCGGACACAATGACGTAAGGCGATGCGTACAATGAAATGATCCGGAAATTACGAGAAAAGGATAAAATGCCTCTCCTCTCACCTCTCGACCTCTCCACCGATTTCCAATAAATTGCGTGGCTGTCGAGGCTTCTGTTCTGTCTTTTCTACCTACCATTGATGATCAGAGACGGGTGGCTGTGATTTTGTGTGTGTTTTTATATTTTCGTATATATATTTATTTAATATTTTACTTAATCATTAAGTAATATATAATAATAAATAAATAAATAAATAAGGTCAAGGAGTTACCAGCGACCTCCCAGCATTTTTCATCACAGAAATAATTGTATGATAATTCTTGAAACGAAATTAGCTTTTTATTTTTTCTCAAATGCATATTTAATTTATATTTTTTAAAAGGATTAGGTCATGTTGTTTATAAAATGTATAATATATATATTAATATGAATGAATATTTTTTATTATTTTTATTAATCATTTTTAATCATTAAAAAAATATAAATTTATTAATAGTCACTCACTTATTTATTAAAATAATTTAAAAATATAAAAATATATAAATAAACATATTTGATGAGTATATTTAATAATTGCACTTTTTTTTATAAAAAATTAAAAAATTAAGTATTATCAAGTTTTATATTGGATTGCTCATTTAATATAATTATATAGGAAGCTGTTATTCTATCAATGGGATAGAACCACGGAGTTGACTGGTGTGTTATTGATGGAAAATGATAGGGATTCCGCTATAAGCTCCCACTCCCACTTTTTTTTAAATTTCTTTTTACTTGGTAACTAAGAAATTATTTTTTAATAATATTGTAATTTTTTTCTTCTTTTTAAAAATATTTAAAAGTATTTAAAAAATTATCAAAAAAAAAGACTCAAAATGCAAAAGCAAGAGCTCTAGCGGGGATCCATAGCAGCATCCAATTATATTGATTGACAGAAATACTAAACCCACAAAATGTGGGTCTCGAACTTGCGTCCCGATTCCCTTTTTTTTTTAATTTAGTAATTAAGAAAGTATTTTTAATGGTGAGATGAATTTTTTTATTTTTAAAAAAATATATTTAAGAATATTAAAAAATGAAGGAAAAAAATAAAAAAAAATGCTCTTCTCGGGATTGAGTTCGTGCTACATCCTCGGTAGCACTGCTCATATGTTAATCGTACGACGAAAAATCCTGATGTCAACTATCAAACAAAAAAGTAATGTTAGGTAAAGCTTAAGTGCATGTTTGAGATTGGGTGGAAAATATAGTGTATAATTATTGGGTTTATAATTTATAACTTAAATAATAAATTCTATTATTATAAAATTATTTACTATTTGGTAACTATATGTTTAAACCATTTTCAAATATGTTACATTTGTTTATAAACAAGTTAATTAAAAAATTATTTTTTGAGGTAAAAATGACAATTATTTGATTTTTAAAAGATTATGATCATATTTTTAAAAGCTTAAAAGTTATAATTATAAATTGTATAGGTAATTTTACCTATTGACAGTTTTTTTTAAATTTAAACTACATTTGGGATTATCTATACAACTTATAATACGCTTGAGAAAAAGCAACAAAATAATATTTTTCCTCAAATGTATTTGTGAGGGGGGAAAGGGCTCCGGGCCCAATGGTTTCAGGCTGCAGGGAGCAAGAAAGCCTCAAGCCCATCAAGTGGGAAGCAAGGCAGGACAACGTAGTCTGAGGCAGAGGCCTTGTGCCATACCCATGATACATCTTCCAGCCTAAAGAAGACCCGGCTCTAGGCCTAGCTTGGTCAGAAAGCCCACCACGGGCAATGATCACCCAGAGCCTAGGTGGGGAACCTAGCCCTGCAGAAAGGTACACGACAGACAACTGTAGCAAAGCGACAACAGCTAGGCATGTCCAGTTGTGGGCGCTTTAGGTCAGGGACACGCTGCATTTAATGCATGTCAAGAGACCCAAACATGCAAAGGTGTGCAATCTGAGACCCCATGGGATGGCAAGATCTCGGCCTAACACTTTACCGTAGCAGTAGGTTGGTGGCAAGTCTGACCCAAGCACAACCTAACACCCAATGATCTCCCCCGACAGCTAAGTCAAAGCCTGGTATAAATACCTTGATCCCACCTAGGGGAAGAGGCCAGATCTTCTTTCTTCTTAACCACTCTCTTAGCTTTCTCCATCACAGCTCTTAACTTTCTCCATCACACAAGATCTCCTATTGACTTTGTCATCGAAGGGTCCCTGGACCACACCAAAGCTCACTCTCTTCACTCTTTGCAAGTTGCTCAAGTTGGGAATCTGCGAAACTGCCGAAGTTGCGAAACACGACATCAACAATGGCGCCGTTTATGGGATCCTTTTCCATAAAAGCGTGTAATCCACATGCCGACAGCAACATTGACCCAAACCACGCGGAGAGAGGAGAACCAGAATGAAGCGATAAAGGTAAGACTTGTAACAACCTGCTAGAAATTCAACAGTGAAATTTCTATAGATTTTAGAAACCTCGTGAATACCCCATAAATTTTCACGAATTGATCAATCGCACAGGTTTTAGTCTGTCAATATAGTCAGTGTTATCACTCACTATAGTGGCAGAAATACGATTTTAATTGTTTGAGATAGTTAGAAGTTTCAAAATACGTTATAGTCTACACCACTAGGATCAATTGAATATTTAGGATTTTATGACCCAATAACTCATTTTCATAATTTCGGACGAAACGGCTGTTTGAAACTATGAATTTATTTATAGGGGCACTTCGGGGTTGAGTTTTGGTAAACGGTTTTTACTGTAAGTTAATATGAATATTTAGGATTTTTTAGTACTAAGTTTATTACGCTTTTTTTGTGAGTGAATAGTAACCTCGGTAAGCGTACTAAGTGCAGTGTTTTCAAAATCACAGTGTGAAATGTCCAAATTAGGTTAGAGAAGTTTTATTTGGATATTTGGCAAGATCTTAGCCACACATAGTGAATAGTATTAGACACTTGGCACAAAGAGGAACCATTAGATGGATTTGTGAAGGAAATCAAGGTATGAGATCATGCCACCTAAGCAAAACCTTTTTCATCTGGTCAACCAAATTGACCCAGATCAAAGTTTCAACCCTAGTGAAAACCTAAATGGTTGGAATCCAATTGAAATCCCAAAAACTTGGTTGAAACCAAAACCCTAAACGGTTTCCCCAAACTCTAAAGTTGGCCTTCAAACCCTTTTTTATCTAATTTCTAACATTGTGTTTAATCACTTGATTAAATCACTTCCACATGCTATTAACTTCTCAAATTCTTGTTATGACATCATTATCCAACCTTTTAAACTTTGGAAATTTGATTAGGCCAAGAAAAATTGGATTTGAGCTTGATAGCATCTCAAACCCTAACGAAACCCTCTTTAAACCCCAAATTGAAGCCCACTTGGTTGAGGCCCACCAAAGCCCACGAATTTGGCCACCTTGGAAAGCTTTCTTAGAGAAGTTTCCTCCCCCACATGGCAGACCATCCACTGCCCTTGGCTATACCCAATAATGCCTTGATGAGATGGAGAAACCCACCCCATCAACCTCTATACCTCATAGCTTCTGCAGGCAGTCCTTTGCCCCCCACTATTCTCCACTTTATGTCACATAGCCACCTCCAATCAAGGATCATTAAGGTCCATATCTTCCCCCTACAGAAGTCTTGAGTTGTTCAAGACACACTTCCTTCCCTTTCATCACTTCTTCACCCCGTTTTTAGAGAGAAACCCAAAAGAGCTCTCTCGGGTAGATTTCTGAGTCTTTTTGCGTGGAGATTCTTGACCCTTTGTAAGTATTTTCACTTGATGAATCATTCATAAAAGTTGTTCCTCTTTGAGTATAGTTTCCGTAGATGTATTATTTGTATCATTCCATGGTCATTTGGTCGATCAAAAGTATTTTTAACCATGAAAAGATCATTTTGGGCGTGAATCTGGAGAGTATGTTATATTTTGGAGTTTTTGACCAAGCTAATGGACATATCTTGGTCCGAACATTTTATGGAGTGTTCTTAGAATGTGTTTAATAGTGTTCATTGAGGTTTTGTTGCATTACTAAAGCTTTTGATGATAGATTTTCTTAGATCTAGAAACTTGAAAACTGGAAGTGGCAAAACAGTTTTTATTTGGAGAAAGTTTGAATATTTCGAGGTTTGATCTTACTCTAAAGACTTTGATATTTTTATACGATGATCCTAAGTCTCTTATTTTCATGTTAGGATGTTATTTTGAAGATATTTAGTATTAGTTTCAAAGATATGATTTTTCTATGCAAGATGATTTAGGTTAGGCCTAAGATTTGATGTTTTTGGATTAGATCCATGTTTTATTGATTTTTAGCCTTGTGATTTTAAATTTGATGGTTGGATCCTATTTAGGACACATTCTTAAACCATGTGATGCTTTATTTCGAAGATCTAACTTTCTTAAACCATTGATCAAGAGATTTATCAAAGATAGTTGAGGAAAAAGTTTTTGTTTTTAGGCTAAGTGTAAAACCAAAAACTCCAAGTGTTATTTTGTGATTTTGGTGACTTTAGTTTGATGATTTAAAACATGGTTGATTTTAGAATTATGTTATGAATATGTTAGAAGTAAGATTTAATTTTGAAATTCTTGGAGATGTTTTGATTTAGGGTCAAAGCTTGTGATTCAAGTGTTTGGATCTTTTTACAAAAAGTTTGGTGTTGATTATTAGCTTTTTCTAAATGGATGTTTTAAATATGGTTGTAAACTTAGTATAGGAAGATCTTTGTTGCAAAATTTTGATTTAAGCATGAGTTTTAAAGTTGGAAGGAATTGCAACAAAAATCAAGAGAAATGGCCTATGGATGTTTCGGCCATAGTGTGTTTTCCATAGTTGTGATTTGTTTTAAATTTTTCTAAGTTGATATTTGAGTTTAGGACAAAATTTTCATGAGGAACGTAAATTTTGAAAATTTTTAGAGTTAAGATGTGAAATCCTTAAGTTATGGGTAAAATGATCATTTTCCCACATGTAAAGGGTAAAATGATAATTTTACCCTAAGTTAGCTTGTTTTCATGTTTCTAATTGTTAGTAATTAAATTTTCAACTTTTAGAATACCCTCTTACAGTTCCTCGTGTTTCGCGCTTTATTCTCGTAGAAGGCGATGATCGAGGTAAGTTAGTTTCTAACTTAGTATCAGTTTACTGTGTGTGTATGATCAGTAAGGGAACTACAATTTATGTATGTATGTTATCATATATGCCATGACATGCCATGTCATTACATGTTTATCTGTTACGCATGATTTATTCTTTCATGAATATTTATCTGTTACACAATCTATTCTGTCATATATTACTATATGTTACAAGTATGTCATGTAAAGTATGTCATATGTTACATGTATGTCATATCATGTAATATTCACCATTGCAAGTATGTCATGTTAAGTAAAGAAGTCAGATCAAGTTTATGTTAAGTCAAATTTCAGATCACGTTTAAGTTAAGTTATTCATGTCAATCACAACCCTAAGTGTTAGAATGGGGTAATATCCTAGTGGAACTCATTTGTTCACGGTGGAGTATCTAAATAGGTGTGAAATTCCTTGGATTGATGAAGTACAGTCAACAGGTTGCGAATGGGGCCTAATTAGCTAGTTACCGGAGCACGCCAGGCACTAACGCCGATGATGCCATATTTTATTTTACGTGTATTCATGGGGCCACAACAACTATAGAGCATGAAGTATGGGGCCACAAAAACTGTAGAGCATACACTAAGTGAGACACAACAATTGTGACACGTAGAATACGTGGGGCCACAATAACTGTGGAGTACGTATTAACGCATTCACAACTGGTGTAGATACCTGTGTTGTGATGCGGTAATCGACAGGGACACACGGCTCTAGGGGACCCGTGTAGCACCCATATGGTCACGTTATTAATTAAGTCTATTGAATAAGATTCCAAGTTTATGTCAAGAAGTTAAGAATAAGCAATCATGGTGACCCCATGAGATAAGAATAAGTTTCAGTTCAAGTCTAGTTTAAGTCAAGTTTCAGATCAAGTTCGTGTTATGTTATGTTATGCTCACGTACAAGTTATGTTCATATTCACGTTAAGTTTCAAGTTCATGTTCATATAATGTTATGTTCATGTTTATGATATGTTCAAGCTCACGTTCATGTTATGTTATGTTCATATTCATGTTATGTTTCAAGTTCATGTTTCTGTCATGTTATATTCACATACATGTTATTTTCAAGTTCACGCTCATGTTATGTTATGTTCACGTTCACATTATGTCTCAAGTTCATGTTTATGTCATGTTATACTTAGATTTATGTTAAGTTCAAGTTCATATTTATGTTATGCATGTTCATGTTCATGCTATGTTTCAAGTCCATGTTATGTTTTAAGCTCAAGTTCATGTCATGTTAAGTCAAGTTCAGTTTACATTTAAGTTCAGGTTATGTCATACTATATGTCAAGTTATGCTATGCTTACTTACAACTTTAATTATGCATTCATGCTTTTACTGCCATGCATTCATAATTAACTTGTGTGGAAGTTTCCTGTTAACTTACTGAGATTTGTAATCAAATCTCACCGTGGTAGTCCCAACTACCATTCCCCCCGAATGGTAGGCGATGTTTCAGGATCAGTGCAGGGAGCGAACATTGGTAGACTGAAGGAGGTTGACTAGACGCCGCAGACACGACACGGAGCTTACAACTTCTATAGTTAGTTTTTGAATAGTTTTCTTGCCTCATTAGTCGAGTTACACGAGTTACTCGACAAACTTCCTCAATAGTGTATTTTTGTAATGTAAATATGGAGTTTGGTCTACAATATTTTTAAGGTTATAGTCTTCTAAGACTCATACTGAAATCGTGGATGTTTATTTTGTTAAGTATGCTTGGATTACGATTGAACTATTTGGGATATTATAAGTTTGGTGCATAGTATTGCTCAAGAAAAAAAAAATTATCCGATGCGAATATTGCATAATGCTATATGCATGTTAGGAACATTGCATCTTATATGTCATGAACAGGGGCAGGTAACCATGTGTTGCATGTCCCGACGCTTTAGATGTCCGTTCAATCCCAAGAGGAATTTGAGGGCGTCACAAGACTTGCATAAATGGCAGAAATGTTGAAGAAACTCACAAAGGAAACCAGAACTCTCCACCAGGAGAATGTCGCGCTGAGAAGTACCAATGAAGAACTGGTTGGCGGAGGAGAACCCAGTGGTAACGAGCACGTTGACTCACAACGTAACCCACTCGCGCCGTGACAGATGAAGAAAGATGCAAGATACGCCTCAATCTCTAAGATTTGGGGGATAAATACGCAGAGATAGCCAAGCAGATGGGAACCCTGTCGTTGACCAATTACTCATCAATAATGATGTCGTACAACGCATGAGTCATGGCGGTGCCCCTCCCGCCCAAGTTCAAAGTCCCTCAGATGAAAATATACAACTGGTCTAAGGACCCAGTAGAACACCTGAAAATATTCAAGGTCCACAAGACCTTGCACGGCTTCCCAGGGGAGATTTTATACCGAGCCTTCCCCTTGACCTTAAAGGGAGCTGCACGAGTCTGGTTCGAATCCCTGCTATTCAGAACCTTAAGGAGTTTCGAGGAGCTACCCACAAATTCGTGGCACAGCTCATGGTGAGCCGAAAGAGGAGGCGACCAACTGCATACCTCCTAATAATGAAGCAACGAGATGGTGAAAGCTTGAAGTCATACCTCTCCCGATTCAACCAAGAACGCATGACCACGGATGACCAAGACGAGAAGATCACCTTGGTGGCCTTGTTCGGGGGATCTGGCCCTGCAACCCGTTCATGGCAAAAATAGTGCGAAGGACGCCCACCACCTTGAGGGAGTTCATGAACCAAGCAGATGGGTTCATCAATGCCAAATACACTCTTGAAGCCCTAACAGCTCTGCATCAGATCGAGATGGAGTAAGCGGATTGAAAGGCAACAGGGCAAAGAGCGAGCCACAGTTATGAAGGGGGAAGAAATGGAGCGCCGGATGCAAAGAGGAAGGGAAATGCACCAGCCTTGCCATGCAGCGGTCCCCATGCCCACTTAAGTTTGATGGTGGAAGGGAATCGTGAACCGAGCCCACAAAGAGAACTGGGCCAAGCCAAGAAGGGCAGCCAATATTGTGAGAAACACATGACAAACCGGCATAGCACTGGGAACTACTATGCCTTGAAGAGAAGAAGGGAGGAAGGCTGATGGGACCAGAGACACTAGTAGGAAGACTGTTAAGACTGACGCCAAGGCGGTCGTCAATGCGCCGGTGGGGTATAAGCCTCGGGAGGTAGGGAGAGAGGAGGGAGATCCGATGAAGCCCACGCCGCAGGCCCCCCCCCCCGCCACCACCCCCCCCCCCGCCCCCCCCCCCCCCCCCCCCCCCCCCCCCCCCCCCCCCCCCCCCCCCCCCGCCCCCCCCCCCCCCCCCCCCCCGCCGGCGTAGCGGACAGATGCACCAATTGGAGAGATCCTCACAATCGCCAGGGGATCGTGAGTGAAGGAACCACATCGTTCACTAGAAGGGCAATCACCCGAAAGGCTCGCTATGAGGAAGTGTTCACTGCTGGGAGGGCCTCCGTCGGGGCCCAAAAATGATTCGGAAGCACCACAATAACATTTTGCAAGAAAAACAAGGAAGGCATCCTCCACCCCACGATGATGCCCTGGTAATAACAATGCAAGTTGCGAACTTTACGACTTGGAGGATCCTGGTCGACAATGGGAGTTCGGCAGACATCCCGTTCTAGGAAGCTTTTATAAGGATGGGGATCAGCCCTAATTGGCTACGCCCAACCCCTATGCCACTGAAAGGATTCATAGGTGAAGTTGTTCAACCGATGGGGGTCATCACACTATCCGTCTTGGCAGGGAAGGCCCCCAGGACAGCCGTCGACATAGTCGATTTCTTGGTGGTAAAGGCACCATACTTGTACAACGCGATACTGGAACGCCCCATCTTGAACAATTTGAAGGTGGTAACCTCCACCTACCACCTCAAAATGAAGTTCCCAACTGACATTGGGTTGGGTGAAGTCCGCGGCAAACAGCTCCTGGCCCGGGAGTGTTATATGCAGGAGCTTAGGCACGAGGTCAAGGTAGTCGTGGCAATTAGAGAGGCTTGACCACCTTCACCTCCCATCCTGGCCGAATGGGACAAAGAGGTCCGCAACGAGCAAGCCCTTTGACAAGCCAAACCAAATGAGCCCTTGGAGCTAGGTGACAATAACATGTTAACCCAACACGAATACGATACGATAATAACGAGTTTGAATTTAGTCTTAACAGGTTTAAGTCAAAATAGGTTGACCCATTAAGACAATATTGTTTAACGGGATAGTAACGGGTTAACCCGTTTTCACATGTTCTAATCCATTATGACCTGTTAAGAAAGTTAAAATTGCAATTATACCCATATACCTAAAAGTAACATTTTTAGAATTTTAATTTTGATATTTTTATTGTTTGGATAGTAATTTTAGACTTGTAGTTAGTTTTATAATTTTTATAAATATTTTGATTTTAACATTTATAAAAAATTATTTTAAATTTAATCAAGTTAAACCAATTAATTCTGGATCTATTCAATCCATTTACATAAACGGGTTGACACGACATGACTCGTTATGTTAATGGGTCATGTTAGGGTTTGATCTTTTGACACGATAAGCTTAATAAGTCAGGTTCGGGTTTACCCATATGGTATAATATACATACCTTGACACGACATGAACACGACCCGTTAACATGATTTGACACCTCTACTTAGAGCTAGTTTCGATCGACAAATAGAGGCCTAAGCGAACAGTGCAAGTTGGCACCAAGCTAGATTTAGAATTGAGGAAAGCTTTGAAATGCCTTCTCATCGAGCACCAGGATGTGTTTGCTTGGAGCCACGAGGAAATTCTTGAGATAGACTACTTTGTCATCGAACACCGACTCTGCATCAACCCAATAGCTTGTAAATTCAAGCAAAAGCGACGGAGCTTTAGTGCTAAGAAGTATACGACGACAGTTGAAGAGATGGACCGTCTCCTAGCAGCGGGGTTCATCCGGGAGGCCCACTACCCAGAATGACTCTCCAATGTGGTCCTGGTAAATAAGGCCAATGGAAAGTAGCGGATGTGCATCGATTTCACCAACCTGAATAAAGCCTGCCAAAAGGACAGCTTCCCCCTTCCACGCATCGACCTAATTGTGGATTCAACAGCAGGGCATCCTTTCCTCAGCTTCATGGATGCTTATTCCAAATACAACCATATCAGGATGAGCCTAGACGACGAAGAAAAGACAGCTTTCATCATGGACCAAGGGCTTTACTGCTACAAAGCCATGCCGTTCAGCCTCAAGAATGCTAGCGCCACTTACCAGTGCCTAGTCAATCGGACGTTCAAATAGCAAATCCATCAGAACATGGAGGTATAAGAGGACGACCTGCTGGTGAAAAGCAAGAAGCCCGAGCAACATTTGGAAGATCTACGTGAAGCCTTCTCCGTCCTCCAACAGTACTAGATGAAGTTCAATCCATCTAAATGTGCTTTTGGGGTATAGTCAGAAACTAAAATCATACTCTAGTTTTACCGTTTTCGGTCCGGTACAGTCCGATTTTCTAGTTTTAATGTACTATATTATATATTATAGTATACAATACTATAGTGATAATATATTGTAGTATATTATAATATATATTATAATTGTATTATAGACTATAACGATATATATTGTAGTATATTATAATATATATTATAATTGTATTATAGACTATAACGATATATTATAGTATATTATAATATATAATGATATAGTATTAGTATAACTATTAATAGAATAAATAAAATGATATAAGATTTTAAAATTTAATATTATATTAATTAATAATTTATTATATAATACAAAACTATTTTATATATAATTATATATTATATATAAAAATTATATACAATAGAAAAAATTAAAATATATATAAACTGGTCCAGTCCGGTTTTATAAAAAGAAAAATCGAAACTAGACCGATTTTGACCGGTTTTAAGAAAAATAAAACCGGTACCGGACTGAACCAAACTTGGGACTAGACCGATCCAACCGATTTGGTCCGATTCGGTTCTGTTTACCGATTCATCGGTTTTTTTTTACACTCCTATCTGGGGCAGGTTGTGACACACCTTCTGCCGCTTCCATTTGCTGCCAAAAGAGCTTGAACCACGTTTCCAACCTCTAGGTGAGGGGATCTCACCCAGAAAATACTAGTGCACACAGGAAATACCGTATGTTTGCATCAAAAAGGGCCATATCAATAAGCGGCTCCTTAGGATAGGCCTTCACCTAGGCAATCACGATGGCTGGCCTAATCTCCTCCCTCTGGTTCAACTTGATGTGGAGGCACTGGGAGGAAGGGAGGAACGCCCAAATGGCCAGAACGGGTACTCTTGGTGGAGCTTTTCTCCCGCTAGGTACTCCCATCCCGAGCCCTATAAGAAGAAGAATTTCCGATTCCACTCCTTGATGCTTGAATGACGTTGCTCAAGGGTGATGATCTTCTAGCCAGGGGAATAAGCCTGGAAGCTGCTTATGCTCCCCTCGATGTGGTTCACTTTGTAGGCGTATAGGAACTCCTAAGCAGTCAGGTCGAGATACCCCTCTGCGATTGAAGTAAGAGCCTTTCTATAGACAATGTAGCTAGATATCAGGAGACTCCAGGCATTAGGATTAAGCTGCGCAGGGGGCCAACCCCAGAAATTCGAGGACTTCGCAAACTAGATGGTAGAAGGGAACATGCAGGCCATTCACAAACATGAGGGTGTAGAGCACCACCCGAGATGACATCCCATCAGAATATGAATGTTGTCCCACCCTAGGGACTTCAACAACCGTGGAGGAGGGGATGTCATACTTTGAGCAAATCGCTCGAAGATCCACGAGCATGATGGACAACACTCAGATTTTCCCTGTGAAGTATGGAGGAAGGGGCTCAGAAGAAGCTTTGGGGGCCATGGGAAGGATTGAAGGTGGTACAAAAAGGGAGGCAACGAACATAGTTGAAGAAGTGGGAAGAGGACGATGGTGGAGAAGAACCTGGGGAGCGGAAGGGGAATAAAAGACACAGAAGGAAAAGGAGGCATGACTGAGGCCAAAGACACAGGAAGGAAATATAAAAAAGACAAAAGCTCAAAGGAGGGGGTGCAGAGGGGAAGTTGCATAAATGAGGGAGATGAAAAAAGAGGGGCGGCCTTATATAGCCAAGGACAGCTGGGAAGGGCATGAGAAACAAAGCAACACTGACAATGATGACTTCAGTGAAACGGCTCACGGATCCCAACTGGTGCGAGTAGCTGCAGTTATGTCAAGCATGTGGGAAGCACGAGCCAATGTGCTTCCTGGGATGTGGGGAGAGTAGCATCTGACCTGTCCTATCAATCTTTGGAAGGCAGAAAGGACGCGAGAGCCGAGGAGACACACACTCATTAGGGAGGACAGGTGGCATAGGGAACCCAACCAACAGGACAGTTTGGAAAAGGGAAATGGGGGATAGGGAACACGTGGAGGTTGCGGACCAATCCAAAACGAAAAAGAAGGAAGGAAGACGAGTCGACCCCCAACTGTCAAAAACTGGAAAGGCCTTAGGAACCCAAAGGTCCCCCCCCCCAAATCCGAAGCGTTGGTTGGTGACAGGGCACATGTTCAAGGGGTAGCACAGCCCATGAGGCACAATTGAATTCCTACCATCCCTTTGTGATGAGAATTCCCAGGGTAATGTGGGGGAGAAGGGGCCCCGAACACAACTGTCTCAGGCCACAAGGAGCAAGAAAGCCTCTAAGCCCATCAAAAGGGAAGCAAGGCAAGACATAATAGTCTGATGCGAAGGCCTTGTGCCACACCCGTGGTACATCTTCCAGCCTAAAAAGGCCCTGGGCCTGGCTTGGTCAAAAAGCCCACCACGGGCAACGATCACCCAAGGCCTCAATGGGGGAATCGAGCCCTACAGAAAGGTACACGACAAACAACTGTCGTAGAGCACCAGCGGCTAGGAATGTCCAATTGTGGGCACTTCAGGCCAGGGACACGCCGCATTTAATGCATGTCAGAAGACCCGAACATGCAATGGCGTGCAGTCTGAGACCCCATGGGACAACAATATCTCAACCTGACACTTTACCGTAGTAGCAAGTTGGTGGGAGGTCTGACCCAAGCACGATCTGACACTCCATGATCTCCCTCGGCAGCTGAGTCAAAGCTCGGTATAAATACCCTAATCCCCCCCAGGGGAAGAGGTCGATCTTCTTCTTCTTAACCACTCTCTTAGCTTTCTCCATCACACCAGATCTCCTACTGACTTTGGCATCGGAGGGTCCCTGGACAACACCAGAGCTCACTCTCTTCCCTCTTCACAAGTTGCTCAAGTTGGGCCTCCGTGGAACTGCCTAGGCTGCGAAACACGATATCAACAGTACTTGTTAGCTTATTTGAGATTCAAACATATTTTCATATGTAACATCTAAACAACTTAATTTTTCTATTGCATAGTATTGAACCCAAGGTTTCAAATTTCGTGTAATTATATATCTACACATTGATTTTGATCATAACAAATGAATGCAAAGAATAAAGGAGTCTCAAGTTCAAGTTGTCTACACAATATAGTCAAGCACATCAAGGAACCAACCATGAGCAAAAAGGGAACAAGTTCACATTAAATCTCATAGAGTGTTATTGTAAATCTCTTAAAAATTCAAAATTAGAATTAAGGCTCAAAATTAATATTTTATCATAAAGCATTAAAATACATTTTCCACATGTGCATGAATATTTTGAAAATTAAATTTGAAAATTTTGAAAGATCATTAATTATCATCTTTCACATGTGCATGACATGATTAAATGTTTGAATTTTGAAAATATTAAAGATGATTGATTGTCATCTTTCACATGTGCATACTTTATTTGAATATTTTCAAAAATGATTGATACTCTTTTTGACTTATGCAAAATGTTGATTTTGTTTGAAAATTTTGAAAAGTAAATAGTACTCCTTTTGTCATATGCGACAAGTAAAAAGATTAGATTTAAAGTTTTTGAAAAGTGAATGATGTTATCTTTAACAAATGAAAAAGAAGAAACTTTTATTTGAATTTTTTGAAAAGTGAATTATGTTGTCTTTGACAAATTGAAAAAAAAAACTTTTATTTGAATTTTTTGAAAAGTGAATGATGTTGTCTTTGACATTTTAATCTTTTTAAATTTGAATATGAAATCGCATATGCCTATAAATAGATCATTTGAGAGTTTTAAATTTACAACACCAAGAGCATACAATATTCATTCAAAGCTTTCATTTTCTATTCTCTAAGCATTGAACTTTAACCCTTGTTCATTTTGAGAGATATATAGTTTGCACTGTATTGTTCTTATTTCACTCATTGATGAGTGTTCTCTGCTAACCTACCCACTATCAGCTCTTGTATCAGTAAAAGAGTGTGTATAACCCTTGTGCTTATAGAAAGTGTTCTACATAAGGAATAGTTGAATCACCACGTGTAAGGTGATTGCAAGTATAGAGGGTGTTCTACACGGATCCTTTGTAGCGATGTTATTCAAATGTGTAATAGGTTTCTATCTGCACTAGAAGAAGATTGAATAGTGAATTTTGGGATCCTCAAGGGGTAGCTTGAGGCGAGGACGTAGGCAGTGGGACCGAACCTCGTTAACATATTGAGTTTGTTTTTCTCTTACCCTTATTCTTTATATTTATTGATGCTTCGTATTTTGTTTATATTTTATATTGTATATTTAATTTTTAATTTTTAATTTTTAAATACAACTCAATTCACCCCATCTCTTGTATTAGTCATTTGGATAACAATTGGTATTAGAGCAAGGGGTTTGTTATAAGATTAACTATCTTTTGAGTTAAGATATTATGGCTAAGATTGCAGCTTCATTTGGTGAAAGTCAATCTAGCAGTCAGCCTTCACTCTTTTGTGGAGACAATTACTCATTCTAGAAAGTTAGAATAAGAATATTCTTTCAGACTCAAGGTCAAGAAATCTAGAAATGCATTGTAAATTGACCTTATATGCCAACAAAAGTGGTTGATGGAGTAAAGGTAAAAAATGAAGAAGAAGAGTTTGATCATGAAGACGATAGACTTTATACATTGAATTTAACTGTTATGAATTTATTATATGATACTCTCAATAGAAATGAGTTTAATAGAATAATGACTTACGCTACGGCAAAGGAAATTTGGGATAATTTGGAAGTTACTTATGAGTAAACTTTGCAAGTCAATGAATTAAAAATTTATATTCTTACTCATGAATATGAAATGTTTAAGATGAATGATGATGAATATATTTCTAGTATGCACACTCATTTTTCTAATATCATAAACAGCTTGACAGCTCTTGACAAAGTTTCTTTCAAGGTGGAGATAGTAAGAAAAATTCTCAACTTTTTACCAAAACGCTGGGAATCAAAAATGACAGTTATTCTTGAAACTAGAGACCTCAAGAAGCTCAAAGTGAATGAACTCATCAGGTCACTTACCACCCATAAGTACACATTGAAAAGATGAGAAGAAAAAGGAAAGTCAAAGAATAGCTTGGCACTTAAAGATGTTTCTCATAAAAGTGAAAGTGATGAAGATGAGAAAAATAACGACAAAGATGAAGAAATTGCGATGATAACAAGAAGAATTAAGAGGGTCTTAAAGAAAAATAAAGCTCCTCCAAGGAAATCTTTCAAAAAATTTTCCAATAAAAATTCAGGTAAAAATGACTATTTAATTTGTTATAAATGCAATAAACCTAAACATATCAAGTCAGATTGTCATCTACTAAAAAAAGATCAAAACAACGGCAAGAAAGCAATAAAAACTACATGGGATGATGATTCAAGTAGTTTAGATAGTGAAATAAGCAATGAAGAATCAGGAAATCTTTGTCTTATGGTTAAAGATAACATTGAGGTAACAAATCTTGATAATATTGAAAATCTTTCGTATGAAAAATTGTAAAATGTTTTAGAAGAGATATATGAGGAAGTTGAAAAATTGGGTATCAAGTATACTACTTTGAAAGAGAAAAATTCTTCTTTAATAAACGAAACTAATGTTTTAAGAAAAGAAAACATCGTTTTGAAATATGAAAATCTTGAGTTGAAAAAGAAAATAACTAATTTAGAAAATATTATTGAAAACTTTACGAATGGATAAAAAAAAATTTGAAAAACTTCTTGGTAGTTAAATATGTGTTTTTGACAAGAAAAACTTGGGATATATGCCAAAACAAAAATAAAAAACTTATAAAAACTTCTTTGATAATCCTTCTACATCAAAGTCCAGTATTCAAAATTCTTTTCATAAAAATAATTTTCTCAAAAAAAGATACTATTACAATCACTCAAGTTTTTCATATATGCCACATGCTATTTGTACTTTTGGTAATAGAAATTATCATAATTATCATATTTGTCCTATTGGAAGAAAGCATACAATGACTATTGGGGCCATATGGGTATTTAAAAATCTTATTTCTTCTAAGACCCAAAAAACTTGGGTACTAAGAAAAATCATTTTAATTGTTTTTATAGATATGCATGAAGTCCTCCACAAGCAAAAACAAATGGTTTTTAGATAGTGGATGTTCAAGATACATGATGAGAGATAAGACTAAGTTCTTTGATCTTAGATCTAAAGAAGAAGGGCACGTGACATTTGGAGATAATTCCAAAGGGAAGATCGTGGGAATAGGTAAAATTGGTAATGAATCTTCTCTCATAATTGAAGATATTTTACTTATTGAAGGTTTAAAGTATAATCTTTTAATCATAAGTCAATTATGTGATATAAGATTTATAGTTACTTTCAAAATGGATAAGTGCATTATTTTGAATGATTATGATTGCAATATTTGTTTTATTGCTTTTAAAAGCAGCAATGTTTATACAATCGATTTTAAAGAAATTACCTCACAAGATGCTATTTGTTTTTTAGCTCAAAATGAAACTAGTTGGCTATGGCATAGAAGACTATGTCATGCTAACATGAAACTTATTTCTAAATTTTCAAAAAATGATCTTGTGAGAGGTTTACCAAAGGTAAATTTTCTTAAAAATAAAATTTGTGATGCATGCCAATTTGGCAAACAAACAAAAATTTCTTTTAAAACTAAGAAACATATTTCCACTACTAGACTACTGCAACTATACACATGGATCTTTTTGGACCAAATAGAGTTACAAGTCGAAAAGAAAAATATTATGCATTTGTTATTGTTGATGATTTCTCTAGATATACTTGGGTCATCTTTTTTCCTCATAAAGATGAGACACATAATGCATTTACCAAATTATGCAAGAGAATTGAAAATGTAAAGGGCTATATTATTTCAAGTATCCGAAATGATAGAGGAAAATAGTTTGTTAATAAAAATATTGAAACTTTTTGTAATAAAAATAGTTTTGTACATAATTTCTCTGCTCCTCAAACTCCTCAACAAAATGGGGTAGTAGAGAAGAAAATTAGATCTTTTTAAAGAATGGCAAGAACAATGTTCAATGAGAACAACTTGCCTACTTATTTTTGGGCCAAAGCGGTAAGTACTACATGTTATGTTATAAATAGAGTTATTCTAAGGTCTAAACTAGATAAAACCCCCTATGAGTTTTGGAATGAGAAAAAATTCAACATTAGTTACTTTCATGTATTTGGATGCAAATGTTTTATTTTCAGTGACCGGGATAATTTAGGTAAGTTTGATGCAAAATCTGATGAATGCATTTTTTTTAGGTATTCTACTAATAGTAAAACTTATAGAGTATTCAATAAAAAGATTTTGACTGTACAAGAATCTATGCATGTAATATTTGATGAATCTAATTTTCTATTCTCCAATAAATCCATTGATGAAGAAATAGGAGGTATAAATAATACGGAAAGTCTCAATCTCAACAAAAAGAATACAATAGAGGAAGTCCAACATGGAGGCATCAGGAAAAATCATCAAATTTAATACAAGATGCAACCAAACAGCAGAAATTTGTGAAAGATCATTCAGTGGAACAAATTTTGAGGGAACCTTCACGAGGTGTAAGTACTCGATCATCTCTTAAAAATATTTGCAATCATACTGTTTTTCTGTCTCAGATTGAACCCAAAAATATTGATAAAACACTTCTTAATGAATCTTGAATTCTAACTATGCAATAAGAGTTGAATTAATTTGAAAGAAATGATATTTGGAAACTTGTTCCTAGACCCAAAAATCATACTATTATTGAAACAAAATGGGATTTTAGAAAAGAAAAAAAAAAGACAAAAAAAAGATGAGTCCGGAGTTATTACTAGAAATAAGGCTCGACTTGTAGTTCAAGATTTCAATCAAGAAGAATGAATCGATTATGATGAGACATATACACCAGTCTTAAGATTAAAAGCTATTCGAATGCTACTTGCATATACTTGTTATAAAGATTTCAAACTTTTTCAAATGGATGTTAAAAGTGCTTTCTTAAATGGTTTTATAAATGAAGATGTATATGTTGAGCAACCTCCAGATTTTGAAAATAATATTTCTCCAAATCATGTTTTCAAATTCATAAAAGTACTATATGGCTCAAATAAGCTGCTAGAGTTTGGTATGAGAGAATCAGTGGTTTTTTGATTGAAAAATGTTTTTCAATAGAAAAAATCGACACAACTCTTTTCATTAAACACGAAAATGATGATATTCTTTTGATTCATATTTATATTGATGATATATTATTTGGTGCTACTAATGAAAATATGTGCCAAGTTTTTGCTAAAACTATGTAGGAAGAATTTGAAATGTGTATGATGGGAGAACTTATATTCTTTCTTGGATTGCAAATTAAGCAAGCAAAAAGTTGAACATTGATCAATTAGTCAAAATATATTAAGGAATTACTCAAGAAGTTTAGGATGGAAGGTGCTAAAGAAATTGAAATACTAATGAGCACATCCGCTAAACTTGATAAAGATGAAACCGGTAAGTCAGTTTACTCGAACGTATATCGAGGTATAATTGGTAGCTTATTATATTTGACAGCCAGTAGACTAGATATTATGTTCAGTGTGTGCTTATGTGCACGCTTTCAATTATCTCTAAAAGAATCACATTTGATTGCAGTTAAGCGCATTCTTAGATATCTTAGTGGTACAATTGACCTAGGGTTATGGTACCCTAAGAATCAGCTATACAAATGCAGATTATGCTAGTTGCAAAATTGATCGAAAAAGCACTAGTGAAGTATGTCATTTCTTAAGTCATGCATTAGTTTCCTGGTTTAGTCAAAAACAAAATTATGTTGCATTATCTACTGTTAAAGCAGAATATGTTGCTGCGGATAATTGTTGTGCTCAAGTTTTTTACATGAAGCAACAACTTGAAAATTTTAAACTCATGTATAATCACATTCTAATCAAATGTGATAATACAAATGCTATAAATCTTTCAAAGAACCCAATACAACATTATAAAACTAAGTATATTGAAATTATATATCATTTTCTTCGAGATCATGTGCAGAATGGTGATATAGTACTAGAGTTCACAAACATACAAAATCAGTTAGCAGACACTTTTACAAAACATTTGCCAGAAGATAGAATATGTATAATTAGAAGATAAAAATGTATGATACATGCGATGAATGTCTCTTAAAAGATAGACCAGAGTCAATAAAAATAAAGAGAATTTTTTATAAATACTTTTACATAAACTTGAGGTTCTTAGCCTCATGTTTGAGACGCTCATTCTTTTCGGACAATATCATTTCATCCCTATCTATGAGAACTAGCAAGCGGGACAAAGAATCTAATAGAGATTTCAATTGTATATTCTTCTACCGAATGATTCCTTTCCTTATGTGAGACTCTTGAACAATTTGCTGAAGTACAACAATTTGTTCTTTAAACTTTTTAACCTCATGGGTTCTGGCTTATAACCAATGGGAAAAAGCAACTATAGAGGAGGAGTAGTGAGTCCCAACACTCATCAAGTCCTAGATAGCACCCGAGTCTGACTTATTATCCAAATTATTATTTTCTTACTACAACATAGCACTAATGGTAGCTGTAGAAAGACTGGAGATTGAGGTGAAGAATATATCATGGATGGATCTAGAGGAATGTTAGAAGAATGAGTCATTGAGAAAAGAATTGAAAGCTTAAAGCGAGAATGTTGAATGAATGAAAATGAGTTATAGAGATGAAAATAAAATTTGATGCGAATTAGATGAACTTTAAGACTAATTGTATAGAGATAGCATAAAGAATAAGACAAGTTATCATTTCTTCAAATCTTATTTAGTCAAAAAATACAAGATATGCTGGACACATATTGTCAAAAGTTTTCTTGCTAAGCTAATGAGATTAAATAGAAACTAAGAGCCTTCAAATTTCTGCTCAATCTCGTTTGTCAACAATATCAGGCGATTGTTCAAATCTCCAGCCACACTAAATTCATAGAGTTAGGCCTCAAGGCTTTGCAGCACTTGTTGGGTCACAGACGACTCCAATTTTTTTATTATCTACAGTTTCTACTAACACGCCGTTCTTTTCAGTCCATTTACTTACTGCGGATCCTTTTTAATGATGCCAAAAGCGGGAGAAGTTTTAGACTAGAACATTAACATTGTCTTAATTGCTAAACTTGTTATATATCTTTGGAATTATATTTATACTTTTGCTTAAAAAACTAACGCACATTCTCAAGGGAGCTTAAATATTAATACAGGCTTCAGGTTCTATCAGTATTTGTCATCATCAAAAAGAGGGAGATTGTGGAACCCAAGATTTCAAGTTTCGTGTAATTATATATCTACACATTGATTTTGATGATAACAAATGAATGTAAAAAATAAAGGAGTCTCAAACTCAAGTTGTCTACACAATATAGTCAAGCACATCTAAGAACCAAGTATAAGCAAGAAGGGAACAAGTTCACATTAAAACTCAAAGAGTAATGTTGTAAATCTCTTAAAAATTTAAAATTAAGATTAAGGCTCAAAATTAATATTTTACCATAAAACATTAAAATACATTTTCCACATGTGCATGAATATTTTGAAAATTTTGAAAGATGATTGATTGTCATCTTTCACATGTGCATGACATGATTAAATGTTTAAATTTGGATAATATTAAAGATAATTGATTGTCATCTTTCACATGTGCATACTTTATTTGAATATTTTCAAAAGTAATTGATGCTCTTTTTGACTTATACAAGATGTAGATGATTTTGTTAAAAATTTTGAAAAGTAAATAGTATTCATTTTGTCATATGCGAAAAGTAAAAAGATTAGATTTAAAGTTTTTGAAAAGTAAATAATGTTGTTTTTGACAAATGAAAAAGAAGAAACTTTTATTTGAATTTTTTGAAAAGTGAATAATGTTGTTTTTGACATTTGAATCTTTTTAAATTTGAATATGAAATCTCATATGCCTATAAATAGATCATTTGAGAGATTCAAATTTACAACACCAAGAGCATACAACATTCATTCAAAGTTTTCATTCTCTCTTCTCTAAGCATTGAGTCTTAACCCTTGTTCATTTTGAGAGAGATATAGTTTGCACTGTATTGTTCTTATTTCACTCATTAAGGAATGTTCTTTGATAACCCACCTATTATCAACTCTTATATCAGTAAAAGTGTGTGTATAACTCTTGTGCGTGTAGAAAGAGTTCTAGATAAGGAATAGTTGAATCACCACGTGTAATATGATTGCAAGTGTAGAGGGTGTTCTATACGGATCCTTTGTTGCGGTGTTATTCAAAGGTATAATAGGTTTCTATCTACACCTGAAGGAAGTTGAATAGTGAATTTGGGGATCCTCAAGGGGTAGCTTGAGGCGAGGACGTAGGCAATAGGGCCGAACCTTGTTAACATATTGAGTTTGTTTCTCTCTTACCCTTACTCTTTATATTCATTGTTGTTCATATTTTGTTTATATTTTATATTGTGTATTTGATTTATAATTTATAATTTTTAAATACAACTCAATTCACCCCCCTCTTGTATTAGTCATCTGGGCAACACATAACTTTTAAGGCTATTTAAGTACTTTTTAAGGCTTTTAAAAAAACCTCAAACAGGTCCTAGGTTGTATAAGTTTTGTGCAGCCTCTTTATAAAAAATAATAATAATTTTCTTCTATTTTTTTATATATTGTTTTACAAAGAGACAGCATGTATAATTGGGATTTCTACAGACATTACTAAAAATGATGAAGAAATAAAAATAGAAAAATTATATATAAAGAAGAAATTAAATGAAATTTATCAGAGAAATAAAACTCTTTCAGCCAGGTGATACAGATACCGGAGGATCCCAAGAAACAAATGTTGAGTGAACAATTTTTTAATAACTTCAAAATTAACTCGGGAATAATTTATGAGGGAATTGACTCCTAAATCATATACAGTTGGAAAGACAGTTGACTCGTAAAGAAAAATAAAAAACACAATTGGGAAGGATGTACCATTCCCCGTGAGGCTCCACCCCCCATCACAAGAACTTGAAGTGGGTGGCAATAGGGTTGAGCAGAAATCTGAAAATCCGACTACGATCCGATTCCGACTCCGACTCTGACTTATCCTCCAACTCCGACTCCGACTTTCCCTCCGACTCCGACTCCGATATTGTGCATATTGTATAAAAATATGTGTTTTCAATATATTAACCTCTAATAAATAATAATGTATAAACATTATAATGAATAAAAACATGTAACATTATAATACTAATGTATAATAACATGTAAAACTAATGGATAAACACAACTATATAAATAAAAAAATTTATAATAACATGTAATACTAATATGTTAATAACTAAATTATTGATGATATAGATTTTACATAACTATATAATTTATATAGTTAGTTAAACTCAATGGTCAATAATATATTAGCAAGCCCCATGGGTTAATTATTATAAAATAATATATTTATACTAGCATAGTAGCATGGCCCCTATATTTTACATGTTTTTATAAAAATATATGTATTTTTTATACGTTAATCATATATATTTGTATATTTTATATAACTATACCTTATATAGTGAGTTAAATACTAGTATGAACGAATGTACCTAAAATGATAGTACCACTAATGTAACACTAATGTACCAAATATACCATGTAGTACTAGTACTAATGTATAGTAATACTATACAATCTATAGACTATAATAACATGTAATACTAATAATGTATTAAGCAATAAGCCACTAATGCATTATAACATATTAACATGTAATGCTAATATATAATAATTAATGTATAATAACATTTAATACTATTGTATAACATGTACTAGTAATGTATAATAATCAATGTATAATAACATATAACACTAATATATAAATATTAAAGTATAATAATATTTAATAGTAATGTATAGTAATCAATCTATAATAACATGTAATACTAATGTATAAGCAATAAGCCACTAATGCATTATAACATATTAACATGTAATGCTAATATATAATAATTAATGTATAATAACATTTAATACTATTGTATAACATGTACTAGTAATGTATAATAATCAATGTATAATAACATATAACACTAATATATAAATATTGAAGTATAATAATATTTAATAGTAATGTATAGTAATCAATGTATAATAACATGTAATCCTAATAATGTATAAGCAATAAGCCACTAATGCATTATAACATATTAACATGTAATGCTAATATATAATAATTAATGTATAATAACATTTAATACTATTGTATAACATGTACTAGTAATGTATAATAATCAATGTACAATAACATATAACACTAATATATAAATATTTAAAATATAATAATATTTAATAGTAATGTATAGTAATCACTAATCAATCTATAATAACATGTAATACTGATAATGTATTAGCACTAAGCCACTAATGTGTAAGAACATATTAACATATAATACTAATTACTAATGTAAAATAACATGTAATACTAATATATAATAATTAATATATAATATTATAATAAGAATAAGTTAAACATTACTAATTTACTATAAGTTAAATATTTTAATATTTTAATAACATGTAATAATAAATACTAAGAATATTTAAACATAACTATAGTATAATAACATATCATTAGATATGAGTTAAATAGTAATTGTTAATAATCAATATTAAGAATTACATTCAGTAATAAAAAAGATTATAAAAACCATAAATAAAGAAATTTATGATTAAAACAAAATTAAAATTTGATTTAGGGTTTATGTCCAATAGCTTATTGCCATTCATAAACATTTGAATAATTTTTGTGACAATAGTAATCGGCGTTTGAGTTCAATGGCTTTCAGAATGAAGACAAAATATAATAAATATTGGGGTGATCTTGAAAAAATAAATCGGTTGTTGTTTATTTCTGCTATTTTTGATCCGCGGTTCAAATTGGTTACTCAAGCATATTGGTTCAATAAAACATTGGGTGAGGAGAAGGGTGAGGAATTTGTTGCACTCCTCAAGAGGGATATGGAATATTTGTATGAACAATATGTAGAGTTTTGGCGGTGTGTGTGTAACTATGTCTAACAAAACTCAGAGCAGTGAAGCTAGTGCATCAATGAGAAGTAGTAGTAGTAGTACTGTTATAGAATATGATGCCTTGGATTTTTTGATAGAGTTCCATAAAGAGCATACATCATCCTTGAGATTGTAAGTCGGAGTTAGAACGGTATTTTTTGGAGAACATTGAGATTCCTACGGGGAGTTTCGAAATTTTAATTTGGTGGAAAGTCAAATCCACCAAGTATCCAGTTCTTGCTCTAATGGCAAAAGATGTCTTGGCAATTCCAATTACCACTGTTGCATTTGAGTTAACATTTAGCACAGGAGGTCGTGTCCTAGATCCGTTTAGGAGTTCTTTGGCTCCTAGAACTGTAGAGGCTCTTGTGTGCTCTCAAAACTGGTTGAGTCCACCCCTATATGCTTGAGTCAAAATTATTCGGAAGCCATTGATGATGCAAAAAGCTATAAGCTAGACTCAGGTAATGTATTTAAAGATTTTTTTAAGTTGTTATATAAGTTGATTTTGACATTTTGTAATATTAATTTCCTATACTTTAACATCTTAATGTAGAATTAGCCAATTCTATAGCCAGTATATTTCGTAAAGATGATTGACAATCTTGTTTATGGTATCTTATTTTAATTTTGTTTTCTTTATTTTTATAAATTTATATGGTATCTTATTTCCTTACTAATTTTATTCTTTTTTCTTCAGGCACAAGTTGGAATGACATTTGTTGTAATTTGTATTGGTTCTATTATTGTAAGTTGTAAGTTGTAACTTATTGATGGAATTAGAACTTGTTGATAGATGATGAGACATGAGTTGATTGGATAATTTGGAATGATAGATGATGGAATCTGGATGAGTTAGATGATGGGTGTTTTTAGCTTTGTGTTATTTTGTTTGTTGTTGTTGAAATGACAATAGCATGGGGATGCTAGATTTGGTTGTGTTTTTTTAACTTGTAATTTTATATGAATTATTTTAGTTTGTAATTTTAGTTATGTATTTTTAATTTGTAATTTTGAATGAATGATTTTTGGTTGTAATTTTGATTATGTATTTTTAATGTGTGTATTTAGTTTTAATTTAGTTTTTAATTTTGGTTGCACGTTTGAATTTAGTTTTATTTTTTATAGTTTGATAGATTCTAAATTTAGTTTTATTTTATAATATGTTGGATTTTGAATTTACTTTTATTTTCTAGTGCGATGGATTTAATGTGTGTATCAGGTTCTAAGGAGTAAGGATTTTCATTGTGTGATAATTTTGGTTAGATAAATTATAAATCTCAAATTATATTTTTTTTTTAAAAAATTGATATGTCAACTGGGTTAAGGAAAAAAGTCTAAAAAAAAATTCAACAAAAAAGCCCAATTCCGACTCTGCTCTGACAAGTTGAAGTCGAAATCGGAACGGAGTCAGTTGCAACTGGAATCGGAGTCGGATGTTGGATTCGGCCTCCGACAAAGTCGGAGTCGGAGGACGACAGTACCGACTCCAAACAGTCGGTGCTCAGCCCTAGGTGGCAAGAGAACCCACACTTGTTCCTCTTTATCTCTTTTTCTTAATCACAATTATTGTAGTATTTAAAAAGAAAATTATATTTTTAAGTTGCTGAGTAAAACACATCTTATATAAAGATGACATGATAAAATTTGATTTATAAAAAAAAAAATTAAAATATAAATATCTTGCCAATTAAATCATAACATGTCAATGGTATTAAGAGCGTGTTTTTCATACCGATTTATAAGTCGCAGTTTTTAAATAAAAAATTCTACTCATCATTCTCACGTCACACGCCATACGATATACATTATTTTCTTTTTCTTTTTCTTCAAATATGGTATATCAATAATAAATAGAATTTTTCTTTTAAAAAAGGCTTAGAAAAGGCTTGCATGCTTTAGACATGTAGCTAGCCTTTTAAAATTCCAGTATATCTTTAAGGATTCACGACTTTCATAAAATTCCACAAAACCTATCTTAAATATTCTCTCAAAAGTTCCAAAATCTATGAAAATATCTAAACGTCCCAGTAAACTTTTAACATATTGAGCCTTAAATTACCAAAAATATTTAATGAATTCCTATGTTGGGATTCATATGTCGAGATTGTAATATGCTTAAAATGATAGTCTAGGTAACATAAATCATACAAGAAATATTAGGTAATCCCAAAGTATAAATGGCATAATTCTCTTGCATGACATATAATTCACATTTCTTATATAAAAAAAATTTTAAAAATAAAAAGAAAATAATAAACCCCAAAAATTAATCTAGAAACAATTAAAAAAAGGTATGGTGTGTGAAAATAATGAGTAGCAATGCCCAAACACTAATATTAATTGACATAAGGCCTTTATCATAGAACGAGTACCACGTGTCCGTCATCTGACACCAAATGGAAGGGCTCTTCCATCGTTTGGCGAAATATGAAAAGGCAAGAGTGTAGGGAGGAGATCAAGAGGACTGCAACTTTTCATTGAATGAAAGTCCAAAAACCAAAATAACATTTAAAGGCTTCTCATAATCAAGATGGAAGACCAACAATGAATTGGCATCGGCTGGTAAAGCAAATGTCTACCCTTTTTGAGGGATTATCTTCGGATATATATAAATATATATATATATTTATATACAAGAATGAGAATATGGTAAACAACAACATGAGACATTACTCAGTTATTTGTCCTTCATATTATCAGCCAGAGCAGAAGCTTTGCATACTGGGCATAGATTTTTCATAGACAACCATTTCTTGATGCAGCTAACATGGTAGTCATGGCCGCAAGCTTTCAGAGTCCCAACACCATCTCTATCCCTGTACTCTTCCTGTAGATTCCAAATAGATTCATTAGAGCCAATCACATCCGTGGAGTGCGCAAGGAGTACGCAAAAGTGATTGACGTAGAGTTTTTGTAGAAGGAGCAAAGAAGCAATAAAAACAAAGGAAAAAGTAAGATTAACTTTGATTGATTTGGAGAGTAACTGTAGCAAAGCTAAAAGTGTTCTCCATTTTGTAGCTAGGGATGTAGCATGAATGTATGTAGAGTTCTTTTGCCAATAAAACAGCTAAGGAGCCAATTTAGCAACTGGGACGAGAATGTTCTTACAGGAAATCGGATTCAGCTGGTCAGTTTCTACACACTAGTCCAGAGAAGTAACCAGAAACATTAACTAGAATGCTCAACACTCAATAAGGGTGGGTGTATGGCATCATTGTTCAAATCAATATATTCCCAAATCAAAAACCAGAGCATTTGGAACCGCAGTTGGTTTCCCTGTTTCAAATAGGGGGAAAAAAATACTTACCAGGCAGATCACACAAGTTTCTTCCTCTTGGGTCTGATCTGATGAACAATAAATTGTTTCTATCAAACATTTTGATATTAAGTCTTCAGACAGACCCGTGCTCACATTCCCAATCCTTTCCCCCAGTGCAAGAAGGTCCTGCACGAGACAATTCAAGAAGAAAAAAAAAATCTTAAGCCTGACTATAACAGGAAGAAAAGATTAGAAGAAAGAGAAACTGCATTAATAACCTCGTAGCTCATGTTGTCTATGTCTAGCATCATGTCTCTATGCTGATCAAACATATTTCTGGGCCCATACCAAGCTGAGCGATCGACAATCATAAAACCCTGCAAAGTGATAATAAATTACAGCATTCAACAAGTAATGACAGTATGAAATGAACAACAATTATTTTGCAGATACTAAGGATTCCAACTAGGCGTACAATAGATATTAGATAAAAGACGAACCTCAGATGAAAACCGATCATGGACACCTGCTTCATTAGGCAGTGACCTATATCTTCCAGTAGATATCCTCGACCTCCCATTGCGGTCGCCATTACGCCACCCTATGGTGGACAATGGCCTTGGATGTCTTGGGGAGTAACTTTCGGCCACCAACTGTAGTCCTCCATCAGAAGGTGCCGCATGCCCCAGGCGTAAGCTGCTTGAAGAAGCCCTGAAAGCCGGGCTAGATCTTTGACTAAAGCTACTACTACGAACACCCCTCACAGACTGGGTTGAACTAGCATGAAAATTTTGAGGAGCAACAGGATTTCTGCTTGTAATAAAATTATGATGATATCCCCCAATCTCAGCAGAAGGGTTGCTAGAACTGCTTCCTACATGGAATTGATCCGTCTCATGGTTGAAGCTGCTCGTATCTGCCATTTACAACTAGGAATCTCTTAGAAACAATGGCAAACAGGATAGAAACGAAGACATCCAACAACCAAAAACTTACCTGAAACTATAACCCTTCCAGTTGCAGGAGACATGTTAATTAGACTCCGATCCCGTGTCAAAGCACTAGAACCCTGAACCAAAACATCCACAGGGCTGGAATGGTCAATGGGGTGGCTTATAGAATAGGAAGGGTTGGTCGACAGATGGGTCCTAGCGAGGTTTGATTCCAAATCAAGTGCAGACCGGCTTCTGACATTCCTCAAAGAACCCTCAAGGCCACTGCCTCTATAAATGGGATTCATGGTAATATGATCCCAAGGCATGTACTGAGAATCAAAACTTGATTTCTCCAGCCTCAGTTCTGAAGATGATGGAAGATCAGGAGAACTTCCAGCATTGTAGTATCTGCTTGTACTGCCTCTCTCACAGACTGAAGGAATTCCAGGACTTTTTCGCTTTTGAGGCCCCCTTCCGCTTGGCACTGTAAGATCAACAAAACTGCCCTCAACACCATGGAATGTCGGCCACTCATAATTAGAAGAAGATGCATGTTGCGCATAAGAATCTGAAACTGTAGAGAACGTTCCAGAAGTTGGCAGATGCACAAAAGGATCATGAGATGGGCCAGATGCATCTGGCTGATAAGGTAGTACTTCTGCATTGTGACTCGAGGAAGGATTTGCAGTTGACCGTGGTGCAGGGCTCCAGTGAGAAGCAAAATGTGTTCCATCTAGAGACATATTTTCCACAGGATAAAAGAACGAACCATTGTCTGATGTACCGGCCCCAGCTGCAATAGAAAGTCCAGAATTAGTATAGGCACAAGAGCAGAGGTTATACACAAAAGTAGAACCATTGTCCGTGAAAGTTAATCTGTTAGCAGCATATAAAAGAATAACATCTTTCAATTCTCATTAGCAGTTTTCTAACCATTAAATGTTTGTTTAAGAAATTTTTCATGCTTCAAATGCAACCATGAGGCCACTACAATGCATATATCCTGATAAACTTAGGCCATGGTAGTAGTATAGGAAGCCCCCAGGAAAAAAAGGTTTCCAACTTTTGAAGAGCAAAGTAGCAAAAATGTGATCGACCCCCCTCTGCCCCAAGGACGGGGCATCCAAACCATTAGGCCATGGTAGTAGTATAAGAAGCCCCCAAGCGAAAAACTCCACCCACTTACCTGGGTAAAACATATAACAAGACAAAAAAATCCCAAACCACATCTGGGCTCAACATCAAAAGACCTAGCAAAGTTACAATTGAAGCCCATGTAATCATTCTACGCCACAAGAACTCCTTCACAAGTAATTTGAGATCCCATTCAACATCCTCTCCTATTGAATACGAAGTGTTACAATATCTACACCTCCAACCCACGCACACCCCCCCCCCCCCCCCCCAACAAAAAAACAACAACAAAAACCAAAAAAAAAAAAAAAAATGGAAAGAAAATTTAAATCTCTAATAAATCCTGTACTTAAAGCTGTGAATTGAGTCAATATTTGTAAAAAACCAAAGGAAAGGTGAACCACCTATAGGCTTATGCTCCAAAATGAAAAGTCTAAAAGTCACAATTGAAACCCCTTGAAATAATTATAAACTGTAAGAACTTCTCCCCTCTATATAATATGGAATCTCATCCATTACTCTATGCTAAATCTGAGATATTATAAACCATAGAATAAGTATTATAAACAAAAGGAAATTTAGAGGTATGTGGTGCCCAAAGTAGTCAGGGAACATCTCATAACACCATTATCTTGTGCATTAAATTATCACATTATTGATCGTAGTCCCTAAAAACAATTTTGCAAGGCATTCAAAGTCACAATACCAAGATTCACAAAATGTTGCTCGGCATGTATATGGTTCCAGTTCTGATCATGCTCATTCTCTAACAATTGGGATGTGCTGAATAAATGTCTATGCCCCATTAACAAGCACCAAAAAGCTACAAACAAATTATGTGCCGAAACTGGAATCTGCCAGAAAACGACAACCTGCACATGAAGAAAAGTATTCCAAACATTAGTACAGAACTGAAAATTACTAAAGAATTTAATAAAGGGTGAAAATCACATACGCATCCATGCCAAATTAATTACAAAAAAGTGGAGCCCCTTTTTCTACATCACATCTACAGTTTTTTCTTTTATTATTGATAAGTATCACATTTTCTTTGTTTAGAATAGTAAAATACGCATTTCATGCATCCCATGGGATTAAACCCATGATCCTTCCTCCACCCTGGTTATAAAGGGCGTGATGACACTTGGTCCAAGGACGATTAGCATCACATTTACAAATGCTCTCACATTCCACTCTTTTTTTTCATTGGCACCAGGTGTCCAGGAACAACGTCCCGACTAATCCCATGAGTGCACAAACCCTCAGCAAGGAGTTTCCCGCAAGTGCACCTCGGGCAATTCAAATAGAAAATCCCCTAATCCAATGACCCCTAGAGATTGTTTGCACCCAAGGGGATTTGAGCCTTAGACCTAGGGGGAGCATACCCCCAAACCCAAGGCCTTTACCACTTGAGCCAACCCCTAGGGGTTTCTCACATTCCATTCTCATAGAGCATCATTAGAATATTTATTGTTTATCGTTGTTTTATTTTGACATCATGGACTTGGAAGATAGTTTTTTGGAATCTGCAACTGTTTTCAACCATTAGTACCCGGACGAGGGTGCTATAGCTGCCAGGTCATACATATGCAACCACACATAACCATAATTAAAAGTCTTTGATTCAATTTCAAAATCGAGTTTGGGTTATTAATTAAGGTGTATAAAATATAAGGTCTCGCATATGTGCCAGTCCTATGAATCATGCCCTTTGGCCTTCTAATATAAAATTGAGATCCACCATGTTTTCACAAGTGGGGAAAAATGTGTAAATTATTTAAAAAAAAAAAAAAACCTATTGATAGGAACTATTAATAGGAACTTATAATTAGAAATGGAATAGCAGCAGAATAGAATTAAAGAACCTACAGAGACGGGTTATATAAGTTCAGTTAGATTAGCCTTGCCTGCATGATATGGACTGGTACCTATTTGATATGGAACTTGTAAACTTCCATAAAGGTCCATAATTTATTATAGCATCATCCACAGAACCTTATATCAACACTATCAATTTCGCATTATAGATCCTGCTCTATAGGTTTCACCTGTGAAATTTCAATCTAAAGCAAGCAATGGATAACTAAAATGGTGTCAATGCCAACCTTCCTCTAGTCTTTTACACAACCAACTCCAGTTTCTCAATGTCAATGTCAACATCTATACTCCCAAGGTTTTTCATGCATTATTTTCTTAGGTTTCACCCTTTCCACCCACCCCTATAGATCTTGGACACATGGGAGGTAAGTTCTCCGGCCACAAGAGATTATTGAGATTAGTTCTCATGCCACAAGGAATTTATTGATCTGTTTACCAGTAAGGACCAAGGTCTTGAGAACAAACAAATGCCATAATTCAAGTAGAGTCACTAACAATGTATGTGTGTGTGTGTGTGTGTGTGTGTGTGACAGAGAGAGAGAGAGAGAGAGATTAAATTGAGTGTAAACCCCACCTAACAAGAGAAAGATCAATACAGCACTCAATAATACAGTTACATAAATCACAAGCGACTAAGTAACAAGCTAGCTCAAAGAACCAACGAAAATGGTACTGTGTGTTGATGGGAACAGATTTTCCCACCCAGATTCTGCTATACTCTTCATATAGCAACTGCAAAATCCCAAGATGTTACAAAGTAAATCAAGTATTTGGTTCAAAACAAAGTAATAACTTATTGTAGCTTGACCCAGACAGCCAAGCTAATAAGTTTCACATGGTGACTCACCAGATCTCCACAGTATTTCAAGCAGCAAAGTAAGTAAAACGTTTATGCTGCAAGCAACGCATCATAAACTAGGATGCTTTGTGCAGTTAAGCTTCTATAATAACTGATATAGAAACAATGAATATATACTGGCAGCCCAAGTCTCCCAATTGTTAAGTCAATCACCCCTTGCGTTCATCTCCTGACAAATTGAGGCAAAGAAACAAAAAGGAGAAAATTTTTTCTTTGCTATAAAAAAAAGGAGACGCTAAAAGTAAGCATGACAAGGAAATAAGATTAATAAATTAAATTTGGAAGTGAAATTAATGCTCACTAAACACTTTACCCCTCACAAATAGCAATAGGACATTATAATAATTAATGCTCGGAACGGTGGAAGGAATAGGGGAAAAACTACTCATAGGAAGGACATTACCTTGGTTTGGATCAGAGGATTCACTTAGCAGGTGTAAGAGGGGTAACAGTCATCATGTATGAACTTTCTTTATCCTAGAAATAATTGGCAGAACCTTTTCTTTTTCCTGGACCTGAAAAGAGTAATCCCCCACGAAAGGGCATAGAAGTTGGTAAAGGTACATTGGTGGAAGAAAAAAGTGAGCTCTTCCTATCCACCTTCTGATGAGTAGTCAAGGAACCAAAGGATCAACTTAAATCAATATAGGGGTAAATGAGAAATTGAACTAAATCTGAAATTCAACCCCAAAACTCTTCTTTCTAAAACATATTGGGGTGGAATGATGGAATAAAATACTCGAGGGTTAATTTCAGATCACCCAAGAATTATTTGGGATGATTTGCCCTAATGATTTAAGTAAATCCAAGAGATCAAACTTTCCCAAGAATTAATTTCAACTCTTATTCACCCATGACATCAAAACAACGAGATCCAACAGTGGTCAAACTAACTAATATCAACAAGGCACATAGATATATACCTTAACAGAGACAGTGAACAGAGCTGTATTAGTAGCAACTGTAAACACGAAGTCAAGTTGACTGATGCCATAACTAAGATAGATGAATCGCATCAACTGCTCGGTGGCTCAATGACGGGTTCTAGAAAGACTGAGAAACCTCCCCTGAAACCCATAATCAGCTGTAAATCTAGAATAAACCACTATCCATCATACTCCTCGCTACCAACTTTAGAAAACCACTAAACAATTTTTGTAATGCTCAAGACTTTTAAGGGAAATATAACATAAGATAATTAGTAATAAACAGTTGAACAACCAGTGAGAATGCAATAGACAATTAGATGATACCCTTCCCAACAGTGTAAATCAATCACCACCAGCTTGAAATTCATGCTTGCCCAAAAATAAGAAAATCCCCAACAAAGGAAGGCATACCGGTCATGCAAGGAGATCCCAACTTCAACACAGACCAAATAAGGAATCCGAATGGTAAAATATAGCAGTCGATTACTTCAATTGACTTATAAAGCTTATGAAGTTGTCAACAAGGCATACCAATCATGTGAAGACATGATTGCAATTTCATTAACTAGGCCAAATAAGAAAGAAGAGGCCTTAACTGTAGCAGTTAAATTACTTCAGTTGACTCGTTAAAAACTTAACTCTCAGCCTACCACTGGACAAGTAAAATTGAAGTCAAGTGGAGCAGAAACAAGTGTGGTAGAACCATAGAAGAGGCACTTAAAACTTCTAAAGCTCTCAGCCTCTTGCTTAAAATCCTCATTACAAAAAGAAAATCAAATTTATTAGTGAGAGAAGGAAGTGGATGAGGAAACCATTGAATAGAAGAGGCCCTAATTCTCGTCACAGTTAGTGAAAAAATTTCTGTAACGGTTGCATGCATTTAATTCCCACATGCTTAATTTTGAGCTGCAAAATTGATTTAAGGTTTCTTTTTTAGCTCCTTAATGAGGACAACAGCATATTAAGGAAATTTGGAGAATATCTTTAAAGTATAGAAAAATATTCCATCTTTTGGAAGATAAAAATCCCAACTTCATGAATTTTTCATTTGAAGCTTTACATCATTTCATTAAACATCATCAAAAAATTTACACAACACTGCTGTAAATTTTATTTTATAGGTAGCACTGCTGTAAAATTAGACAACCCATACATATATATTAGGCATAAATGAAATTTTTATACATTACTTCCAGGTGCAATCCTTTTTATGCTACAAAAAGTCTCATAAAAAAATTATGGATTATTATGAAACAAATTCTTTACGATATATGATAACACGCATTACGAGACACACAAGTACCTTATAAAAGGACCTCCAAATAAATAGAGATTCAAACACATTCATAATACTCTCCCTCAGAGAGGACCTGATCAGAAAAAATAAAAAACCTAACAGGTTAATGAGATAGTCTCGATGATCAAAACTCGGGCAATGTCACTTGCGGGAAACTCCTTGCCGAGGGTCTATGCACCCCCGGGATTAGTCGGGACGTTGTTCCTGGACACCCAGTGCCAATCAAAAAAAAAAACTTGGGCAATGCCATTTGGATTCAAGCTACAAAGAATATTTGTCAGAAACTGAGTAACCCTTTTCCCCAATTGAGCAATCAGCCTCCCTGCCAAGAGAATCCCTTTTCCTCCATCTCAACAACTAGAAAGTAACAAGTCTCAACATTGTAGTTTTCCTCCCTCCTGAAAAAATATATTAAACTGGAAACAAAGCCTTATATTCAAAAACAGCATAAGCAACCGAATGCTGCTGGTAACATTTGTGCTTCACTCAAGGCACTTGTACAATTTGTAAGATTTGACCACCTAATTCTTAGCTAACAGCTCAGATGTCACTAAATCCATTGACCAGAATCATCCAATTGATTCATGTGATTCCGACTACTGGATAAACTGCCAGGAAAGAAAAACTAAGATTGATCCACAGAAGAAGCCATGTATAATCCCCCCAGCACCACGGATAAGCATAAAAGAACTGGCATGTGATGATGGCCCAAATGCCATAAAGTACACTCCTGTGCAGTGACATCCCCTAGGTCATTTAATTCAACAAAGCCTGAATCCTGAGGCACAATGACCCATTCTAAAAAAGAATTCAGATAGAACAACAACTAACCAATTCTGCAGTTAGTGCCATATACTTTGTTCTGCCTACATGAATACTGGATTATAGCACTTCAATGTAGCAGCAGATCATGCTAATAAACCCTTAAGAGAAATCAGGACCTCAGTTCAGATCCGCTCTCCAGTTGCCCACTTTAAAAAGTGCCTGCAAACCAATCGTAGTTCAGAATGAAAACTGAAGCCACAAAATCTAAGCCACCTGGCAACTTCCACATCCTAAATATGACAATCTTAGTGCTAGGTAAAACAAAATCCCTATGGAGCTTAGAAGCTGTAAAATCCAAGAAATAAAGATTTGAAATATAGCCAAATATATTATACGATAACTAGGAAGTCAAGGTCAAGGATGCTGTGAGAAGAAAATGATCCAATCAACCTCAAAATGTAAGAAAGTTCGAAGAAGGGTATGTCTCAGTCAGAGATGGTGAGATCTTGTAATAATAAAAAACTTCTCACCCGCTAGTGCAAACAGGGTATCATTCCAAAACTTCGATACTAAATAAAATCCTTTCTCAAGTTCATACTCAATACAAGTAAGAAGTAATAATAGATCACACCCCAAACCTGCATAATAAAAACCATATGAACCTAGTTGATCCTAGGGTAATCCACAGAAAACTAGCACAAAAGCTATATCTAACAATTCCTCTCTGCAACAAACAGCTCTTGTAAACAAGAGTCATCATAGTTATGATTAAGCTTCAGATCATAATTACTTAGGTTATAACTTTACACCAATTAAATATTGTCCCCTGAACATGAAACCCATATAAATTCTGGTGAGTTTACTTCTTTGGAAAATGAGAAATGCAATTCAAGCAGCAAGACCACCATAATCCATGCATCTGATGGTGAAGTTAGTGTCAAATAACTGCATACTACCCATATTCAGGCCCCGTTTGGCTACACAGATGAGATGAGATGAGATGAGATGAGATGTTTTAAATAGTAATGAATAAAATATTGTTATAATATAATTTTGTAATATTAATTTTGTATTGGGATTTGAAAAAGTGAAATTGTTTATTATATTTTATATGGGGATTTGAAAAAATTGTATGGGGATTTGAAAAAGGTGTAATGATGAGTTGAGATGAGATGAGATGAGATTTTAAGGAGTTCAGTTCAATACTTATTGAAAAAGAGTTCAGTTTCATATAAGCCTGATACACAACAGGTTCAGTTTTACAATAAATTTGAAAAACAAAAGACGTTTATTTTAGATTTTTACCATTTTTTTTATGTGAATCAGAAGGCAAAGACATTATAACAAACGACCCAGTAGGGAAAAGGACGAGGCCTTCACATCTATGGCATAAGAGATATCTACCCCATATATAATGAATATGTTACAATGTTACCAGTATTATATTAGCAAGAACACAAGTGATGGTGGGACAGTACAAAACAACCACCACCGAAAAAACAAGTAGCTGGGAAATGCAGCCGATGACCATCATCTCATCATCAGCATCAACATTACTATGATCAAGCGTCCAGCTTTTAATACATAAAAAATTAAGATAAAATAAAAACAATAATAGATTAACAAAAAAAATTAATATTAAAAAAAAAAAAAAACAATAATAGTTTAACAAAGAGACGAGCGCAACCCCAAATTTCTTCATGTCAAATTCAGACTTGGCTTCCAAAAGAAGCAACACCCAAGATTTTTAAAGCACCCAAAAAGCAATATTGCAAATAATAAAACTTTCTCCTAACAGTCATAACGACAAAAGGAGCAAAGATTGACTACCAAAAGCCAGAAATAGCGCAATAAAACCATCTAAAGGGAGATCAAACCGTAAAAACATAAAACCATCAAGTGCTTTGCACGATCGGATCAAACAAACATCTATACAGGGAGAAACGTCCATATTGACGTAAAACTGTCAAACGATGATCGATCGGAAAAAAAACAGAAAATTCAAAGAGAAGAAAGTTTTGTCGGAAAAGCATACCTTGATCAAAGAAATACCGAAAAAAGGTCAGCGCCGATGGAAGAACAGCCGGCGATGAAAAAACAGAGAGCGCGCGCGAGAGAGAGAATAGGTTGGGCCTTGTACAGAGAAGGGGACAGAAATACACAGCGGTTGTGTCCGTTCTTTGTAGAAATAAGGGGAGAGGGTTGGACCGCCTACCATTACCGGTTACCGACAAATACCGTTTTACTTCTTTTCCTCTCTCTTTTTTGCTTTGCTTAAGGTAACGTTGAATTACCGATATTCTCGTCCGATCGCATTTTAACATACTGTTGATATTTTTATATAATAATTAATTTTTAATAATATAAGATTTTGCAATAAAATGAAAATATCACATACTATACTCTAAAATTACTATTAACTTATAACTATTATTATCAATCTAAATAAAGTTGTTATTCATTTGATTTGTTTTAATGTTTTCCCTACTCATTTTATTTTAAGATTTTTATAGTATTTAATATAAAAAATTAATTTAAAATATAAACTATATATTTATATTACTATTACTGAAATATCAAGATCATTTGTTACATCTTAAAATAAGCCTTTCATTCAAATTCTATTAATTTATTAATGAAATTGCTAAATTGATATCCATTTACCACGTCATGATGAATCATGAACAAACACGTCATATATAAATGAGAAATAATATGTAGCAGTTAAGATAAGTCTCGCATAAGTCTTTTATAAAAAAATAGACTCCATCATAAAAAAATATGTAAATATTTTTTTAGTTTTTAGTGAAATTCAAATTTTTACAAAAGACTTGCACGGAACTTATCTATTTGAGATTTGTAACTAATATTACTTTGTATAAATAGTATTCTTTCACTGTATTAAAAAAATAGAAAAAGATAAACACTTATCTTTTTATAACTTATATTTTAAATTAGAGATATTTTAATTAAATAATTTATAAAAATAATATTATTCTATAAAATATTTTAAAATATAGTTATATAATTATATAAAAATTTATAAAAAGTATTATACCTAACCAACATGCGTTAGCAAAAAAATATAAAACTAATAAAATAAAATAAAATGCATGTAAAAATAAAATTAAAATGTATATAAAATCTAAAATAAATAAGATTTGAAAAAATCAAGAACGCATAAAAATTTTTTTAAAAAAATAAAACAAAAAATAACCTATATTCTCTTTATGAAATCAAACTAATATTTGGCCAACCCGGTTGGCCATCTGCTGTGACCTTAAGGTAGTCACGCTCACGCGACTCAGGGCTACCCTTGGTGATTTGGTTTGGCCAAGAGGTGGCCACACACGAGGGTGACATCTAAAGGGTAAACAATTTATTTTTACTATGTTTTAATTATAATTCTAATTGCTTCCTAATTTTACTATGTTTTAAGTCTTTTTAATATTTTTCAATATTGTGCTTGCTTAATATTTAAGGTTTTTTGCTTTTAGTTTGCAATTTCAACTAAGCTTAATTCTTTTTAATTTTACTTTCTTTATTTAAGTTGAATTTCTTATTAGTATGTAACGGGTAGCAGTGGTAGTTCACGTTCGTATCATATCAAATTATGATTATTAGACTATATGAATCAACTCAAACATGATTAATTTAATTAAACAGGTCAAATCTTAAAATCCTACGCAACCCATATAATTAACGAGCAACATGGCATGACCCGTTTAACCTGTTTAGTAATTAAATTTTATTGGATTAATTTAAACACAACCATTTAAACTATTTTGATCTGTTTAATCCACTTCAACTTGTTTAACTCATTTTATATAAATGGGTTGAGCTAACCTTATATTTATTTTTAAACACAATTAATATAATTTCATATATAATACAAGGATAATTATATTTACAATTGAATTCATGATAAAATATTTTATTATCAATATCTAAGCCAATAACATATAAGACTATTAATATTTTCATAAAATAAATTACGTATTGACCAAAAAAGTTTAATAGTTTGAAAGATTAAGTAGTCAAATACTAATATTAATATTACATATTCTCAACAATAAAAAGACATATAAGACTAAATATTTATAAAATTTAAAAATATAATTTATTTGTATTATATCGGTTGATTTCTGGCTTATCAAGCAAATCTCCAATTGACTTGTTTATTAATTATATCGGATAAACTCATTTTAATCTAAATCTATTTATATCAAATTTAAATTCATTTATTTTATATCTGTTTCGTGTCATGTTTTATCGCTCACGTCGTACGTTAGGAGTGGAGTGCTACACGCCACTTGACACCCCACTTGCCCCTCCTCGGCAGGATGGTTGATCCCATCCCAATGATCAGGTGAGAAGTCCAACCGCCCCATTCCTGTCCACAAGAATTGGGAAGCATAGTTGTGGGCCTTTAAAGGCCCGTTTTCCCATTTTAAGGCCTTTTTAGCCAAATTCATCATCCATACTTTTTTTATTTTTTTAATTTATTTGTTGTACAATTTTGAGAATTTAATGTAATTGAATGAATCTAGAAGAATAGATACCTAATTACATATAGAGCAGTGCTACTCTACTGCCTAAGTAGCAACGCTCATTGTTACTGCTAGTATATTTTAAATTTTTTTTATTATTTTACATTTTTTTAATATATTTAAAAAATAAAAAAATGCATCAATATACTTAAAATCATTTCTTTAATCATTAAGTAAACAAATTTTTAAAAAATTAAAATAACGAGTGGTACACATCACTATTTTAAATACCTTACCATACCGACCGATATAGCTGGTATATACCATACTGGTCATTGGTCCGGTACAGGTATTATACCTGTTTCTCTTACATACAATAGCTAAAAAACTATGATTACAAAAGAATACATATAAAAACAATTATGATTTCAATAATATTAATAAAAATGTATAAAATAGTCTTGAATCTAGATATTAAAGTAACTAGAATTAAGAATATTCATTTTGAAACCGAAGCCTTTTAACTTAACAAGAGTCTTCAACAAGAGCTAGACAGTGTTGCATGTTAATAGCACTTGTAGTAGTGTTGCACATAACATTGCAAAAATTGCTTTAACGATAAATGAAGCGAGAGTCTAGATGGAGGACCATCCTCAGGAGATTCTTAAGAATGTAAACTTTGATAAACTGTATAAATCAGTTAATACATAAATACAACATACAGGTTTTACTTCCAAAAATAAAAAGAGTCTTCAACCCAAGAGTAACTAACATTTGTTCTTATATGCTTGTTGAAATTCCAAGTCTTCAACCCAACCAAACTTCAATTCAACTCCCTAAATTTCTACTCTTAAGGGGCTTTTTGAAACATAGGATGATTTCATCTTATCTCATCTCATATAATCTAATCTTATTTCATTCTCAAATATCACTCAAATATAAATATTTTTTAATTTCAAATATTCAATTTTTTCATCTAATCATTATCTAATTATTATAACTTTTCCAAACTTTTAAATAAAATACAAAAAAAATAATTCAACTTTTTCAAATTTTAAAATAAAAATAATATTAAAAATATATATTCTAACAATATTTTAATATTTTTATTCTACTTTTTCCCTCTCATTTCCTAAAATCCCATAAAATATCATAATTCAAACCATTTCACTATTCTTCACATACAATTTTACTATTATTCACAGGTTTCTCATCTCATCTTATTCTCCAAGTATCTCCTAAAATTTATAATATTGATTCCAAAAGAAAAATGTAAAAAAAAAATACATGTTTGATACCTCACAATAAAAAAAATTGAATTAATAAAGACATATAATAACTTAAATTAACAAATATGTTGGTGCATAAAATATCCCAATAGGCCGGGAGGGAGAAAAAAGTCATTTTCGACCACAGGGGTGACCCAGGCCTGACTGGTGTTTTCTAAAGCCGACGATGGTGTTTCAGGGTGTTGGTACTGTACCTGTACATACATCAATAGCATTAAATAGACAAAAAATATAGAAAATATAAATAGAGAATGAGACACAGATTTATGTGATTCAGTTCAGAGCCTACTATCACGGATTGTTTGGAGGGAAAATTCACTATGACGAAAGTATTTTATAGTCTCTTATGATCTTTCATACCTCAATGTACTCAGTGACCCTTTCATCCGAGAGAAGATAAAAAGAATGGTGTCTCGCCTCACAAGGTTGAAGAAGCTTTTTCCTTTAGCAGGTATGGCCCAAAAGTCCTCTCTTTCATCCAATCAAATCCCTTTTATTGTGGGCCGGTCAATGGTATATGAGAGAATCAATTTTATGTCACTTCCTCCTCTTACGTATTGACTTTCCCTCATCTGCTTTTGTCCCATTTTCTATTCACTTCCTTATTTTTCCTACTTGCATCCTGGTGAATACTTTATAGGTGAAGTGGGCTTGGTGCGTCTTGGGCTTGATGTATTTACCCTAACAAGACTAATTTCTTTTAGGCTGCGTTTAGTTGTTAAACTCAATTGAAATCAACTCAGTTTAGTCTAATTATAAACTGAGTCTAACATCCAAACGTTCAAGTATTTTGACTTATATAGTGGGAGATGATTACAACATTTTTGAGAAATTCTCAATCTCATTATGTAGGAATGAATTCTATGGTTTAGTTAGATTCTGAAATAAAATTAATGTGTACTAAAATTAAATGTGTACTAATGTCAATTTCACATAATGAATGTAATAATAATGACCACTAAGAACGTAATTGGTAACCTTAATGAATGAGAAAAACTAAATGGGACCAGTTATGTCATGTGGCATAGGAAGATTTAATATCTGCTTAATGATTAAGAGATCCTAGAAAATTAGTACCACCTTAGGATACAATCTAAGGGAATACTTCCCAATATCGCCGTAATATAGAAGCATATCAAGTTTGGGTAAAGAAAGATCAGTGCACGCACTTTGTCATACTTAACAGCCTGCACAATGATCTTATTAGAAAGTTTGAAAACTATCCAATTGCCTAAAATATGTGAAACTGGCTAAAAACTATTAGACTATGTGCTCTCACTTTGAGGTTGAATAGTATGTTATGGGCCCTAAACATACCATGGCTAAGCATTTGAGATCGATGTTTGCTTTGATTCGTGAACTAAAAGCTGCTTCTAATAATCTTACTAATGAACACCGAGTTATCGATATGTACAATCTTTGCTCGAGTTAACACGGAGGCAAATGAAACTCGTTTGACATACAATAAGAATATTATGACTTTTTATGATATATCTCATCATTTGGAGCCCAAACTGGAAAGCACAAAGCATTGTAACACTCTTTTTGTTGCCCAAACTGAAAAGCACAAAGCATTTAAGTCTATGAGCAAGCAACATAAGAGATCTATTAGAGTGGCAAATAGTCTTGGGCTAAAGGATGGAAATGCAGCAAACTGCAGTAGAAGCAAACTTTTTGGCAAATACAAGTCCAAATTGACATGCTATAACTTTGAAAAAGTAGGATACTTTGCTCATGAGTGCATTGAGATAAAGAAAGTATTCACTAAACACAACTCTCTCAGTGGTTATGTTTGTTCACATATTTTTGTTGCTCACCAAATCTCTGAATACATTATAGTAGATACAAGGGCAACCCAACATGTAGCTCGAGAGAGAATTGGGTTCATAGATTATAAAAAAAAAATACCGACAGGCATACAATATGTTATATTGGATAACAGAACTCGAGAAGAAGTTCTTGGAGTTGACACCTACTAGCTCAAGATGCTTCTAGGGCACTTATTACTTCTTCATGATGTGATTTATACAATTGGTGTTCAATGTAATAAATTTTCTTCTATTTCTATATTGGGACTTGGTTTTATTTTTCATTTTGATGGCTCTTGGCTAGACTTTTATTTGAATAGGGTTTTGTATGAACATAGTTTTATTTCAAATATTTTCTTTCTATTGGATTTAAATTATTCTTCATTTTCTTTTATGGCTTTAAATGATGATGTTATTTCTAATACATTGAAATGTCATGCTAGACTAGGCCACATTGGAAAAGATACAATGGTTAGACTAGATAGAGAAGGCCTCCTGGGGTTTTTTGCTATATAAGCCTACCTGTGTGAGTCATGTTTAGCTAAGAAAGCATGTAGGAAGTTTTATAAAAAGGCTCCTAAGGCATCTTATCCTTTTGTGGACCTATGAATGTGAAAGAACACCATGACACCTATTATTTTCTCACATTTATAGATAACTACGCACGTTTCAGTTATATCTATTTGATCCCCCATCATGTTGAAGCATTAGATTGTTCAAGCGCTTTATAACTAAAGTTGAGAATCATAAATGAAGAATACTTGTCTAAAAAGTTATAAGGATTAGGTGAGCACAATGGAATACGTAGGAAATTAACAATTAATAGAACAACACAACAAAATAGTGTTGCGGAAATGAGGAATCGTACCTTATTGAAAATTGTTTGATCAATTATGGCACAAACAAACTTTCCAATATAATTTTGGGGATGTTCTTTTAGCTGCTACCTACATTTTGAATTGTTTGTCTTCTATGTCTATTGTCTATTCCTTCAATAACATAGGAACTATGAAATGACGCAAAATCAAATTTAGAACATTTGCGGCCTGGAAGTTTTACAGGTTATGTTCACACCACTTCTCATAAATATGGAAAACTTGATCCTAGAGCAAATAAACATATCTTCATAAGATATTTAGAGAGCTCAAAAGGTTATATAATATATGATGAACATCCTAAAGAAGGAAATACAGAAATAGAATCACGTGAAGTCACATTTATTGACAATGATTTTCTCAATATTGGTGAAGTAAAGAAAGATCTTACACTTTTTTAATTAAAAAAACTCAAGGGAGTTCCACTATCTTTTGGTGAGGGTGGAGAATTACCACATACTAGAATTGTAAAAGATAGTAGGAGTGTATTACTAGAAAGTGACTCACAAGAGTCTTAGTTACATATAAACGAATGTGAAACCATTCATCATCATTGTTTTAAGATTAAAGGGGAATCTTTCATGCGTGCTCTATGATCTTGATGAGCTTGCTTCTTATGAGAAAGTACTAAGTTCATTTACTTTAGATACATGGCTGATTGCTATGAGAGATAAGATGAGTTTTATGACAAAGAACTAAGTTTGAAAGTTAGTTGATCTCTCACATTAACATAAATCTATTAGAAACAAATGGGTTTTAAAAATTAAATGCTAAGCAGAGGGATTGATTGACAAATATAGGGTCTATCTCATGGTGAATGGCTACTTTTACAGAGAGGGTATAAATTATAAAGAAACATTCTTCCTTGTGATGATGTTTGTTTCCATTAGCCTTATTTTAACTATTGTTGTACATTTAGATTTATAACTTTTTTCAAATAGATGTGAAAATTATATTTCTCAATAGAGAACTAGACAGAGAGATTTATATGGATCAACATATTAGTTTTGAGGTCGAGGGACAAGAGTGCAAAGTATGTAAGTTGAAATGTTCCATTTATGGCCTTAAAAAAATCGTCTAGACAATGTTACTTTAAATTTCATGAGGCCATTACTTCAATTGGTTTTGAGATGCTAGAGGAAAACCATTGTGTGTGCTCAAACGTATAGGAAAAAGTTTTTTGATTTTGTTTTTGTATGTGGATGACATCTTATATGCTGGAAATGATATGAAGATAATGGACGCCATAAAAGAGTGATTATTCTCTACTTTTGAGATGAAAGATATGATTAAAGCAAATTATGTGCTTAAAGTTAAACTCTAAAGGATTTATTTAGGAAACTTATTGCTTTGTCTCAAAAGACTTACATTAAATAGATTTAAAAACTATTCCGTGTACATAACTCCAAACCCGTAAACACTCCAATTTAAAAGTGTTATACATTAAATCTAAAATATTGCCCTAAAAATAATGAGAAAAATAGAGAGATGACCAAAATTCCTTATACAAGTGCAATTAGAATTTTGATGTGAGCTCTACTGTGTACACGACCTAACATTTGTTTTGTAATTGGAATGGTTGGTTGTTATTAGAGTACCTTAGGGCCTCTTCATTGGCAAGTAGTTAAGAGGATTTTCTGATATTTTCATGAGATAGTAGACCTCGTTGTTGGTTATCAAGGAGGAGAGATGAGACTAAAAGGTTATAGCAACAAATTATCCATTTATGCTTAGTGGGAGAGTTGTTTCTTGTTGTATTAAGAAATATTTATGCATTGTTTTGTCCACAATAAAATCAAAGTACATTGCTAGTTCAGCTACTGTACAAAAGGCTATTTGGTTGAGGAGATTTTTTCAGCTCCTAGAAGTTTTCAGCTACTGTAATGACTCTTGTAATTAAGTTGTTAAAATATCTAGTGATAATATGGTAGTTTTGGCATATGTCAAGGATAAGGACCCCAAGTACCATGGTAGAAGCAAACATATAGATATTCAGTTTCACTATATTGAGGATATTGTTGCACAAGGTGAGGTGATCCTATAACATATCTTTTCTAATAAGATGTTAGTTGACCCTCTTACTAAGGCTACTAGTAGAAATATTTTTCAAAGTCATGTTAGGAGATTGAGACTTTATCGAATTTAATATATGTTGTACTAAACCTTAAACTTTATTGTACATTTAACGCCTATTAATATCTATTGCATCACCGAGATTATTGTGTTTATCTTATATAATAGGTTAATTAATACTAAATGAAAAACACACATTATAAAGATGCTACTAGGTAAAGATTAGTCCACTTATATGGATGATCACTCGGTGCTTGAATATGAGCAAGATGAGACAAATTGATTACTTTGGTTCTTGGAAAGTGAGCAAGTAAACATCTTAATATTTTAAAGGAGCATTCAAGAGAATTTAAAGAATATCGTCTTAACTTGGCTAAGATGAGGAATGATGGGAACCAATGTGAGCCTACTCTTAAAGATCCTTTGCAAGTTCCAGATGAGCCAATTACAAGATCAAGAGCTAAGAAGATTAAGGAAGCAATGCAAGGATTAGTACAAGCTACTTGGAAAGAAGCTAGCAAGAGCCCAACACTCAAGATGGGCTTAAAAGAAGAAGAACTAGCTCTGATCCACTTGATCCAAGCTGTGAAAGACTTGACTTAGAGATAGGGATTTTAGATATTAAAGTTTTCAGTTTGTTTAAAGGATTTTTATTATTAGTTTAGAATAAGTAGGCTTGAGGATGCTTAGCCCACATATGTCTTATTTCTTATGAACTAGGGTTTTTGGGAAAGTCTTGTATTTTGGTCAATGGCTTATTTGAAAAGATATTATTTTATTTGAACTAGAGTTTAGAAGCTACTGTAGCACGACATTGTTCATGCTACAGTACCACGTGGCTACTGTTCCCTCAAGGGCATTTTTTAGGGTTTTATCATGTTTTGGGGAGGGTATTTAAAGGATGTAACTAGCAACTCCAAGGCAGACATTTATTTTGAATTTTAATTGTGAGTGAGTTTTCTCCTTTTGTTCTTGGTTGAACTTTGGAACTTATCAAAGGTAAATCACAACTTTTGTGGCGTTCCTCCTTGTAATTTGGGTTTTTGAAACGAGTTCTCAACGAGTCTAAATTCTCCATCTATAGACTTGAGTTTGGCTTTCTTGGGTTTGTTTTTCTAATATTGTTGTTAGGTTTTAAAGCGAATTGATTGGGGTTCACATCATTTGGTATTTAGAGTAAGGTTTCCAATCATGTCTGATTCTATCTTTTATTTATTGCATCATAAATTCTAGGGTTTCAATGTTCTAGGATTGCCAAAAAAAAAAGCACAGAAATTCGGTTTTCTAAAACTACCAAAATTTGCACCATCTAGGGTTTGAAATTTCTAGGGTTTCATTGATTCCCTTATATTTCCTTGTCAATTTTTATGTGTTTGAATTCAATTGTTTGATTATCACAATTGAATATTTCTGTTTGTGGTTGAATTGTTGAGAAAAGAAAAAAAAAATTGAAAAAAAAAATCCGAATTTTGATTTTATTGATTGAACCTTTATCTTTAAAGGGGCTGAATACATTTTTCTAGTTGGTATCTTATTTCATAATTACTCTTCTATTCATATAATTTCCGTGATTCTCGTGTCGTTTCTTTCCTTCCGTATTTCCCATGTTTTTGTTTCTTGGATTTAATTGTTAGTTGGGATTAAATAAGGTTTGTAACAGCTCGTTAGAAATTCAATGATAGAATTTCTATAGACTTGAGGAACTTCGGGGAAATTCTGTAAGTTTTCACGAATCGGCTAATCGTAAAGGTTTTAGTCTGTCAACATAATCAGTGTTATCACTCATTATGGTACCAGAAATGTGATTTTAATTGTTTGAGATAATTAGAAGTGTCAGAATACATTATAGTCTACAACACTAGACTCAGTTGAATATTTAGGATTTTATAGCGCAATAACTTATTTTCATAATTTTGGACGAAATAGCTGTTCGAAACTGTGAATTTATTTATAGGGGCACTTCAGGGTTGAGTTTTGGTAAATGGTTTTTACTGTAGGTTAATATGAATATTTAGAATTTTTCAGTACTAAGTTTATTACGCTTTTTTTGGAGTGAATAGTAATCTCGATAAGAGTACTAAGTGCAATGTTTTCAAAATCACAGTGTGGAATGTACAAATTAGGTTAGAAAAGTTTTATTTGGACACTTGGTAAGATCTTAGCCACACATAGTGAATAGTATTAGACACTTGGCATAAAAAGGAACCATTAGATGGATTTGTGAAGGAAATCAAGGTATAAGATCATGCCACCTAAGCAAAACCATTTTCATCTGATCAACCCAATTGAGCCAGATCAAAAAGAGTTTCAACCCTAATGAAAACCTAAATGGTTGGAATCCAATTAAAACCCCAAAAACTTGGTTGAAACCGAAATCCTAAACGGTTTCCCCAAACCCTAAAGTTGGTCTTCAAACCCTTTTTGATCCAATTTCTAACATTGTGTTTAATCACTTGATTAAATCACTTCCATATGTTATTAATTTCTCAAATTCTTGTTATGACATCATTATCCAACCTTTTAAACCTTGGAAATTTGATTGGGCCAAGAAAAATTAGATTTGATTTTGATAGCATCTCAAACCCTAACCAAACCCCTTTTAAACCCCAAATTGAAGCCCACTTGGTTGAAGCCCACCAAGGCCCACGAACTTGGCCACCTTGGCAAGGCTTCTTGGAGAAGTTTCCTCCCCCACATGGCAGACCATCTACTGACCTTGGCTACACCCAATAGTGCCTTGATGAGATGGAGAAACTCACCCCATCAACCTCCATACCTCACAACTTCTGTAGGCTGTCCTCTCCCTTCACTATTCTTCATTTTATGTCACATAGCCACCTCCATTCACGTCCAAATCTTCCCCCTACATAAGTCTTGAGTCGTGCAAGACACACTTACTTTCCTTTCATCACTTCTTCACCCCGTTCTTAGAGAGAAATTCAAAAGAGCTATCTCAGACAGATTTCTAGGTCTTTTTGCGTGGAGTTTTTCCACCCTTTGTAGGTATTTTCACACAATGACTCCTTCATAAAAGTTGTTCCTATTTGAGTATATTTTCCGTAGATATATTATTTGTATCATTCCATGGTCATTTGTTCAGTTAAAAGTATTTTTAACCATGGAAAGGTCATTCTGGGCGTGAATCTGGAGAGTATGTTATGTTTTGGAGTTTGTGACCAAGCTAAAGGACATATCTTGGTCCGAACATTTTATGGAGTGTTGTTAGCATGTGGTTAAGAGTGTTCATTGAGGTTTTGTTGCATGACTAAAGCTTTTGATGATAGATTTTCTTAGATCTAGAAACTTAAAAACTGGAAGTAGCAAAACAGTTTTTATTTAGAGAAAGTTTGAATATTTCGAGATTTGATCTTACTTTAAAGGTTTTGATATTTTTATATGATGATTCTAAGTCTCTTATTTTCATGTTAGGATGTTATTTTGAAAATATTTAGTATTAATTTCAAAGATATGATTTTTCTATACAAGAGGATTTTGGTTAGGCCTAAGATTTGATGTTTTTGGATTAGATCCATGTTTTATTGATTTTTAGCCATGTGATTTTAAGTTTGATGGTTGGATCCTATGTAAGACACATTCTTAAACCATGTGATACTTTATTTTGAAAATCTCATCTTCTTAAGTCATTAATCAAGAGATCTATCAAAACTAGTTGAGGAAAAAGTTTTTATTTTTGGACTAAGTGTAAAACCAAAAACTCCAAGTGCTATTTTGTGATTTTGGTGACTTTAGTTTGATGATTTAAATCATGTTTGATCTTAGGATGATGTTATGAATATGTTAGAAGTAAGATTTGATTTTTGGAATTCTTGGAGATGTTTTGATTTAGGGTTAAAGCTTGTGATTCAAGTGTTTGGATCTTTTTACAAAAAAAGTTTGGTGTTGATTATTAGCTTTTTCTAAATGGATGTTTTAAGTATGATTTTAAAATTAGGATAGGAAGATGTTTGTTGCAAAATTTTGGTTTAAGCATAAGTTTTGAAGTTGGAAGAAATTACAACAAAAATCAAGAGAAATGGCATATAGATGTTTCGGCCATAGTGTGTTTTTCATAGTTGTGATTTGTTTTAAATCTTTCTGAGTTAATAATTGAGTTTATGACAAAATTTACATGAGGAATGTAAATTTTGAAAATTTTTGGAGTTAGGATATTAAATCCTTAAGTTAGGGGTAAAATTGTCATTTTTTCACATGTAGAGGGTAAAATGGTAATTTTACTTAAGTTAGCTTGTTTTCATGTTTCTAATTGTTAGTGATTAAATGTCTAACTTTTAGATGAGTTCCTCGTGTTTTGCGTTTTATTCTAGTAAAATGCAACAATCAAAATAAGTTAGCTTCTAACTTACTATCAGTTTACTGTGTATATATGATGGGAAAGGGAACTACAATTTATGTATGTATGTTATCATATATTCCATGCCATGCCACGTCATTACATGCTTATCTGTTATGCATGATTTATTCTGTCATGAATATTTATCTGTTACATAATCTATTATGTCATGTATTGTTATATGTTATAAGTATACCAAGTTAAGTATGATATCTATTACATGTATGTCAAGTCATGTAATATTCACTGTTGTAAGTATGTCATGTTAAATATGTTATCTGTTACATGTTATATCATGTTACGAAATGTTTCTATCTCAAGTAAGTCATGTCTTTCGAGTTACGTTCAAGTTAGTTATGTCTAGGATACTCGTAATGTAATCATTATGATTGTCTAAGCATCTCCACTTGTAATTCACACGAGGTACTTTTGGCAAAATCATTTTGATTGTCAGAATGCCGTTCAAGTTCAGTTATGCAGATACTCCTAGCGTAATCATTCTGATTGTTAGGGTATCTTATTTAAAATACTCATGATGGAATCATTCTGATTGTCAGAGTATTACTAGGTACTCCTGGTGTAATCATTCTAATTGCTAGGGTACGTGTTATAAGATACTCGTGATGGAATCATTCTGATTGTCAGAGTATTACTAGGTACTCCTGATGTAATCATTTCGATTGCTAGGGTACGTGTTTTAAAATACTCATGATGGAATCATTCTGATTGTCTGAGTATCTCTGATGGAATATGTTGGACGGAATCATTCTGATTGTTCACTATTCCTGACGAAACGACTGGCGAAATCATTTTTCATTGTCAAAATTCAAGTCCAAGTTCATGTTAAGTAAAGAAGCAAGATTCCAAGTTTATGTTAAGTCAAGTTTCAGATCAAGTGCATGTTAAGTCAAGTTTCAGATCAAATGCATGTTAAGTTAAGTTTCAGATCAAGTTCATGTTATGTTATATTATGCTCACGTACATATTATGTTCATGTTTACGTTAAGTTTCAAGTTCATGTTCATATCATGTTATGTTCAAACTCACGTTCATGTTATGTTATGTTATGTTCATGTTCACGTTATATTTCAAGTTCATGATTCTGTCATGTTATGTTCACGTACATGTTATTTTCAAGTTCACGTTCATGTTATGTTATGTTCACGTTCACATTATGTCTTAAGTTCACGTTTATGTCATGTTATGCTCAGGTTTATGTTAAGTTCAAGTTCATATTTATGTTATGCATGTTTACGTTCATGCTATGTTTCAAGTCCATGTTATGTTTCAAGTTCATGTTCATGTTATGTTGCTAGTCCATGTTATGTTTTAAGCTCAAGTTCATGCCATGTTAAGTCAAGATAAGTTCACGTTTCAGTTCAAGTTATGTCAGTTATGCCATGCTATATGTCAAGTTATGCTATGCTTACTTACGACTTTAATTATGCATTCATGCTTTTACTGCCATGCATGCATCATTAACCTGTATGGGAGTTTCCTGTTAACTTACTGATATTTGTAATCAAATCTCACCGTGGTAGTCCCAACTACCATTCCCCCTAAATGGTAGCGATATGTCAGAATCAGAGCAAGGAGCGGACTTTGGTAGACTGAAGGAGGTTGACACGACGCTGCAAACACGGCGCGGATCTTACAACTTCCATAGTTAGTTTTTGGACAGTATTCTGGCCTCGTTAGTTGAGTTACACGAATTACTCGGCAAACTTCTTCAATAGTGTATTTTGGTAATGTAAATATGGAATCTGGTCTGCCATGTTTTTGAGGTTACAGTTTTCTAAGACTCGTACTGAAATCATGAATGTTTATTTTGTTAAGTATGCTTGGATTATGATTTAACTATTTTGGATATTATAAGTTTGGTGCATAGTATTGCTTAAGAAAAAAAAAATTATCCGCTGCGAATATTGCATAATGCTAGATGCATGTTAGGAACATTGCATCTTATATGTCATGAACGGGGGCAGGTAACCACGTGTTGCATGTCCCAAAATTTCATATGTCCATTTGATCCCAAGCGGAATCTGGGGGCGTCACAAGGTTACTTTGTCTTGATTGAGTTCAATTAGTTTTGAAAGAACTTGAGTAGGAAAACTCGAGGTAAAAGGCAAGAGAGTGTGAGATTATTATCGAAAAAAAAGCCAATTCAAAGTGAAACATGAGTGGAGTGCCATCATTTGAGTGTAAACACATAAAGGAGCGTGTGAGGTCCTTTCTTTTTCCGCTAACATTTTTTTTTTGCAACATATTACAATGTCTCACCACAATGGCACATCACCCAAGGGGATAGCAAATAACTCATTTGTGTTGCAGGCCATGCAACAACAGTTTGAGCGGATGAACATGCTATTGGGGGAAATGGAGGATAGGATGAATCAACAACAAGCAGAGATTAGAAAATTGCAAAGTGGGAGAAATCGGAGGCGACGTGAACCTAGGGTTGAAAATTCATATGAGAATAAAGGAGATGATGAGGATGAGGAAGACCTAACATCTAAAATTGGGTTGGGTAGACGTAGAGGAGTTAGGCATGAAAGAGGATTTGAGGGGAACCTAGGGGGTCGGGATGGTGTCAATAGAGACTTAGGGAGCATCAAAATGAAAATATCATCTTTCTAAGGTAGAATTGACCCAGAGGTTTATCTAGAGTGGGAGAAAAAAATAGAGTTGTTATTTGATTGTCATAATTACTCTGAGGAGAAGAAAGTGAAGTTGGCGGTAATTGAATTCACTGATTATGCTATTATTTGGTGAGATCAATTAGTGACTACTAGGAGGAGGAATCATGAGAGGCCTGTAGAGATATGGGGAGAGTTGAAAGCTCTCATAAGACGGAGATTTGTACCTAGTCACTATTATAGGGACCTTTATCAAAAGCTCCAAAATCTTACACAGGGGTTTAGGAGATGGAGGATTACCATAAGGAGATGGAGGTGGCTATGATTCAGGCTAATGTAGAAGAGGACCAAGAGGCACCATGGCTAGATTTTTGAGTGGTTTCAATAGAGACATAGCCAATGTGGTTGAATTGCAACATTATGTGGAGATAGAGGACATGGTGCACATGGCTATGAAGGTCGAGAGGCAATTAAAGAGAAAATGAACAGCAAGGTACACTTCGGTTTCTAGCACTACTTGGAAATCAAAGTGGGACAAGAATGATCCTGCTGAAGCAAAGAGAAAGATCAAACCACCTAAGGGTAAAGATGAGAGACCTAGTAGCAAACCCAAGGTAGAATCTCAACCTTCAAGGAATAGAGATATTAAATGCTTATAAGTGTTTGGGTTCAGGGCACATCACTTCTCAATGTCAAAAATAGGCGAGTGATGATTATGCGTGACAATGGGGAGGTGATGATTGAGAATGAGGATGATCGTGATGGGGTGCCCGAGTTGGTTGATGGTAGTGATGACAAATGAGTGATATACGCCGTGAGTGAGTCTCTTGTTGCCAGGCGTGCTCTCAACACATACATTAAGGTGGATGATGTCAAGCAACAGAGAGAGAACATTTTCCATACTAGATGCCACGTCAACAGCAAAGTATGTAGTATGATCATTGATGGAGGGAGTTGTATTAATGTGGCTAGCACTACTTTGGTTGAGAAATTGAATTTACCAACCTTAAAACACTCTAGACCGTACAAATTGCAGTGGTTGAATGATTGTGAGGAGGTTAGGGTGGATAGACAAGTGTTAGTTCTCTTTTCAATTGAGAGGTATTATGATGAGGTACTTTGTGATGTTGTGCCTATGCATGCTGGCCATATTTTGTTGGGGAGGCCGTGGCAGTATGATAGGAGGGTGACACATGATAGGTTTGAAAACATGTACAGCTATGTAAAGAAGGGCAAAAAAATCAAACTTGCTCCTTTAACTCCAAGCCATGTCTATGAGAACCAACTGAAACTGAAAAATGAGGTTGCTCAGAAAAGAAAGAGTGAAAATGAGAGTTATCAAAAAAGAATGAGTGAAAAAGAGATTGAGTAGAAAAGAAAGAGTGATAGTGAAAATGAGCACAACAAAACGAGTGAAAGAGAAAGTAGAGATGTGGCTGAAAGTAGAGAAAAAAGAGTAGAGCCACGAGAGAAAAAAGAAAGAAAGTCTGTAGAGAGGAAAGGAAAGACAAAAGTGAGTTTCTATGCTAGAGAGAGTGAGGTTAAGAGGGCTTTCTTCGCAGATCGCTCTATGAATTTTCTTGTCTTTAAAGAGTCTTATCTTACTCTTGATGACACTCACCAGTCTCTTCCTAGTTTGGCTATTTCCTTGTTGCAGGAGTTTGAGGATGTATTCCCAGAGGAGATGCCTAATGAGTTGCCACCCATTAGGGGCATTGAGCATCAGATTGATTTTGTACCTAGAGCTGCTATTCCAAACCAACCAGCCTATAGGAGTAATCCAGAGGAGACAAAGGAGCTTCAGAGGCAAGTTGAGAACTTGATGAGCAAGGGGTACGTGAGGGATTGGGGTTCACATCATTTGGTATTTAGAGTAAGGTTTCTAATCAAGTCTGATTCCATCTTTTATTTATTGCATCATAAATTCTAGGCAGGTGTTAGATGAGTGATTGTGCTAAGAAACTCAATTTAAGTCACCTTTACGGCGACTAGACTAAAATTTGTATAGCATTTAAATGTGATGAGACCAATTAAGTGAGTTTCACCATGAAATACATTTCATACCATATGTACTGTAGATAACCTTGTGAGGGGGTGATTGGATGAGTCTCTACTCCATCACTATGTGAGCCCTAATGGATTAATAGACGATCTATTCTTGTATTCTTGAACCTTTTAACTATGTCATAAGATTAAAACTTGATGTATGTTATGGACGTGTTTCATGCTCCTAGTCACTCACAAGCTACATCAAGTAGGGAAAAAGGGACTAAAAGGTGTAGAAACAACTCTAATGCCTAAGTTAGGTGACTTGTTTGATGTCGCTTGTAGAACAGAAAAATAATGTTTGCGTACCTTTTAGAGTGATAGACGATGGATATATATAAAGTGGCGAAGCCCTTTGGGCCTTGTAACTACCTTATCCTTTATTTGAAACTAGGTTGGGGATCATTATTTGAATTTCTCTCTTACTATTTGTAGTTCATTTAATCTATGGAGAGTTATTGAGATCTCTTAGCCGTTAAGAGCTTGTTGGGTTCTTATCTCGTCTGCCACGAAGGTTGTGGTTAAGGTCTGTAGCTAGCACTACATGTTGACTCGGGGCCCAATTTTCTAGGTTTGGCCTCTAGGTTGTGTAACAGGCTCATCGAGTTTGATAGGAAAAGTAGACTCTTCCAATGTTGCTACTTGACAATGTTATCTTAAGGTCACAAATGCTACGGTCTCATAGGCCATGTTTAGGAAACCAGTCAAGTCTAATTGAATTGATTTGAGTGTCTAGTGAAGATTATTGAAATTCTTGTTATTCTGTGTCTCATAGTCCGGCAAATTACGTCATTTTGACTCGATATAATCATGAGCATATTATATAACTTGAAGTCAATAAGTACTTTGAATTATAAACTTGTGAGAGATTAAGGACCCTTGACTTAGTGAGATTAAATAGTTTGAAGCATATACAAGATATTTTGAGTGATGTATTATATTAGTACGACGTTAACTTAATATAGTATTCCTATCTTTTGCTTTATTGTCTGATTACACACTTCATTTTTTATAGACAAGTGGGAAATGTTAGTAATGGATACCACATGACCAATATAATGTAGGGCTGAACACCAATGTGTCGGCGTCGGTTTCGGCACCAAATCGAAACCCTACTGATGTGGGAGAAGGATGCTTAGAACAGGCCAAAACCGGTTGACTGGGGGAGAGAAAATTGATTCCATCAGTCTCGACGTGCATCAGCGTGGTCTTCAATCTGTCATCAGCGTCGTCTACGACTCTGCCATGAGTGTGTGAAGAAGGGTTTGGCGGAGGAGAAGAAACCTTAAGGGATTGAGGAAGAAGAAGACGGGGAAGAAGAAAGGGGGTTGGATTCGTAACTTCATTTAATCCCATTTTGGAATGATGCCGTTTGGCTTAAATTTTGTAACTTCGTTTGAGTCAAATGGCGCCATTCCATTAAATTTTTTTTCTTAGTCAAGGTTTTAAACGACACCGTTTCAGTGAAATGACGTCGTTTTTGTATAGGTATAAAACAAAACAAAAAAGGGGTATAGCTGACATCGGCTAGTTCAGTGATTTTTCCTGGTGTCGAATCTTGAATCGAATTGGCCGATGTCGATTCTTGTATATTTCACTCGCCTGCCGATCGATTTTTAGCCAATTTCAGCCGAATTCGACGTCCAACTCCTAGTTTCCCTCATTGGAGGTTGGTTTTTTGGTTTGATATACAACTCTAATGTAGTGTCCCCACATGGATGGGGATGTTACAATCAATTAATTAATTCATATCACTAATTAACCACCACATCAGAAAACTTTTGAAATGATAGTTTTACTTATGTTTATTAAGAGTGAAAAAAAGTAAACATATAAAAAAATACTAATACCTTTCTCTTTACAATTTTTTAAATCAACTATTTTAAACTCTTGATTTTAACATGTGAAATAATTTTGGCGGCTCTCGTAATTTTCTATGTGACGTAGACGTACAATTATAATAATTTAAAGTAGATTGTAAAGTGAACAAAGATTTTGACTTATGAAAATTTTGCTATGTTTGAGATGGTTCAAATTAATCTTATTTAATAGGCAGTTACCCATAATACTACAGAATACACGTATTGTTTTTTGTTTCAATTGATTTTTTAGGCTTTCCAACTTATGAAAGATTCAAGAATGGACGCGATGTCCTAAATGATTGAATCAATTCACCAATTTTCAAATATTCTTAAATTTTGGATCATTGAGCTAATTGTGTTAAAAAATTGTGTTCACATTCTGTTATGAATAATCAGATTCTACCAATTGGTTTGCAATCCGTTTACAACTTAACTAATATATAATAATAATAAATAAAAAGAATGACAAAACAATTATATAAAATTTATTTTACAATTATGAAATTGTTATGAAACTAAAAGAGAAATGATATTGCAAAAAAAAGCGTTGTTATTCAATACTGAAAACATACATTTATACAAGTGAACGATACTCATATATATATGAGTATAAAAACAGTTTATATATAATTTAAGTCATAATTGATGGCTAAAGATGGTCATACAAATCGATTTATAACACTCCCCATTTGGATGACTATACATAAAAAATATGTTTTGTTAAAATCTTGCCAAGAAAAAAAAAACCCAGTGGGAAAAAAACTAATGGCGAAGGAAAAATTGTACAATATTCATGTGTACCGCCAAACGCTTTAAGATTGTCTCATTAAAACCTTGCAAAGGAAAACCCAATGGGAAAAAACTTTAGCGAAGGAAAAAGAGTACAATCAGCACTAATTTTCAAAACATTTATTCCCTCGGAAAAGTGCATTATAATAGGTTTTTAAGTCTTCACATTTCAAGTTTCTGCACAATTTTCTTAAATGTTGTAGTTAGTAATGCCTTAGTGAATAAATCTGTCAAAATATTCACTTGATCGTATCTGCTTGACATCAATTTTACATTTCTTCTCATGAATTGCAATGATCTCTCTATGTGGATCTGAAAGATAACTTGCATTAGCATATCCAACTAATTGTGGATTTGATCCGTATTGATAAAATAATCTCTTATCAATCATACCTCGGAGGTAATGAATGACATGTTTAATACCATTCCAATGTCTTCGAGTTGGTGTGGAACTATATCTTACAAGTAAATTAATTGAAAATGCAATATCATATTAAGTGCAATTTGCAAGATACATCAGGACTCTAATTGCACTGAGATAAGGTATTTCAGGACCAAAAATTTCTTCATCGTTTTCACAAGGATGAAATGGATCTTTCTGCACATCAAATGATCGAACAACCATTGGAGTACTCAGATGATGAGTTTTGTCCATATAAAAGTGCTTCAAGACTTTATAGTAAAAGGTTTTTGCGTTGATGCATCTCAATATTGTGTACCAACTCTTTAAATGATGCAGTTGGTAATGTTTTGGTAAACAAATTCGCCATAATGATTCAAGATCATTTTAACATTAAATTTACTACTCTTCTGGAGTTGTACTCTTCTGGAGTTCTTGTGAATAATATAGTTAGTGGAGAAGTCATCAAACTTAAGCTGCCAACCTCCATATTCAACAAAAACGATGGCCACATTTTTAGACCAGACAAGCACCACAAGATTTTACAGCTCTTCTAGAACTGTCAGGAGCCGCAAGGTTATGATGTTACGTCTCTTGTCTCTTATAGAGAAATGCTTCATGAGTGCTTCACGAGAGACGTTGTGAAGCAATAGAAATGCTTTATTCTTCCTTTTACTCACCTGAGGATGTTGCTCTTATGACATGAGCAAAGATTCATTTTTCTTGAAGGAGTTATTCTGATGTCGTTTCAGAATTAAGATTTCTTAATGCTCAATATTCTGCCTCTTTACGACTAGTCTCAGAAGTTATTAGCTAAAGTGAATGAGGTCAACCAACTCAATAATTAAATATCTTAATTGCGTTAGAAGTTTTCTGTGAAAAGTCGTAAGAACAAGAAACTGAAGGAGGAAAATAAGGCACTAAAACAGTATGCCCGTAATCTTTAGCCACGTATAGAGGATCTAGAAAGAGAATGGGCTCAAATACAAGATCATCAGCAACGAATATTTGAAGAAGTCTAAACACTTAGAGAATAAGGACAAGCTGCATTTAATTTCGTTGCGTATATCTAAAAAAAGTCCAACTTCTAAGAGAGTAGGGGTAATCTACTTTTAATTTTACGGCCTAATAAATAACTGTAGGATATCTGTGTTTAGCGTATCCTCTATCAATATATGTAATTTTGTCTTACTTTCATAACTTTCTCTATAAAAGAAATATTCAGTTCATCTTCATTCGCATTCCAACTTCTTCACTTTTTCTATAATTAGTGTGCATTCTTATTCTACAATCTCTCTCTGTATTCTTACTCTGCAATGACCCAGCAATCTTTTTGTGACCAATATATGAGGTATTCTACACTTTATTCACCAGTTGTTTATGCTTCTACCATAGGTGCTATAATGCGATACAAAAATGATTTGACTAATAAATCAGATGATAATGCTATCTATGAGCTGTGAGTCTCGGTACCTGATACTCATAAACCATTATCGCATTTTTTCAACGACTACAATTCAAAACTTGTGAGATTGACAAACTCAACGAGAAAAATTCTATCATTCAGCGACTTCTTCTAGAGTCCAACATGAAAGTAGGAGCAATAAATTAAGATAATAGGAATTTAAAATCCTTGCTTAACTCTTCTTTTCAATTGCCTACTCCTTTAGACAAGGATGCCATGTAAATTTATGAAGAGCAATATCGTTTAAAGAATGAGGCGAAGAGCCTCAAATTTCTGTAATTTTGTTTCGAGATAATAAAATAATATTTTACAAATATTCACGTTATGTTTCTATCTTCTAGTAGATGTTCTGTGTGCTCTATTTTATTTTTCTTTTAATCATGCACATTTTTTACAAAATCGTAATATGAATCTAAAATACTAATTGCATTTAAGAAATGATATTTTAGAACTAATAATTTCATTTATCTCCCCCTCGAAGCTAAAAGCGTGTTTGATTTATATTTCAAATATGTGTAGTTTTCATGAGCTCTTCTGAAACCTCAATGACATTTAAATCATCTATATAAACTGCAATAAAAGCTAATCTAAATATTGAAATTATATGGAAAATAGCTTGTTCCACATGCGTTTGGATTGTTTTAGATCATATAAGGATTTTTGAAACTTGATAGAATAAGTACTTCAGGACTATATGGTTCATGCATTTCATATCTAGTAATCCATATAAATATGCAATTAATCATGCATACCCAAACTCTCGACAACTATCAAGCTAATAAAAACCTCAATATAATTTCATCCACTTCAAAAGCATATCAATATTATTTATGAGAGAAACCGACTTTCGTTATTTATATATCACATTTTCATTTCATTTATATAAATACCTACTGATATTCAATAAGCATCACCTCTTAGGTGTTTGGACTGCAAGTCCATATGTATCACATTTTACTAGTGATATCAATTCTGCAAGAATTGTTTCTTTCTATTTTGGCCAATATTTTTACTTCGGTATTTTTCGACGGTTCTTGACTCACTTTATTCATTACTTCTGGTAATGTCAAGTGTCATCTTATATGAAAATATATTGTCGACAATGATTTTATTTCTATCTAGAATTTCTTCAATACTCATGAAATGTATCGAGATCTCGTTATTTTTAGATACCTGATCCTTTTTACGGGAATATATTTTATGAAAAACCTATTCAGAAGGTACTTTTCAGTAGTTTCCTCTTCAAGATAATTATTCTTCAAGAGGATTATACTCTTTAAGAGTTTTTATTATGAGAGAATTTTATACAGAAAGTTTGGATGGATCTTATTACTTGTTTTGTAGGTACGGCCTCTTCAGGAGTACCAATTTCTTTTCTTTGTGCTTTTCTCTTTCGAGATGTTTCATCTTTTGTATCAATAGGTCTCCCATGCTTTTAGATATGTCTTATGTTTATTAGACTATTAAATTTCTAAATTGTCTTATGAGCACTTAAATCCTCGTTGTGATTTTAGCAGCTAAAATATAAGACATTTTTATCTTATTGCATCTATAAATTAATTAACATCTGAACTTGCAGTTCACCTATGATAATCAAGATAACATCGAATTATTTTATTTTATTTGTTTCAAGCAAAATTTTTTTTCTGCTCATGGTGGAAAGACTTTATAGTAAAATAATTTTCTGATTCTTTTATAGACGTCCATATGAAAATTATTCAACTTATCGTAATTGATTTTAGATGATCAAGTTAATCATGAAAAACATACAAATATTTTGAATCATATTACTTTTGATGCATCATAATATTTGATTCAATAGTTGTATAATATCATCTCAAAGAGAAAGCTGGTAATTTTTCCAATACAAGCTTCTGGCCTGAAATCATAGAAGTACTATAAAGATATTCATTACCACGTCCAAACTCTTGGTTTCTTTGAAGAAAATGCACCATTCGCTTCTGGGAATGATATAAATCCAATACCATTTTCTTCAGGGAATGGTGTGAAACTAATAGGACGTGACTGATGATTTCTTAACAAAAGCTCATTATTTTGCTCAGCCACTAGAAGACAAGATGTAAGTTTAGAATAACTTGTGAACTTTTACACTCGATATTGTTATGTCAAGAGCACATTCGATGCATTCATTTTAAACATATATTATTTAGTGGCTTTTCTCTACACAATTTCAATTATGTAACTTCAGGTGCATTAATCATAACGAGCTTTTGGGAGGATCCCGATCTTTTGGTACACGTATCACTCATTTAAACTATCTCACAGAATCAATAGATATTTTATTATGAGGTACTCAATAAAATTATTAGTTTAGGGCGATCCTTGGATGCTCCATTTCTATTCCAAGATGAATCTTATCATCAATAATTCATAACAAGTATAAAAAATAAATAGAACTTGTATATAAACTATGTGAATAAAAATTGACCACAGATATAATTGAAATGTAAAGTATGAAAATTTTAATGCACCTTAGATAATATTTCCCACATATATAATTAAAAAATAAATTATGGGAATATTAGTTCACTATAGATATAATTGAAATGTAGACTATGAGAATAAACGTAGAATTTTATCAAGTAATAATAAGTAATATAATCTTTAATATTCACCTTGGAGACTGCAAGTAATATATTGAAAAACTTACTTAAAGTAGAAGACTATTAGCTTTAAAATTAACTAAATCTCGTGCTGATAACGTGTTATGAAATTAAAAAAGAAATGATATTGTAAGAGAAAGCATTGTTATTCAATAATGCTTTAAGATGATCTTAATTGATAGTTAAAAATGATTATACAAATCAATTTATAAAACAGAAATGTAATTTTTATTCCGAAAGTGGTTGTACCCGTTGGAATGCTATCATTCTCCACCTCTTGCCCCATCAAGAGTGGTTCTAGTTTTTTATTTTTTATCTATATGCTATTTCTTTTATTTATTATTTATTTGATATTTATACAATAAATCAATTTAAATGAGATTTAAATAATGAGTTAAAATGAGTTAAATTGAAATAAAAATTAAAAATTAAATAAAATCTTATTTTTTAAGATTATTATTATTTTAAAATTTTAAAAAAATTAATTATTTATTATATTTTATATAAAAATTTTAAAAAATTATAATAATTAAATAAAATGAAAGGAAATCTTTTATATCCTACTTAACCTTAATATCACTTTTTAAAATCAAACTGATCTCAAATATTCACTTCTTAAATATTTCAACTTAAAAACATAATTCTCCAACCAAAATACATGAAACTGCTTACTGCCGTGTAGGTTCATACCCTGAATCTGCCATCTTGAAGGAGTCGATCTTTCTTTCCAATTCGTTTTCATCCATCCATATACCCTTTGATTGAGATTTTAGGTGAAAATCATAGCGAGTAGAAGATGAGTGTGATTGATATTTTGACAAGGGTCGACGCGATCTGCAAGAAGTACGATAAATACGACGTCGAGAAGCAGAATAGTCTCAATGTCGCCGGCGACGATGCCTTTGCTCGTCTCTACGCCGCCGTTGAAGCCGACATCGAAGCTGCACTTCAGGTCCCTTTCATCTTGCGCACACACACCCACACTTTCTAGATTTTACTTAATTTGGCGCTCGTATGCTTGCTCGGAAAACTTGGTGAAAGAACGTAATTCGGTGGCTAAGTAGCTGATCTAGTCTTAGCTGAGTGAAGACTATTGGTTTTTTCGTGCCCTAGGAAGATTTAGGGGTTTTATTAATTTTAAATCGAATTGATCTGCAGAAAGCGGAGACTGCTTCGAAGGAGAAGAATAAGGCATCGACCGTTGCCTTGAATGCGGAGATTCGTCGAACCAAGGCTAGATTGCTAGAGGAGGTCCCCAAGTTGCAGAAATTCGCTGTTAAAAAGGTTGGTGTTTCGCGTTCTTGCGATTTCATTGATTCCTATACTGTCTTTTGTAAGTTTTGGTCGAAGCGGTCACTGAAGATTTTTTTTAATCATAAATGTGAGCTTGTTATGTTAAATTGTTAAATTCAACTAGATCCGGATTTCGTTGGGCCGTAAGGGTGTGCGTACTCGAGTTTCTAGTTCTGGATCTGAATTCTGTCTTCGTCTTTTTTTATTATTATTATTTTTTTTTTCTGTTATTGCTTGTGTTAATGTCGTGTTTCGGCCTGGAAAAATCCCCTTACAGTTTGGTTTCGCAATTTTGGTGAATGTTTTCTGGGATAGCGATCTGTTTAAGAGAAATAAAATGTATGGTGTTGAAATATTCTCAGCCAAGCTACTGAGGATTTGAAATATCGTCTTCCTATCTTTGGTACAAGCTGTAAAACTGAACTATTTTTTGGATCGGTAAACAGCAATATTTATTGATAATCAGAATAGGCAAGAGCTCAAGCACACGAGACATACAAGAGCGTTACCTATGCATAATAAACTAGTCATATAAGAAATTCATGAAAGTTTATTCCCTTTCCAGAACTACATGGCCTAGAAACCTTACTTCCTCTAACCAGAATTCACACTTGCTAAGTTTGGCATACAACTAATGATCCTGAAGGGCCCTTAACGCTATCCTCAAGCGATCTCCATACTCCTCAGCATTTCAGGAATATATAAGGATATCATCTATGAATACCACTACAAATAAATCAAAAAATGGTTGGAACACCCTATTCATAAGATCCATAAAGGCTGTTGTGGCATTTGCCAACCCAAAAAGCATTATGGTGAACTCATAATGACCGTACCTAGTCCGGAAAGCCATCTTAGGCACATCGCCTTCCTTAATCCTCAGTTGATGGTACCTAGATCTGAGATTGATTTTGGAAAAGACTGCAGCTTCTTGCAGTTGATTGAATAGATCATCTATCCTAGGTATTGGGTACCTATTCTTGATGGTCATTTTGTTCAACTCCTAATAATCAATACACAACCTATCAAATAAAAAAGAAAAAGAAAAAGATAATCAATACACATACCAAGGGTTCCATCTTTTTTCTTCACAAATAGTACCCACACTCCCAAAGGCGAGGTACTAGGTCTAATGAACCCTTTTACTAATAACTCCTGCAATTGACTCTTTAGTTCTTTCAACTCCGTTGGGGCTATCCTAGAGGGTGTCTTATGGATTGGAATAATCCATAGTTCTAAATCAATTGGGAACTCAATTTCCCTGGCGCGGGCATCCCTGACAATTCCTCAAAAAAATTCTGAGAATTCTCTTACTATTGGTATGTTCTTTACTTCCTTACGCATCCCTTTTCCCTTCCATTCCTGGAACCTGAAAAGTTACCACTCTCGAACAGCAATCTATGCTTGCAAAGTGCCTAAATGACCAATCCATCTCTAAAATAACGTCGAATCCTAGTATATTGAACACGATTAGATTAGCCTCCAAAGGTACTCCCTCTATCTCTAATGGACATCACCTAACTATCTTAGTACATGATACTGTTTCTCTGTTTGGAAGGGCCACTGTGACTCCTTGGCTCATCAGTTGCATTTGAAGGCCAACCATCTTAACCAATGTGGAAGATGCAAACAATTGGGAGGCTCCCAAATTGAACAATACGCTTGCATAAACGTGCGACAAGGGCTCGTTTGGAGAGTGAGATGAGATGAGAATTTTGTGAATAGTAGTGAGATAGTTTGAGTTGAGTTTTTTTAGATTTTGGCAAAGGAGAGAAAATATTGAATAAAAATATTATCAAATTAAAATATTGTTAGGATATAGTTTTATAATATTATTTTGTTTGAGGATTTGAAAAAGTTGAATTATTTTTTATTTTTTGTTTGAAAGTTTGAGAAAGTTGAAATGATTAGTTTTGAAAATGTTTATATCTAAATTGATTTATCAAAAAAAAAAAGAAGTTTATATTTAAATTATGTTTAGGAAGGAGATGAGATGAGAATTTTGGGATGAGATTTATTTCCAAACATCTCCCTATGATAATTGCCATTACTTACTATAAGTAAAAGATTTCTATGAAAGAAGTTAACTAATGTGAGTAATAACCTTATACCTGTGATAATGCCAACTTTCTGCACTTCTACGGCGTCTTTATTGACTTCTCCTGGGGTAAGTGCGTATACCATGGCTTGCACAGGCTGCCTTAGACCTCCACTTCCTCCTCTTGGCATCGTTTGCTGCATTGGGGTGCTTGGGGGCAATCCTGAGCGAAATGTCATGTCTGTCCACATTTGTAGCACACATTCCAAGCTTGAAGACAGTCCCCTTCGTGAGTCCTATGGCAAACGTTACACATCGACATCCTTCTTCCCGCTCATGAACCTGTAACAACTTGTGGTCGCCCATCGGCCCTAGACACAAATTTTTGTGGAGCTCCTGAACTGCTCCCTTGCCTATTACTGTACGTTTCTTCAGATTTGGGGATACAACCAACAAGTTCCCTGTTCCTGTTTGGCTATGGACGCCTTATGGACCAATTTTTGAAAGTCCGTAATCTCTAGGCAAGCTACTTGTGTCCTAATGTGGGTTTGCAACCCATCCTGGAATCGTCCTTCTCTCATGGCTTCCATGGAGATAAGGTGGGGGAAACCTCCCCAACTCCATAAATATGGCGGCATACTGTTCTACCTTCATATTTCCTTGGACCAAGTTAGCAAAGTCTTTTGACTTCTGCTTCCTTATATTCTTCGGGAAATACCGGTCGTCAAATTCTTTCTTGAACCTTTTCCACAAAATCCTTCATGTGGCTCCTAGTTCCATAGTAAGAGTTGCCTTTGGGTATCCCACCACATAGCTGCTTCTCCTTGGAGAAGGTAGGTCATATATAACACCTTTTGGTCCTTGGTGCATCCGCACACTTCAAACATCCTCTCTATGTTGGATATCTACCTTTCCGCCCTTGCTTGCCCTTTGTTTCTGAAGAATCCTAGGTGACGATGAGCCAGAAATCGCTCGTACATACATCCCCTTCCTTCCTTTTTGGGGGATCCTACTGACTAAACTTGCATGTCATGGGAACACATCTCATATTGTTGTTTCAACATATCCGATATCCATTTTAGCGTTCTAGCTAGTTCCTCGTCCCTTCCTCTATCGGCTGATCCTTCCTCATGATCACTCGATGTTTGCTCTCCTCACGGAACTCTCAGTTGTGCCATCATAAAATCCTGCCACATAACCAAAGCCTATTACAGACTATCCCATCTCACCATCCTAAGCACAGTTCAAGCTTAACACTAGAGTTTTCAACTTATCACACTATATGAAGTCCTATTTTCTAGTACTGTCCTATACTTCTCAGAGTTAACCAGAGTCACGCATAAACATGCTTCTGATTGCAAGCTGTGGCCCCTAGTCTCTCATGAAAGACTAGGTGAGGTTTCGTGGTACCAAGGGTGCTGGCCGATTGGTCAACACCCCAGAAAAAATTTAGGCATATAGTAATCCCGAGGGAAGTACACGTGTAAGATATTCAGTTTATTATAATGTAGCAGAATGTAAACAGAACACGTGGTGACAACGTTAGCAAACATGTACCAGAATACTAAACTTCATGAAAAGGGACATCTCGCCCTTCATTAACCTCAAAACATTACATTGTTCATGGTACATAAAGTTCTTCACCATAAGTGGCCCTTATTACAAATGAGCACTAGGCTTTGTGCTATACATATCATGAAAGGCATGGGGTAGCTACAGTGAGTATTGAAGCTAGCCCTAGTCTCCTTAATTAGGACTCGAGTTGGATTGATTCCTCTTCCTCAAACGTCATGCTAGGGTTTGTATCTGCATCTAAGTCTATGGTCCCGAGAATGAAACCATTGGTAGGTTAGGCGGCTATGACAAGATTGCTAATGAGAGATAATGCTACCGAAAATGCTATGAAAACATTTTATGTAAATACTGGAAGAACACGTATATACATGGATAGGAATTACCCTCCCTCTTACAATTTTGTGCATTCTCAAAATATGGCGAGGAATCACCCTCTCAGTAAAAACATATATATATATATATAGGCATGGCGAGGAATCACCCTCTCGGGATATTGCCCTCTCTTTATGCAAAATAGATAAAAACACAATAATAATATTATGGCGAAAAGTTGCCCATCTCCATAGTAGAAAACGTGTAAAAATTAGTATTCGGCCTATTTCAACCAAGTAACACTCTTTCACCACATGGTTGCTCGTCACATAGATATTTGCTCGTAGGTTTGCACATAGGAATACATAGTTGCTCGTACTCATAGGCACACATTTGCTTATAGGCGCACGCGCACACACACCAAAACTTGTTGCCCTGGGGATGTTGCTCTACTCAGTAGCAACCAACTTGAAGACACTAGCACGTGATATGCCGAGAGATCCCACATTCTGACTATTAGGTGAGGCTAAGTATGACATCGTTCCACTCCACTTCACATGAGGCATTCTCTTTGTGTGATGTATGTGGTAATGCTTCGCGGAATGGTCTCGGGGAATTCTCTGTCTTGTAGCATGAATAGAGACTCGTGTTGACTACACACATACACACTGATATTCAAGGTTCCCACTTAGGGTCTTATCATTAGGTATAGAAAACATTTAAAAACATTGAAATATTAAAAATCAGTGAGTAAAAATCACTAAGTGCTTAAAATGTTTATTTATGTTTGAAGAATGCTAGAGAAGTTACTTATAAAAAAAAAAAAAAGAAAGAATGGGAGAGAAGTTATAGAAATAATGCAGTATCTCTTACACACAACATTCACCCCACATTATCCAGCACTGGCTTTGAAGCTAACCTACCTTCCTACATTGGAAGTTCTCTCGTTACCTCTCTACTCCTTGCTTTCCGCAACAGTTGCCTTCTCGAGCCTCTTAGTGAATAAAGTCTCAAAAGTGAGATTTTGTCCCACAACTAAGTCCTTTAAATAGAGTGAGATTTCATATGTCCTTTTTGACGTATCTTTGATTCCATGTATGTTTGGATATGAGTCCATCATCCTTGTCTTGTCATACTGCAGGATGACAAAGAAAGGTGACTAGGGTATGGTCCACATACTCTAAGGTCTGCCAACTCTTTAGTCCTTCCTTGAACGAGGGTTCTTTATGTGGCGTCGGGCCAAACTTTTGGGTCCTGACGACACAACTTGTCGCGGCTTCACTTTTCATTTTAGAGCCACTCCGAATGTGATCTTTTAGATGGGGTGTAGCTTTTGTGTACGGTGTTGACATTTTTCTGAGCCCTTGGGCTCGGAAAAGTTCCCATTTTTGGTTGTGTCAGACCTTGACCGTTGCTCCTCTTTTGCGAGTGATCCTATCTCCCCTTGGGTAGGTAGCTCGTAACTTGCCCGAGCTCATTAGTCTATTAACTTCTAATTCTCGTCCTCACGATAGGCAACTTTTCTAGCTCGCCTACCATGGTCGAGATGCTCATGTCCACCTCGCTCTAGGAGATGTCAGCTGGCTTTCCACGAGGTGCTTGCTCGCTCAGATGTTGGACAAGCTGCACTCTGTGTCTCCTGCTGCTGATTCCATAGACCATTTGAGTGTTTCTCATTTTTGCCTTTCTTTCAACTTCGTAAATGGCATGTCCCCTTTCACGTTAGGTGGGGCCCTCATAGGCATCATCCATGCTATCCCACCCTAGCAATAATTTGTTCCTTATGGTCATGGCACTCTTATATTAGAGTAATAAATGATCAGCTGACTCCCACTCTTTTTGCACATGCAACAGTTTAATGTGAGAATCTTGCCCAAGAAAGCGGCCCATACAAAGAGAATTGCCTTTAGGGGAGCCTTTGTCTTCCAAATGCTCTTCCATGGGAATGGGCTTTACATTTTTCGTACTTAGAGACTGTAGAATGAGCGAATGGTGAACTTCCCTTCTTTAGAAGGTTGCCAATAAATCTTGTCTTAATCTCCCCCTCTCATATGAATAGAGTACAGGAGATTGTAAAAGTCCGAAAAGATGTTGACTTCCCAATCTGGAGCATCTCTAGAAAATGTGGAATTCCATTGGGGAATGCCATTGGATAAGTCTAAAAGATCTGCAATCATGTCTTCCTGCATTCTCACTATACCGAAGATATTTGAATTTGTTGCATAATTGATACAAATCTGTTTGCAGGTGAAAGGGCTTTCAGGGGAAGAGCTTGCTGCCCGCAATGATTTGGTTCTTGCACTGCCAGATAGGATCCAAGCCATACCAGATGGGACAGCTCCTGCACCTAAACAAACTGGAGGTTGGACCACCTCGGCTGCTCGTACTGGGATCAAGTTTGATTCAGGTTTTTTGTTTACTTGATTGTGATATATAATTTTATGTATATATGTCTGCTTTGTCATTTTCCTTTAATTTATATGAAGGAGATTTTAAGTGACTGTTGTTTACTTGTTTGTTTTGAGTTGATTATAGATGGGCGGTTTGATGATGAATACTTCCAACAAAGTGAGGAGTCAAGTCAATTCAGGCAGGAGTATGAAATGCGGAAAATGAAGCAGGCAAGCCACTCCTTTTGAGCTAGTAGATTGTTTATGTGAACTTCAGATTGTTAAATACATGTTTCTTCAGCTGTGGTTTCTGTAGTTTACCTATTTTCACTTGCCTACAGGATCAAGGTTTGGATATGATATCAGAAGGTTTGGGTACACTGAAAAACATGGCTCATGATATGAATGAGGTTAGCTGTCTTGTAGACTAGCATATGCTCCTTTCAATATTTACGCATGTGGGATTTTCTCTTATCATTCACTGATTGCAGGAAATAGATAGGCAAGTTCCTTTGATGGACGAGATGGATGAGAAGGTGAGAACCATCATTCTCTGATTGTGTTTTCAAAGCTATGAAATTGGAATGTGAGATTTATATCACTTGGTGTTCTGTTCATCTTTTCAGGTGGACAAGGCCAGAGCTGACCTCAAGAATACCAATGTTAGACTTAAAGACACAGTGAATCAGGTACCGGAGCTTAACTTCTTCAAGTTTAGCTTTGCATCTATTTTATTTTGCCTGGTTTTAGAATTTTGGCTGGATCTAATACAAGTTCTATCTCTTGCAGCTGAGGTCCAGTCGGAATTTTTGTATTGATATTGTTTTGTTGTGTGTAATTCTTGGAATTGCTGCCTATCTTTACAAGTAAGCTGCTATCTTTTTCATCAGTAGTTTAAAACATGCATCACTTCTCTCATCTTTCATTTATCTGGATTATAGTATATGTATTACTGTCTCATTCTGCTTGGGAACCTTTTATATAAGTCGTATGATTCCAGCTTTCAAAAAATCTAGGAAATTGTGGGGATCCATATAGTTATATCCATCTGGCAAAATAAAGTGAAAAAAATGACTAAATTCAGCTTATGCTCAGTTAAAATCAAGGATTGAATTCTAACTTTATGGTTTCTTGATTACAATTTTGGAAGTTTGGGGATTGGTTAATTTGTTTGGCTTTAGTTTCTCTGTTGCGTACATATGACTCATCCTATTTGCTTCCTTTGTGTCTTCATGCATAGTGTGGGCCCTTTGCTACCCTCTGGAATTACCAAAATGACCTTTTTACTATGGAGGTCGACTTGATTTCATCATTCGTAAGGATGAAATATTGTGGAGGTTCATGTGAAATGTTGTTTGAGAGTGCATTCTTTTGAAAATTAAGCAGAAATTTACTTAAGATGGCTTTTACTTATCAAAACAAAAATGTTTTCTTAAGATTGCTGTAAGGTTTGGGTTGACTATTAGAATGATGGTGGTCATAGAACATATCCATGGAAAAGCTATTTTAATTGAACTTTTATATGCTTTAGTTTTGAAATTTATTGTTGTATACACCTGAATATCCAGATGTTTGTTACGTGGACTCACTAGCATTATGCCTTGATGGTAAAAATGAAAAAATGAGAGTAGATGTTGTCGTCCACCATCAAACTGTTTCAATTGTTAGCCTTCCTACAGTTTTTCGACGATGGTTAAAAAAAAAGAATTGGAGATTTTTAGTAAAATATTCCAAAGCCTGCGGAAGCCTGGTAGCAGTTGTAGTCCATTAATGGACTATGGTATCATTTGTACGAGTAGTTGTTGCGGCCCACACCATCAACCTATTTCAATTGTTATCCTGTTAACATTTTCTTAAAAAAAATAATAATAATAATTTTGGATCTCTTTAAATAAAATATTTTAAAGCACAAGGAAGCAAGCCTGGTAGAGGTTGGAGTCCATTAATGGACTTTGGCACCATCTGTACGAGTAGTTGTTCGGGCCCACCATCAACCTATTTCAATGGTTAGCCTACTTACAGTTTCTTGAAAAATTAGAATTTGGTTTTCTTTTAAAATAATATTTCCAAGCATTAGGACGCCTGGTTGGAGCCCATTAATGGAATCATCTGTTAGGCCTGTGGCATTAAGCCTAGTTGGTTTGCCAGGTCTCTTCATAATTCCAGTCACATCTGGCTAATCTCTTGCTTCCCGCTGTCTCGGAAGTTTTACATTATTTTTATTTTTATTTCTGAACTCGGCCTGAATTGTTGCTTTCATGACTTGCCAGTCGGTGTTATCTTTTTTCTTGCTTTCTACCATTGGGAATTTTTGACGGAATGCATTTCATTTGCAGCGTGCTGAAGAAGTGAGATGAACTAAAGGGCCATTTAACCTGTTTGCATGTTGTGGGCCTGGCTTCGCTTCTATTGTCTTGTGTAAGGGGGACTTATTATTGTGCTTGATTTATTATTTTGATTGTTTCTCTCCTGTATTATAAATCGCTTGCATTCTCATGTATTTGGAATCTTTGCCCACATTCAGAATATATGCTCCCGTCTTGCATGTACTCATGTATATTTCTGTACGAATGCTATTTAACCTTTCTGCAGTCATTTTATAGCTTTTTGTTTTTGGCTTAAGATGGAATCTGTGTCCTTTAGACAAGATGATATTTCCACACTGAAATCTTAACGGGTTTGACTTCCTAGTTTGAGCGCCAGTCAGTTCGCCTTGCTTCATGTGCATGATGAGGGCCTAAACGGTATGAATATGTTTTTATTTTCTGTATCAGTCAGAAGAATCAATGTCAAAACCAGAGGGCAGCATTTGGTAGATGGTAGGGTAGTTTGCTGTAATGATATAGATATCTTTGTGTCTATGACAGCTGTTTTGGCTTGCATCTTTTGGTTTCTACTCATATATTCCTTCCGTTGCATTGGACACCAGCATTCTTTCTTGGCATTGTTGAAAAGCATCGGTATCGTCCCCATGTAGCTCGTGGTTTGGAAAAAGGATATCCACATATATGATTTAAGTAATCGTTATTACATTAAAATTATAGCAATAACAGTGGGCTAGGGACTGGAGAGTCTCAATCCAAAGTTTAATTACAATTGAATTGACCTAATATATGAAAAAGGAAACTGACCAAGGTCATGTCCCTTAGCTTGGTTAAGGAGGTGACCGTTAAAAAATGTGTGGTTTAGTGAATTAAGAAGCTTTAGATAGTAAAAAGGCATTGTAATGGCTTCGTTTGATGGAAATATCCACTTCCACTACCTCCAACTCTATATTCGAAGAAAGTATGAAGTATGAACATAACAAGGTAGTTAAAATAGGGTGGCCTGGATCTTTGGTGGAACACAAAGGACACATGGGTATACTGGTGTGCTGGACTCATGCCCCTCAAGTGGGATGGGATAGGTCTTGAAAATCTTAGATCCCGGAGGCTGTTGGAAGAGCTCTATGATAGAATGTGGTGCTTGAGGGCCAAGTACTGTTGGTACAATGGTGGTGGTCAAGGTGTTGTGGTGTTGTACATCATGTGGATATATAGTCGATGGTTGGGAATCAATAAATCGAACTCTTCCTTAGAAAAAGACAGAAAGGAAAAGAGGTTACAGACAAGAGGGCCTGGAGATGGAAGGGGGGGCGGGGGGGGAGAGAAGGAATTCCTGACTGGAGATCAGTATTGTTTTTCCCTTTTCCCAGAGAAAGTGAGTCAATTGACATTAGTTCTTCAAATAATATCTAAGTGTATGCTATCAATGCGTATTACAAAATACCAAAGAATATATATTTATATAAAGAAACCCATATCTATTTTACACACTATTAATTCATATCACGAAAGGAATAATCACCAAACAACTTATTCAACAGCAAGCAATTAATAGATCACAATCCACTCCCCAAAAGAACCCTAGGAAGTTATTTACATTCCTTCTCTCCATTAGTACCCTGTTCGTAGTGTGTAAATACCAAGTGATTATCAAACTCTTGATATTGAACAAGGGAAGTACTCCATTGGTCAGCTTCCAAATTATTATCTTGAAGAGGGTCTGTTCCACAGAATTTCATAATTCCCATGCTATGATCATCACTCCCATCAATGCTTATAACATTCTTGCTTGGTGGGAAGAAACCGTCCCTGATCTCGTCATGATTTCCAGATTCTGTGGATATTATTCTCTTTAATGGGCTAGGAAAATTGTTGCTGGAAGAAGGAACGAAATACTGCGATTCCTTTACAATGTTTGTATCATCTTCAAGGAAGCTGGAGTACTGGTTGAAAGTAGGGAACTGTTGCAGGTTCATAACTTGGAGTACCATTTCTATGGTCTTCCCTAGTGTTCCTCAGCATCCCGCTCTTTTTCCTGACTCGGCATAGAACCCAATCATCTAGCTGTATTAATTAAGAACAAAACGTTTAACATAATGAAACCATAAATTTCCTTGCTATCATATGGATTGAAACTCCGATCATAATTGAGAGAGAGAAATATTGGAAGGCACACTTCGTGTGTCTATCTGTTTTTTTGTTATCATTATGATCGTTGGTAAGAAGATAATTAATCAGTAATCATCATCGTCATGCATATATTTAAACTACTTACTCTCATTGACCCTTTTCGTTTGGTAGTCCGAGTCATGGAATCGTGCAATCTATACACGTGCATGATCCAATCTGTCTTAAATCCTTTGGGAGGACGACCTTTGTAGAAAACAAGTGCTTTCTTGACACCCATACTCTTTGTCCCACACGAAGTATGGGTTTGTCTGTCCCTGTAGCCTTCCAATAACCTGAACCTGCTGCTCTATTAGGTCTCACTTCATTTGGATACTTCCTTTCTCTTGGTGTAAAGAAATACCATTCATCCTCTTCAAACAAAGCTTTCTGTGTCAAAAAGCAGAAAAAAGTGGCATTCCTTTGTAAGTAACTTAGTATTAAACAAGCAAAGAAGAAAGTAAAAAGGAATATGATCAGATATATATATATATATATATATATATAAGTGGTGCTGCAAATAATACAGACTTGGAAGCTCCCATGGATTATACTTGTACAGATCTATTTCAGCTATGATAGAAGCTGGGATTGGGCTTGAAGTTACTTTGTTTCTCAAGTAGTGATGGATGAGCTCCTCATCAGAAGGGTGGAATCTAAATCCAGGAGGAAGATGAATGTCTGAATGGGGGGGTTTCTCCTCCATGATGAATTAGGAGAAGTTGGTCGATGTTTGGATATGGAGAAACCTAGGGGAATCAATGAACTTCCGGTATTATCGATCAAAATGGTTTATAAGTTATAGAGCAGCACTGTGCATTGTTATATATGGTTAATATCTCTCTGCAGCCAGAAAGGGACAATAAATTATATGGTAATAAGATAGGATTGAATCTCCTAGCTGCTGGTAATTATTACATTAGGCGTGGTAAATGAGAGGAGGAAAAGCAACCTATACATGCGGTGGATTGGATCAGGGCGGTAATTATATTAGCTAGGCTAGCTGGGTTAAATGGGATTAATTTAGATCTTAGAGTTTTGATTCGAGTTCTAAAATTTAAAGCGGGAGAAAGATAAACACATGAAATATAAGTTATGTAACTATTTGAGTATTTAATTATGAATTTTTGTAACAGTTATAAATGCTATAAGGTTCATTTTATACGTCGGATCTCTCATTAATCACTCTAGATGATCTTAGGATTAGGGTAAAAAGTTTAGGGGATCCAAATTAATCGATTGAATGAACGAGGGAAAGCAAACCCATTTGTCTCAGGTTGTAACATTTTGGAGTTACACACAATGATCTTCAAGCAGCCGATCAGACAAGCAAAAAAAGCCATTTCAGTTGGATACAATCTATGCACGAAGCATATATTGATTTCATATTCTATACTAGTTCAATAGTTCATATTTAGCCTAGCAATTAGCAAATGGTATAAGAGGTATATATGCTGATTTAGTGCATGGCTTGGATCGCCTGATAGGTTTATAATTAATTAACTAATAGACCAACATATTGAAATTAATTAAAACTAGTATCTATTTGATGTTGACAATATATATATTATTTGTTTCTTCGTATATTTCAATTTTCAACTCAATGCATATATATATATATATATATATATATATATATATATATATATATAAAAGAAAAAAGCTACAGAACCTTCTACTATTCATACAATCTCCATGTACTACACTTTTTTAATTTTTATTATTTTTTCTCTTATCAAATATTTAATATATAGATAATAAATAGAAGAATTAAATTAGTTTAAGAAGAATAAATTAAAAAAATATTAAAAAATTAAAAAATTAAAAAATTTTAAAAAATATGGTGTGTGAAGGTTGGGGAGGTTGAGTAGTATTATATGGCATTACTCTCTCTCTCTCTCTCTCTCTCTCTCTGTGTGTGTATATATATATATATATATATATATATATATATATGGCATATCAACATGAAACCAGACTTTGATCATTTAGACTTCGAAAATAATCTATGATAAAAAAATATGTAATAAATTTCATCCCAATTTATTTTGTTGATGTGTAACACCAAAGAATCATTCAAACGATCATATAATTTAAATTATAAAATTTTGAAAAAATTAAAATCAATGGCTTCCCGAATTTAACAAATTAATCAAACGTAATATGGACGTACTCTATAATATTAAAACAATCATCAAGATTTCATGCTTAGCTCGGAGAAAATTAAAATAAAAAATAAAACTTGTACATACATATATATATATATATTAAGAAATTTAAAATAAAAAAGAGAAAGAAACACGATGATCATTTCAATACACTCAAAGCTAGCATATATTATAACTAACGTCCCCTTCTTAATTAATTGTTATAACCCCTGTCGATTATATGACGTACGGACAATGATAATATGATTATTAAATATGTCTACTAAATGTGTCTATTTAAATTTTTTTATTTTTTTAATATTAAGGAAATGACTATTAGTGAATTTATATATATTTTTTGAATTTATATATTTTTTTAATATTTTTCTTAATGGCTAAGGATGTTTAAAAAATGATTTAAAGAAAAAAAAATAAAAAAAAACTCATTTGTACTAGCTCACATATTTAGTAGACACATTTGATAGTCATCCTAGCATTATCATACATTTCTTGAAAAATTGAGAAATAACCTAACACATTTGGTAGTTCCCACGTAAGGGCCAACTTTAGATTTTCATGCCTAAAAGGATTCACATTGGAATAAGCAAATTTTTAAGCATCTTAGTTTAACATAAATGACTATAATAAAGAAACTGTTTTTCTGGGCTCCTCAAAACCTAACTTCATAAAGGATAATTAGTCATTTAAATACGGGATTTCGATTTCAAGCAAAAATTATACCAATCAGAGGACACAGGTTAAAACTAGACTCCAAAAATTATGAACATCAAATACCCACATCAACCCGTAGCCAAAATGCAGTTATAATACAAAATACATGTGCAAGAAAGGAGATGTTTCATATTCAAACAACTATCAATAGTATACAAACAGGACAGCTCCCATTTTTGTAAACCAACGAGGGCGGATGAAGGGGGGAGAGAGAGACAAAATCGTTGCAGAGATACCTGTGGTGAAGTTGGGTATGTAAATACCCAAGAGTCTCGTCCTCCCGTTTGGCAACTGATTCAAAAAGATATCGGTTACTTCATCACTCCGACAGTAACGAAGGAGGACCAGAGCTCGTATGGGGATTCTTGATGACCGTACCTTCCGCGGAAGGAAAAGGAACTGGAGCAAGTGTATCTAGGGTTCGGGAAGTACTTGAGAGTGGAGGTAGAAAGCACGCCATGTGATTCACGTTGGTTACCTGGGCATTGAAGGCACAAGAAATGGGCAAGCAAGTCGAAGTGGAGAAGGAGCTACGCGGTAACAAAGTGGGTTAAGATTTCGGGAGGAAAATCTAAAAGTTGATGAGTAAGTTGGCGCCTAATGTCATTAGCAACGATAAATGGCCGCTGTAATAAAAAATTTTCTATTGCAACGCAAACTTTTGCCTCTATTAAAAAAAAAACGCTGCAAAAAAAAATTTTAATTGACCGGGGCATGATACTTAGCTATTACAACAAAAACTTGCAAGGACAAAAAAGTCGTTGCAAAAAGTAATCTATTGTAGCGATTTTTTTTGCAACACTATAAAAAACGCTGCAAAAGGCCTAAATCCTTGTAGTGTGATGGCTACCCATGGTGGCCGCCCGATGGCGTCGCTTGAGGTTCCTAGCTAATCAAGACATATATATATATATATATATATATATATTTATATATATAGTCATATATGTATATATATAAATATAATTGACCTCCCACATTTGTAGCACTGCATGGTTAGTCGGCTGTTCCAATAATGTGAAGAAACTTTTTCCATATGAATAATATTAATTTTTAGGGACGCAAAAAAATTATTAATTATTAGGATTATTATTATTATGTATATTATGGATATATATTAATTTCTAGATTTGCTATAATTTGAGTCTACATAAATTATACAAAAATTTTATGTGCAGTCACTTTTGCGTATTTTTTTATACACTCTATTGTAGGGGTGTTCATTCGGATTCGGATATCCGGTCATAACCGGATCCGGATCCGGATTTCAAAAACCGGGTGGTTATCCGCCCGAATTGAATCCGGATCCAATCCAGCAGATAATCGGATTCAATTCGGATATCCGGATTGTTTGATTGTTTTGGATAAAAATCGGATCCGAGTTATAACCGGTTTCAATCTGGGTTTTGTAATATTTTATTTTTAAAAAAACTTTATAACTTAAAAAAAAAATTTATAGCACTTAAAAAAAAAATCTGATATCATGTTCAAATTGCCTAGATTTTTTAAATAAAATAATTTAAACACTTGTAAAAATTTAAAAAAAAATAAATTGAAGAACAAAATTAAAAAAATGCAAAATAAGTAATATTGTTGTTACATCACAATGCAAAACATAAATTTACAAAAATAAATAAATAATAATACATCACGACTAATTAAACTAATACAATGTTACTACTCTTAGTCGATTAAAAAAAAAGGGTGTATAATCCGATTACGAATAACCGGGTTATAAAACCGGATCCGGGTTTTCCTCAACTGCTCGGATTCCAGATTTCTGGATCAGACCGAAAAAAAAAATCTGGTCCGGATGAACATCCCTACTCTATTGATGTAATTGTTTGTATATTAAAAAAAATTAATACACTTAATCATATCAGTATAATGTACAAGAAGTACGCAAAATTGATTATATATAACATACTCTTTTATATATGATTCCTGTGCCTATCATTCTGTCACATCCATTCAAACTCTTATAAAATTCGTTCTTATATTATATAGTTTTTTTTTTCTCTTCTCTGATATTATATAGTTAGTAGGTAAACTATTCTTATCTACTTTATTATATTATCATGCCTCGTTTGAATATAATATATATATATATATATATATATGTATATATTTGTGTATGATAATGACTACAAAGAGCGAGAATGATTTTTAGACGTTACAAGCAGGGAAGTTAACATGCACTGGACTATCCCGTAAATCATCCTCCTAGAAAAAAATCTGTACCCAGTCCTCACATATCACGTACGTTTTTAAGGATGCATGATTTTATTAATAATCTTCATTTGGGGTGGAAAAGTACCGTAATTACAACCAACCTGAACCGGTAAAAAACAGAGACGAGCATGGAAACATGGCTCATAAACAGTAAAAAGTATGTGTGTCTATGCTTTTCTGGTGTTTTTTTCGTTTCCCTATAACTTCTCATCTTTATGTAGGTATTGTAACAGCCCGCTAAATTTTAGACAGCACGGCAATCAGTTTTGGTTTCTATTCCGACAGCAATCACATCTCTCTCGTCTTTACCCTCATCTGGAATCACGTGTATAGATTATCTTTTCCGTAAATCACGTAATTTGTTATTCACCGACAGCTGTTAAATCATGAACAGTTTTATCCTAAGCGTTGTACCTCGATGGCGTTTTCCCGGATCTTATCCATCGAATTTCAAAGTATTAGATAAACTTATTTTTAAAGTAGCACAATTATAATAATTTAATGAGCTCTGAAAATATTATAATTGTGGATATTTATTTAGATTAAATATTTTATTTGTTTTAAGATATTAAGAGGTTTAATTTTACGTTGAAAATTCTTATTTAAATTTAAGTGTTTTATGCACTTTGATTAATTAATGATACTTTATCATTTTATATAATGATGAAGAAAATATTATTTTATAAACCTTAGTTTATAAAATAATATTCTATCTTAATTCTTCTCAGTGTAGTAATTAAGTGTTTTATTAATTTAAATGATTTTATCATCTTCGATTAATTAACGGTACTTTATCATTTTAAAATAATGATGAGGAAATATTATTTTATAAATTTTAGTTTATAAAATAATATTCTACCTTAATTCATCGTAGTGTTTTATTTAAAGTGTTTTATTTAAAATAAAACATTTACGCGTTTTTAATCAGTGTTTTAACTCACTGTTGGTTTATTTGAGGATCCCGAAATGTAGAATTGAAGCGATATACTCTGGCCCTACCTTTTTTCTCTTCACTTTTTCTCTTTTTCTTTTTATTTTCTTTTTTCTCTCCCTCTCTCTCTCTTGGTCGACGGAATGAAGGAAGCCACCATGGCCGTTCGGTTTCAAGGTCCCAGCCGGCGCCACCTCCGGCCGCCGGACCCCACCTCCCACTCCGGCCTCATCCTCTCCCTCCGGCGAGCACAACCACGCCGGTGGTGTACTAAACCGACCTCTCATTCTCTCTCTTTCTCCCTTCAAAGATATGGGTCTCTAGGGGTTTTTCACATTTTTGGACCACCATACACGGCCAAATCAACCACCAAGCACCACCATTGGACTCACCTCATCAAGGGCTTCCTCCCCATGTCTTTCTTTTTCCCAAACTCTCACTTTTCTCATATGGGTTTCTTAAAAACAACCGTTCGGTTTCACCACCGTGCGCCGCCGTACACGGCCACCCGTGGTGTTTCACCACCACCATCTTGTTCCTCTCATCCTCATGAACCTCCCCAAGAAATTTCATGGCCAACGGAGTTTCGTAGAGCTCTCACTCTCCTACACTCTCCAAGGCCAAAAATGGTTTCAAACGGCCGATCCGCCGCCGTTAGCCACCGTCCGACCACCACCTCGCTACCACAGCTCCACCACATGTTCATCTACCTATCCCTAGCTTGCCATGAAGTTCTATGAATTTTCGCTACCTCGCGTTTCCGCTCACCGTTCGGATTTACTGTTCACAGCGTGATGTCGCCGTGTTCCGCCACCTTTGACCATCACAAGGCGACCATGAGCCTTCCAAGGCCACGCTTAGCTTTTCTCGGTTCCAAACTACCACTTTATGTGGTGGACAGCCACCGTGCGCGGTGTTACCGCCACGTACGTTCCTCCGACGCATGTTCGTGACGAACAACGAGCGACGCACGGGTTATCCCGTCGATGGTATAACCTTCTATCTCTAGTTATTTTACGTTTAAAATAGTTAGTTGGTTGGTTTATGGATTGTGTAGTTGTATTTGTGGAGTTCGTTGCGTATTTGTGAAGCGAAGTGTGGTTGTGAAGTGTTGAGTTTGATTGTGTATTTTGTGGACTGTGCTGTGAAGTATAGGCGTGAGATGGATGCCGTAGATGTGATACGGCGGGTTGTGTGAAGAGAATACGCGTGTAGCGTATTCTGTGTAATGCAGCGACGCGCCGCGCGACGTGCGCTGTAGTGATGTGTGTCGTAGAAGGAAGGGAGTACGCATGTAGTGTACTCCGTGTTGTATGGCGATGCATCGTGTGATGTGCATCGTGTTGATGAGTGTTGTAGCGAAGGAAGTACGCGTAGCGCGTACTCCGTGTCGCGTAGCGATGCACCGTGAGACGTGTATCGCAGTGATGGGTTTTGTAGTGTGAATGGAAGAGAGTTCACGTGAGTGTACTCTGTACTAAGTCGTGATACACCGGATGGCGTGTCACGAAGGGTTGGATGGCGTAGCAGAGAAGTGTGGAGCGTATGGTGTAGTGTTGGGAAACTGTATGACAGTGTCCCGAAGCAGTGATGATATGGATTATAGTCCGGGGTGACTGGTGTCATCTTGTGGTTGACTATGGCTAAGAGTATATGGATTGAGAAATGAGTTGTTTGTTTGGTTGTTATTGATAATTTTAATGAACTTGTTTTAGTGCAAAGGCTTTCTGAAGTCAATTTATCTCTTCCGAGTATAGTGAAACCTCAAGTTGGCCGTGGTGTTGCAAGTGCTTACAATATGGCAATTGAGTTCAGAAGTGAAAATCTTAAGGACTTGAGTGTTCCTCTTCCAGCTGTTGTGCAGTTCCTCGTGTCTCGCGCTCTATTCTCATAGAACGCGACGATCGAGGTAAGTTAGCCTCTAACTTACTATCAGTTTATTGTGTATGTGTGATGGGTAAGAGAACTACAATTTATGTATGTATGTTATCGTATATGCCATGTCATGCTATGTCATTACATGTTTATCTGTTACGTATGATTTAATCTCTCATGAATAATTATCTGTTAAATAATCTTTTCTGCCATACAATGATGTATGTTATAAGTATGCCATGTTAAGTATGCCATATGATACATGTATGCCATGAAATGTTTATGATTAAATCATATTATGCCATTTACAAGTATACGCCATGTTAGAAAAGTATATGATATTAAATAATATCACATGCATTAAGAAAGATAAGACATGTTATGTTATAATAATGCGTGGGGCCACAACAACTGTGGAGTACGTATTATATTTATGTTATTTATAATGCGTGGGGCCACAACAACTGTGGAGTACGTATTATATTTTATGTTATTTATAATGCGTGGGGCCACAACAACTGTGGAGTACGTATTATATTTTATGTTACTTATAATGCGTGGGGCCACAACAACTGTGGAGTACGTATTATATTTATGTTACTTATAATGCGTGGGGCCACAACAACTGTGGAGTACGTATTATATTTATGTTATGTTATTTATAATGCGTGGGGCCACAACAACTGTGGAGTACGTATTATATTTTATGTTATTTATAATGCGTGGGGCCACAACAACTGTGGAGTACGTATTATATTTTATGTTATTTATAATGCGTGGGGCCACAACAACTGTGGAGTACGTATTATATTTTATGTTATTTATAATGCGTGGGGCCACAACAACTGTGGAGTACGTATTATATTTAATGTTATGTTACTTATAATGCGTGGGGCCACAACAACTGTGGAGTACGTATTATATTTATGTTACTTATAATGCGTGGGGCCACAACAACTGTGGAGTACGTATTATATTTTATGTTACATGAAGTATGGGGCCACAACAACTGTGGAGCATACACTACATGAGACACAGCAATTGTGACATGTAGAATACGTGGGGCCACAACAACTGTGGAGTACGTATTATATTTTATGTTATGTGAATTCATGGGGCCACAACAACTGTGGAGCATGAAGTATGGGGCCACAACAACTGTGGAGCATACACTACATGAGACACAGCAATTGTGACATGTAGAATACGTGGGGCCACAACAACTGTGGAGTACGTATTATGTTTTATGTTACTTGAATACGTGGGGCCACAACAACTGTGGAGTACGTATTAATGCACGTTATTAATCAAGACAATTAAATAAGATTCCAAGTTTATGTTAAGTCAAGTTTCAGATCAAGTTCATGTTATGTTATGCTCACGTACATGTTATGTTCATGTTCATGTTATGTTCCAAGTTCATGTTCACATCATGTTATGTTCACGTTTATGATACGTTCAAGCTCACGTTCATGTTATGTTATGTTCATGTCCATGTTATGTTTCACGTTCATGTTATGTTGATTGTTCATGTTATGTTTTAAGCTTAAGTTCATGCCATGTTAAGTCAAGTTCAGTTCACGCTTAAGTTCTGGTTAAGTCATGCTATATGTCAAGTTATACTATGTTTATGTATGACTATAATTATGCATTTATGCTTTTACTGCCATGCATGCATTTTTAACCTGTGTATAAGTTTTATGTTAACTTACTGAGATTTGTAATCAAATCTCACTGTGGTAGTCCCAACTACCATTCCCCCCGAATGGTAGATCTTGTTACAGGACCCAAAGGAGAATTGGAATCTGACCAACTGAATACGGTCGACTAGGCCACGGTGCGATGTTGATGATGGTATAGTATTTAACTTAGGTTAATACTTGTACTTTTGGAGTTGTATCTCAAGTATTCTTTTGATCACAACCATTTTAGACTAGTGTGGTGATCACGGCTTTTTAGTATGCCTTTATGTATGAATTATGTTTCAAGTATTTGGGATATATTTAGTTGGTGCATAGTATTGCTAAAGAAAAAGATTATCCGCTGCGAATATTGCATAATGTTAGATGCATGTTAGGAACATTGCATCTTATATGTCATGAACGGGGGCAGGTAACCTTGTGTTGCATGTCTCGACGCTTCAAATGTCCGTTCAATCCCAAGCGAAATTTGGAGGCGTCACAGGTATACTGATCATCATGAACTCTAGCTAACAGTCTTTAAAATTACAGAAAAGTTTTGCCTGTTTAAAAAAGGAGAACTGGACGGTTGCTGAAAGTTCTTAGTACCCATGATCGATCATGTTTTTAAGTTCTAAGTACCCATGAAAGTTCCAAGTATCATGCATGTTCATGATCTGGGTGCACAAATACCACTTTCAAATACTAATTATATAGCAATTAAGACAAAACTAATTAATGGCACCCTCATCAACGTATGAAACGTAGCTCCCTATATATATGTGCCGGCAGGCCACGAGAATTCTTGATTAATATTATATCAGTAAAGATATGCCTGAAACTTTGGTATATATTGGATGCTTTTTCTCGGCTTTATTTTATGTCATGATATATATATTTATATATGCTCTCTCTCTCACACACACACGATACATATATACGATGTCTGTCTTCGTCATGAAATGCTGCATAAACTCCAAAAAAGAGAACATGAAAAAACAAGGGAGATCAGGATGGGGGAGGGGGACATAATAAGGCCAACATGCTGCCCAGGATTCCGCTGCATGTCGTTTGCTCCTTGGAATGTCTTCTTTGACATCCTTCTTTGTCTCAGGGTACCATCTCAATACAACTCGACACCAGCGTATGCATTTTCCTAGATTTCTATATCCCCCAATTCCCAGCTGCTACCTTGTCATCATTTTATAAGTACTTATTGCTTATCTCATACCACGTAGTACTACTGTGATAAACATTACCCGAGGGTAAAAACCACTCATGCCCAAGTTAAAAAAAGTTAGGAATTGTATTATATTGTATTATATATATACATACTATTCATCATGTTTACAAGACTGAAAGAGAAACAAACTACTAGGTCAAGCTAGCTAAATCAATCTTTTTCAAACCGAGGCTTCTGCTTCGTGACTTCGTCTGCAATAGGTGAATGACTTCAAATCCAAGGAGGTTCTTTTGTTCTTTGTACAGACACAAACACAGAAAGAAACAAAGGGCTAATTCATGTCAATAAGACATCAAATAATCTTATTAAAACTGGAACCAGCGAGTTAAATATTCTTTGGAGCTAACAATGTCATATAAATTGCTAAGCTTCTTTTTGTCACTACTATTCAAATGGGCATGGGACTTAGTCGACAACTTGAGTCCCGTTTGGTTGTATGACTCAGCTGGGACCAATCAACTCAGTTCAGTTTAATTTTAAATTGAACTTAACATCCAAACACCCAATTCTAAAATTACTAAACTTATCTCAACTCAAAACCTCCTTATACGTTGGACCCATGACATTTTTCAAATCAATACATCTTTTTATGTGAGACCTACAACTTTTTTCAATTTTTCATAAATAGTACTAAATTTATCTTAAAATCCAAATATATTTAACTCATTTTAGATGGACCCTACATAACTTACGTCACCTACTCAACTCAATACTATTCATAAAAAACTCAGCTTAACTCAGTTTAGCTTAACATCCAAACGTAGCTTAACCAACCATAATCTTTCAATAATCTTCCTCTCCATATATATGTTGATATTTTACGATATCAGATTGAGATGTTGCACTCCCAAATATCGTCTTTCCTTTGAAAACAATCAATTTCTTTAAGAATTTAAGCATTGAATAATTTTATTTGAAAACTTTTATACTACATACATATATCTACGTACGTTACTTAATTAGAATTGGAAGATAAATTATAAAATTTAAATCTTGTAAATCAAATTATGCTGTGGTGTAAAAACTTTCAAATAATACTACTAGTATAAAATAAGAAAAATACAAATGAAAACCTTGAAAGAATCAAATTTTCTTTTACTTTGCATCTCAATTTAAAAAAGTTTTAATAATTTACACTCTAAACTACAAATATATATATAAATATATATTATAATTTGCACCAACAATTAAGATTTAGCCAATACGATAAACATGAAAATATTAGCTATATGCCAAATCAAGCCTAATAATGGTAGTTAAGAGTTCAAATCATAACTTTTTTGTAGTCTATTGGCCGTGCATGTGTAGTTAAAGAATAGTGATCGATAGGTCACCCACTTCTACCTACTGCTGGCTATTTTTATTTTTTTTTTATTTTGTAATTAAAAAAGTATTTTTAATGTTGTAAATTTTTTAAAATATATATATTTAAAAGTATTAAAAATATATATATACACAAAAATATAAAAAATACTTAACTACTCACGGCAACTCCCAGCAGGAGCTAGGAACTGGGAGCCATGAACGTGGCAGCTTCCATAGTAAAAAAGAGTTGATAGCTTTGCGAGTGAAAGTTGTAATTTCCTGAAAAAAAAAAAAAAAAAAAAAAGGACTAATTGGAAGGGATCTCACAGTGCGGTCGCCAAAATCGATCGAATATTGGTGCTACCTTGCTCCCACGTGGAGCATATGTACGAAGGTGATGTCTGCCTCGCCCTCTTGGCTCTTCACTGTGCGGAGGCCACATGGGGAGAACCCAATGCAGCCAAATGGCCGCCATTCTTGAAATACTAGCTAGTTGAGGTTTTGTCCGTTCTGAGTGGGGTCACCATTATGCGGGTCGTGTTTATATTTAGATTTATAACGTGTTGAGTCATGAAAATTTGAAAATTTGATTATATGTGCCAGTCCAAACTTGATCGATTAAGCTATATTAAATTTTAACAATTCATTTAAATAATAGATAGTCTCGTACCAATTATTTTAACTCGTTTAATAATTAAATAGAAATAAGTTAATAAGTTACTACTCATTTCAGTCAATTTCATGGAAACGTATTGAATTAACATACATAACGTGTTTAACATGATTAGCATAATTTTACATAAAATTTAAAATCTATATTTATTATTAGTCACAATATTTTTTTTAAAAAAATAATAAGACTACTTACTAACAAAAAATATCAAAATCTTTCGGGTTTTAAACTATAATAAAACTAATATTACAAACTTTACAATAACAAATATGAGCATATATCCAAAATTACAATTTCAATAATAAAAATATAAGCATATTTATAAATACCAATATTACAACCTAACAATAATAAAATTGTAATTTTGAAATAAAATCTAAACGGATTATTGTGGGTTGATTCCGAGTTAAGCGGGTTGACTTGACCCAAATTCATTTATATCAAACTCAAACCCGTTAATTTTTTTTCGTATTGGATTCGCAAGTCATGTCACATATCGTCACCTCTAATACCGGCTATTCTCTTGTTTTATTTTAGTTAAAAATAAATTATTTTTGTTTTCTTTCTAAATTACTTATATATATATATATATATATATATATATATATATATATATATATATAGCTGTGTACCAGTAGTGATCTATGACATATTTCTTCTTCACGTGATTTTGTAAAAATATATAGAAGATTTTGCAAAAGCTAATTAGATGTTGCTAGTAAATTATTCTCATGTATGTATTCTTAAAAAAGGAGTTTGCCCAATCTGATCAAACTGCAGAGAACTGAACATTAATAATCTTAAAACACGAGTATATATGACAATAGGTAGGAACATTGATCTTTTCATCTAGATAGAATGAAACCATATTACACACTACAGATGATCAAGCTGCAGATGATCAAGCTGCAGGTCATTCATCTTTAAAAGAAACTACAAGTTGTTTGAGCCTAAAGTCAAGAAAGGGATGATTTGTATTTATTTGAGTTTTCTTATTTTTATTTTTCTCATTCATTTTGTAAATATCTTTCCTTTATTAGTTGGCTGCTAGTTTTGGTGTAGATTCGGTTAGTTTTTTAGGCATATATGTAGGACATGATGTATAGTGCTTGATACACAAAGAAATATACAAAAAACCATTTCTTCATCCTTCGTGCAATTGCTCTCTGTGTCTCTCCTTCCTCTTTAAACAATTACATGGCATCAGAGCCTGAGAGCAACGTTCAAGGAGGATTTCGAAGGTTCCGATGGTTCTTCCTCAAATAGCCCCAACAATTGCTCTGTCCGTTCAGGCAAAACCTTAAACACCTCTTGTGCCACAAATATGGCCAAATACTTGAACCTCACTGACCCCAGCAACCCCTTCTGCCTGGATACTGGCAACAACCTGCCATTATTTTGGTCCCTGATTTGCTCACCAGCGACAATTATGCCACTTGGTCACGCGCAATGTCAAGAGCCATTCGTGCCAAAAACAAGTTGGGATTTATCACTGGTTCCATCCCTTAACCTACTGACCCAGACGACCCTCTTCTTGACCTCTGGGAGTGCTACAACAATATGGGGGTTTCATGGCTTTAGATCTTTATAAGCCCTTTCATCAGATCCAACATTGCCTTCATTGACGATGCTTGTGACATTTGACTCGATCTCCAGGATCGATTTTCCCACTAGAATGGACTTGGCCAAATACTAGAACCTCACTGACCCCAGCAACTCCTTCCGCCTGGATACTGGTAACAACCTGCCATTATTTTGGTTATCAATTTGCTCACCAGCGATAATTATGTTACTTGGTCACGCACAATGCGAAGAGCCATTCGTGCCAAAAACAAGTTGGGCTTTATCACTAGTTCCATCCTTAACCCACTAACCCAGACGACCCTCTTCTTGACCTCTGGGAGCACTACAACGATATGGTGGTTTCATGGCTTCAGATCTCTATAAGCCCCTTCATCAGATCCAACATTGCCTTCATTGACGATGCTCATGACATTTGGCTCGATCTCCAGGATCGATTTTCCCACCAGAATGGACCTGGCCAAATACTAGAACCTCATTGACCCTAACAAACCCTTCCGCCTGGATACTTGCAACAACCTGCCATTATTTTGGTCACCGATTTGCTCACCAGGGACAATTATGCCACTTGGTCATGCGCAATGCCAAGAGCCCTTTGTGCCAAAAACAAGTTGGGCTTCATCACCGGTTCCATCCCTTAATCCCCTGATCCAGACGACCCTCTTCTTGACCTTTGGGAGCGCTACAACGATATGGTGCTTTCATGGTTTCAGATCTCTATAAGCCCCTCTATCAGATCCAGCATTGCCTTCATTGACGATGCCCATAACATTTGGCTCAATCTCTAGGATCGATTTTCCCACCAGAATGGACCTCGCATCTGCCAGCTCAAAAAGACCCTCTTCAACCTTCTTCAGGAATCTGATACTGTAAGTGTGTACTATGGCACCCTCAAAACCCTTTGGGATGAAATGCTTATTTATGATCTCATTCCCGTTTGCACTTGTGGGTTGATGAAAACCCTCTCAGACCATTACCAGCGTGATTGTGTGTTTCAATTTTTGATGGGTTTAAACTACACTTATTCCCTTGTTCGAGACCAAATCATGCTCCTAGATCCTTTCCCTCCCATCACCAAAGTATTTTCCCTCATTCAACAGTAAGAATGCCACCACCAACTAATCTCTAATTCCAACTCATCTGACTCAATGGTCTTTGTCATTCGAAAACCCTTTCCATCCCCTGCCAAAAACTCACCCCAACCCAAATCCAAGAAAGAAAGAGCCTATTGCTCTCACTCCAAAATCATAGGACATTTCTTTGAAACATGTTTCAAGGCTGTCAATGCTGACACACCCATCTGCTCCCACTATCACATGTCTAGACACAATGGAGAAATGTTACAAGCTCCATGGCTACTCCCCTGGACACAAACTCTTTAATAAGTCTCAGGGATCCAATGTTCTTGCTGCTAAAGTTGCTCCAAATGCTCCTGACCTTGAGGACATCAGTGATGGTTGAGTAGGTCATACTAATTCTCAGTACCAGGAATTAATGGCTTTATTTCAACCAAGGGAATTCACACCACTGCTCAGCCCTTTGCTAACCAAATCTGGTATCTCTCTTTGTTTATCAACTTGCACACACAATTCCTTGTTCTCTAAAAATGTTCCTTAGATAATTGATATCAGTGCAACTGACCATATGGTCTGTTGCATCTCCTTCTTCACTACCATTACTGCCACTGTCTCCCACTCTATTAAATTACCAAATGGTACAAATTTTCATGTTACATACGTTGGCACAGTTCACTTACCAGCCTCAATTTGTCTCACAAAATTCTTGTGTGTTCCCTCTTTCAATTTTAATTTAATTTCAGTCAAGAAGTTGGCTGCCAATCTCACTTGTTGTCTAGTGTTTTTCTCTGATTTTATTTATTTTATTTATTCAAGACCTTTTATCTTGGACAACTATTGGGTAGGGTGAAGTAAAGAATGACCTATATCACCTGCTTAACACTGTCTCCCTCTACCCTAGTCACCACACTTTCATATTTATCAAATGTCAAGAATTCTGCTACAACTTCTATTTTACATACTGAAAATGTTACCGACCTATAGCATTGTCACCTAGGTCACATTTCCTTTCCTATTTTAAATCTGATTACAGATCCCATTGTAAATTAAAGCATTTTTACTTCTAATACAAAACCTTGTTACATTTGTCCATTGGCCAAATTTCATAGACTTCATTTTCTTCATAGCACATATAAAACATCTAGACCTTTTGAAATTATGTACTATGATCTCTGGGGACCTTGTTTAGTCCCTGGTTATGATGATTCAAAGTATTTCTTGACATTAGTTGATGACTTCACTCGAAGCACGTGGCTATACCTTCTTCATACTAAAGTAGCAACCAAAAACAACATTGAATCTTTTGCCAATATGGTTGAAACTTAATTTAAACTTAAAATCAAAATTTTAAGAAGTGATAATGGAGGAGAATTCCAAATGAAAGCATTTTTTTCATACCAAAGGGATCATACATCAAACTAACTGTGTTGCTGTGTTGCCACTCCACAACAAAATGGAGTTGTGGAGAGAAAACACCAACACTTGCTTAATGTGGCTTGTGCCTTAAAATTTCAAGTTGGTCTCTCTTTTAAATATTGGAATGATTGTTTCTTAACAACCACATATCTCATAAATAGAACTCCTAGTCCTTTACTTAAAAAAAAAAAAACACCATTTGAACTCGTATTTAAGTCCCCACCCACTTATGCTCACTTCAAAATTTTTGGATCTCTTTGTTTTGCTGCAATATTTTCCTAAGGTAGGAAAAAATTTGATCCCCGAGATCGTATGTGCATTTTTCTTGGGTACCTCTTTAATACCAAAGGTTATAAATTACTTAACCTTGAGTCCAAAACCACTTTTGCCTCTCGGGATGTGCTATTCCATGAGTCCATCTTTCCATTTCAATCTTTGCCTCATCTCTCACCAACTCCCTTTCAAAACCCCACCCTTGTCTTTACACAACCCTTGCTTGATTCCCTTGATTTTCCAATCACACATTTCCCCCTTAACTCTGCCACTCCTTTTCTCCACCACTTAGCCATTTTACCTTCCATTTCAATTCCAGATTCATCACACCAACTTGCCACTACATCACATAATCCCTTTACTTCTCCCCAGAATGCTGACCCTTCCATTTCCACCCATGGTTCCCCACCTCCTCTTCCTCTTCGCAGGTCAAACAGAGTAAGGAGAGCTCCACAATACTTGTAAGAATTTCACTGCCACTAGACTTTACTTCCAGCCCCTTCTCAATTATTGTCCAGGTCTCCATCCTTCTCTATTAGTAATCCTAGCTCTCTATCCAATTTTCTGACATACTAGAATTTCCCCCCCTCATTTACTGCCTTTTTTCAACTCCATTTCTATTGTTTATGACACTACTACTTACAAACAAGCTGTCAAACACCCTAGTTGGTGTCAAGTCATGAACACTGACCTATCAGCCTTAGAACAAAATCAAACTTGGACTATCATTGATTTGCTTCCTGGAAAAGAGGCAATTGACTGCAAATATATCTACAAAACTAAATTTCATGCTGATGAGTCTATAGAAAGGTTGAAAGCAAGGCTTGTTGCCAAGGGGTTCACACAGCAAGAATGTATAGATTATATAAAGACTTTCTCTCTAGTGGCCAAGCTTGTCATTGTTAGAGTTTTGTTATCTATGGCAACAGTACAAGGCTGGTCACTTCTCCAAGCTTCTCAAGCTGTCACTTGAGCAGAATTTTAAGCTAAGTAAATCTTCTGGTGCTCCACTTTTAGACCTGAGCTCTTATTGCAGACTTATTGGCTGTTTGCTATATCTAACTATCACTAGGCCTGATATATGTTATGTTGTCCAGCTCCTTAGTCAGTTTATGGATCATCCCATGACTTCACATTTGGTTGCAGCTCATAAAATACTTCAGTACATCAAAGCAGCACCTGGACAGGGTATCTTGATCTCATCTTTAACTCAAGGCCTATTGTGATTCTGATTGGGCCTCGTGTCCTGACACACGTTGTTTTATTACCGGGTTTTGCATACTTCTTGGAGACTCACTTATTTCTTGGAAGTCCAATAAACAATCTGTGGTGTCTCGTTCTTCAGCTGAGGCTGAGTATCGCTCTATGGCCTCCACATGTTTTGAGCTCACTTGGCTTAGATATTTTCTTCTTGATCTTCGGGTTTCTCATCCTCAATCTGCATTACTTTATTGTGACAATCAAGCATCTCTTCATATCGCTACCAATCCAGTCTTCTACGAACGAACAAAGCATATTGAGTTTGATTGTCACTTAATCAGGGACAAGATACAAGATGGCAGCATCATCACAGCCCATGTTGCCTCACAATGTCAACTTGCTAATATTTTTACAAAGACTTTGCCTTCATTTATTCTGCAGTTACATTTTTTCAAGATGGGAATAGTGAACCTCTATTCTGTATCTTGTGGGGGCTATTACACACTACAGATTATCAAGCTGCAGGTCGTTCATCTTCAAAAGAAACTACAAGTTGTTAAAGCCTAAAGTCAGAAAAGGGATGATTTGTATTTATTCGAGTTTCCTTATTTTTATTACTACCATTCATTTTGTAAATATCTTTCCTTTATTAATTGGCTGCTATTTTTGGTGTAGATTGGGTTAGTTTGTTACACAAAGGCATATATGAAGGACATAATGTATAGTGCTTGATATACAAAGAAATATATAGAAAAACCTTTCTTCATCCTTCGTGTAGTTGCTCTTTACATTTCTCATTCCTCTTTAAACACTTACAAACCATGCGTGCATATTACTATCTAGCTAATTGATTAATATTCAGTAGGAATAGGAATCTGCATGCACGTGCCGACCGATAGCTCCAAGCCAATTTATGGCCATTCAATATTAATTTTATATGGATCTACATTTAATAATATATATTAAAATAGGTAAAGTGTTGTGATAATTCTGCTGATCTCATGAAATCGTTAGATGCATGGTCTTTTACAAGAGAACATTTCTTCGTGGAAATAAATGATTTCTCACTAGGCTTGCTTTTGTTTTCTTTTCTTTTTCATCACAATACAAATATATATATATATGTATGTATATATATAAACTAGTATAAATAGTCCCATAATAATGTCTAGTACTTAGTGGTTGTATCAAGTATTAAGGTAGCCGACAACATCCAATGTATTACTGTCGTGCTGCATGCTTTTGTTGATATAGCTTTGTGCGTACGTAGTCATTTATCTGAACAGGTAGTTCTAGTACTTCTTGATCTCCACTAGCTTCCTTTGATTTAGAGATAAGAAGAATCAGAGCAATCAAAATAAATTGGGCAACAGTCAGGGTTGGGTTTGCAAACTTTTGTAGCAGTTGAAAGTCAGAAATGGTGGTAATTGATGGATTTGGTAAATTAGAGGCCAATGAGTTGGACGGTACTCATCATGTAGTACTGGGTGTGTTAGAAATTAAGAATCAGGATTAAAAAAGATTTAATACTCTGTATATTTTATGATTTACAACATTTGCAGCATATATACACCAAAATAATGTACTAGAACCAATCAAAAAGAATAAAAAAGGAATCTGCCAGCTAATGGTACATCCCTATACAAACAGAATCAAAATTCTAACTAACTTGATTCCAGCTCAGTAGTCCAATACTCTTCTGATATTCGCCTTTAGGGAAGTTTAGTGCTCTTCTATTTTTGCTTTTGTATTTCTTGAGACTTCCCCTCAAGATGAGCATATATGTTCAAGATTCCCATCTTGGACAATAAAAAATTCAAGCCAAGCCCTGACAATGCCTTGGTAAATATATTTGCCAACTGATATTTTGAAGCCACATGAACTTGTGTGATACCTCTAGCCAGGACCTTTTCTTGAACAAAATGACAATCCAACTCTACATGCTTAGTTCTCTCGTGAAAAACATGGTTCTTGGTGAGATGAATAGCTAATTGACTATTATAGTAAATGAGTGCAGGTTGTTCATGATTCGTGTTGAAGTCCTTGAGCAATGTGATTAACCATAATATCTCACAACTAGTATGTGCTAATTGTCAGTATTCTGCCTCAGCAGAGGACTGAGAGACTGTAAGCTGCTTTTTGAACTTCCAACTGATCAAAAAATCCCCAAGGAATACACAAAAACTTGTGACAGACCTCCTTGTATCAGGACATGCTGCCCAATCTGAGTCACTATAGGCTTTGAGATGTAAAGATGATTTAGAAGGAAAAAAAATGCCCTGTCCAATTGACCCTTTCATATACCTGAGTACTCTATGAGCTATGTGTAAGTGTTCTTAACTTGGTTTGTCCATAAATTGGCTAAGAACATTTACTGCATAGGTTATCATGTCAGGCCTTGTGATTTTCAAATTGATCAGCCTACCAATGAGCCTTCAATAGCCAGTGATATAAGACATGGGATCCTTGGAAGCATGTGAAAGCTTGTGGTTTGGCTCTATGGGAGTGCTAATAGATTTGCACCCTAATAATCCACCATCTTCAAGAATTTCTAGAGTGTATTTCCTCTGGCAAACATGAATTTTAGTTGATGATCTTGCTATTTCCAGCCCCAAAAAGTATTTGAGAGCTCCTAGATCTCTTATTTTGAATTGAGTGTACAAATAAGACTTGATAGATTCTATAGTTACTGAATTGTTACTCCCCACTATAATGTCATCAACATATACTAGGAGAGCCACAAAACCATTCTCATTAGTTCTTGTAAATAGAGAATAATATGATTTTGATTACCGAAACCCAATAGCTAGTAGAGAAGAAGTAAACTTGAAATTCCATTGTCTAGAGGCTTGTTTCAAGCCATAGGAAGACTTGTGTAGCTTGCAAACAAGTTTACCACCTTCGGCTTGCGACTCCCCCTTAACTTGAAAACCTGGAGGAAGCTCCATATAAATTTCTTAAGCAAGATCCTCGGAGAGAAAAGCATTATGGACATCTAACTGGTCTAAATGTCAATTAAATATGGATGCCAAAGCTAAAAGAAGTCTGACAGTGGTGAGTGTAGCTACTAGGCTAAAGGTTTCCTGTAGTCAAAACCTTTTCGTTGAGTATAGCCTTTGACAACCAATCGAGCCTTACGCTTATTAATAGACCCATTTGATTTGAGTTTCTTCTTAAAGACATACCTACACCCAATTGTGATATTTTGATATTCTGCCCACAAAGATCTGTGCGGCAATTCCTAAGTTACGGATGAACCTTGTTGATAATATTAAGATGAGCATGATACATCTCATTGATCGATATATAAACATGATGGATGCTCGCTCGAAGGAGAGAGAGCTGATTGTTAGAACTTTGGGCATGTAGTAAATTAATCACTAAACATTAACTTCTATTTTCTAACATATTATATATTTTAATGTAGTTTTTTTTATATCTAGTTAATGGTTTTACTCAATTGACATCATGTAAAAATGTTTACACATTATCTGTTTTTATATTTAATGAAATTAAAATGCTCTAAGTTCGAACAAAATCTGTGAGTTCAAACATGTTTGTGTTCAAAATTTGAACAATATTATTTAAGTTTGAACAACAATAATTCGGTTCCAACAAAGTTCAATACTTTGTGCTCAAAATATATGCAATTCTTTCACCAAAATGTCTATTCAAACTACTATTATACGTTCAAATAGAAATTTATATTAGTTTGAACGGTCGACCATCAGTTCGAATGGTAAATCTATTTTGAGACAATAGATTTTCGTCCCAAATCCTTCCGTTAGAATGTCATGTCCATTGTTCGAACGATAATCAAATTGTTGGGACATTCTAGGATGAACGAAGAATCTCATCTCTAAAAGTGACATTTTGGGATGAATTAAATTCGTCCCAAATTTTCTTCATCCCAAAAGGTCAAATTTGTTATAGTGTAATTTGTATATTACTCATTCACCACCTCAAAAATAATTCCTGAACGAGTTGATCGTGTCTATCTTGCTAACATAACATTCTATTCTCAATTTCACAAGTCAAAATCATATATATCTGATTCATATTGTGCGCTTAAAAAACATTTGTCATGGGCACAGTTGGAATTTACAAATGAATATACATCCATAAATAATTTATTTAATATATGAATAATGCTACATATAGTTATTGAATGCACAAGCACCGCACAATTATTTTAAAAAAGAGTGGGGTTCATTATTATTATTATTTTTTCATGTGAATCTCGTATTTACTCACTTTTTTCAAAGAAATTGCACTGTGCTTGAGCACTCCACGACTGCAAATATGATTCCTCATTTTTTTAATCATCAAACGAATCATGCAATTCAATACTCTTTTGTTAAATAATTCCGTGCAAGACCAATTAAGCAGTTGACATAATAAACAAAGAGGATCGATGTGCCTTCTAGGGTTATGTTCTCTATGTCTATCGAGGAGGCAGACGGGAATATTTAACTCCATGAATGGATCGATACAAAGGATGTCCTTATCTTGTCGGACATACATATATATAATATAATCAACTAGATTATCATTCTCTTTCTGCACCAGCTGGGAATTAGGGTTTTGATCTATGGAACCAACACTTCGGGTTTCGTGCATGTATTTATTGTAAGCTTGGGTGCACATGTTTGTGTGAAAGAGAGCTAGCATTGGATACTGAATTGGGATGAGGAAGCTAGCATCAATTACTTGGTGGGAAGCTCGGAGTGCATGGAGCCAAAACAGTTGAATTACCTAAATATACGCAATTATAATATTCTATTTCCTTATATATAGTTTCATCAATTATTGTGTTGATCATGAGAGCAAAAGCTAGCTAGCTATCTATCAGTTCATGATCTGCAAACTCAAAGTCAGCTAACTGGATAAAGACATGGATCGTGCATGGTAAATAATAATTAATGAGACATTACACGTTGCTCCCTTCTAATTGCTTGCAGCATGCATGAGAAATGCTAGAATGTCATATAAGATTAATGTGCTTGATTTATTAAATCATGTGTCCTGTCTTTGTCTCTCTCTATTCTAATATTAATTGCGAGGTTGAAAGGTTGAATAAGCTAGCTAGCTATAGGATCATGACAAGAAGATGATTATACAGAAGTTTTTAATTTATGAGTTTTGGGTATGCATGCATGCAGCAGGACAAGATGATGCAGCTAGGCGCGCATGGTTCATGGCTCGCCCCCAACTGATCTTTAAACTCATGTTTACATATATAATCACCATATATATCCATGTTGTTCAGAGATTAATAAACAGAAAAGAATGCAGGCCAGGCATAGAGCTAATAAAAGATCAGCATATATATATAGAACATTGTAGTATTAGAGCATCCACGTACATTGGCTCCATTAAATTCGTCTTTAAAATTTGATGAAAAGTACATATTTTCCATAAATCCAAAACATTCTTATCCATAATCTCACATTGGATTAACCATTAGATTCATCAAAATAATAATATAATATAATTTTTTTAATAATAATAATTTTAATTTTTTTTCATATTTTACAATTACACTAACCATATATATACACATTAATAATTTAATTTAATATTTAAATTATTGATTCCCAATTAATTTTTTTCCTTAACCTTACTAACCAACTTAATTTATCGGACCTTTCACAAGTGGTGTTTTAATAGCCAATGTTTTCATTTTAAATACCTTGTTAATTGTCAGATTTAATACGTTATAATTTTCTCAAGCTAGAAAATGATTGAAATGGGTTAGGATCATAGACAAATACAATCATGAGAGAATGAATTTCTGAAACCAATTTATATAAGCATGATATTAGTGCAACATGATGGTGAACATCTAGGTATTAAACTGGAATTAAAAAAATGGTTGATGAGTGAACAATAACAACATCTAATTAATGTAGCTTAAAATCTCTCATAGATGTCTTTGGCTAATTCAATGAATTTAACATTTGGTTAGGATTTTGACGAAACCAATACTAATGCTCTTAGAGTATCGGCCGCCGCTCCAATAATGTAGATATTTGTAAATTGCTGTACATCTTGATTAATTGATAAATCTTTTTACAAGTCCATATATTGATAGCCAGTTCTAAGTTATTATTTCAATTACTGTTTTTTTTTTTTTGCTTATCAATTACTAACTAAAGATTGGATTTTTATATTTGGCGTATTTGAGAACTGATCTTTAATTAGTACAAATATTGCATTGATATATAGAAATCTCTAGCTGTTGTGCATTAATGCAATTTCCCACCCCTTCAACCAATAGTACTCAAAGAAATACAATGATAGAAGTGCAGCTTGAGCATGATGCATGCATGTGAACAACGTGATCACTTGCAATCTCACCAAATTCATGCACCAATGTTATTTGTACGTGCGTGACTTTTTTCAACAACTCGAAAACATGACATCATGATGATCGCATGTTTAGAATTATAGTAGAAAATATAGTTTATAATTAAAATAATAACTTTTTATATTAAAAAATTATTTACTATTTGGTAACCATATTTCAAACATGTTATATTTGTTTGAAAACAAATTAAAAAAATATGTTCTTATGTAGAAATAACGATTATTTGATTTTTTAGATATTATAACGTCGATATCCTTGAAAATTTGAAAGTTGTATCGGTATTTTCACTTATTGAAAGTTTTTTTAAAATTTGAATCACATTATGCATTATCTGAAAAAATATGTTTGAGGAAAAACATCAAATGATAATTTTTTTCAAACGTACTTTTTTATCTTATTTGAGATTAAATTTTTTTTAATATGTAATATCCAAATAATTTATATTTTCTATTAAAGAGCTTTTAGGCTATTTAAGCCCTTGTTAAAACTCTTAACGCTACCCCAAACAAGTCCTAAGTTTTTAGGTTGACCTGTATCTCAGTAAAACAACAATATTGAAGATAAAATACTGATCAGGGATACTGATGCAGCCTAATGTAAGTGTATTAATTTCATGATGCCAATTTGTGTTGTGGATATATTTCACAAAAACATTTTCCTTCTTTTCCTTTGATCAATTAATTGGAAATTAGTTAATAGCTTAATGACCTGATGACATATGATTTAATTTTTTAAATGAAAAACTTGAATATTAGAAATCTTCTACCCCTATATATATATATATATATATATAAGGAAATTAAGACAAGGCTTCGATCCTGTTGCCAATGTTTGCTGATGAATTAAAATAGATCGACTGATGATCATCACATGGGAGATATATTTGTACGTACTAACTCTAACCAAAATATCTGATCGAAAGAATTCATGCTTATTTATTTGGGCCAAAGGTTTGCTTAATTTGTTAAGAGAAATGATATTTGCAGTTGTGGTTGTGCAAGCGGCGTGCAATCGCTTTGAAAAAAGTAAATTAATATAGGACCCATATAAAAAAAATTAACTTTTTAATCGTGGATCTCTATTTTTTTTCAAAATAATTATATAATATTTACATATTTTACGACTGTATATAATATTACTCATTCATTAAATATGTATCAAGTACTACGTGTACTGACGTGTAAGTGAACATGTTCCTCGAATTTAGAGCAAAAAAACTATTGGGGAACCGGACCTACAACTAGAAAATCAAAATTTATTTTATACCTTTTTATAAGTACTACATAATCACGTGGGATCCTACTCTATATATATATATATATATATATATATATATATATATTATATATAATATATACACACTACTATAGCATACAGTATCATGCATGCACATTGTAGACAATTAATTATTTTAAAAATTAAAAAGTAACCTGTTTTCTGTTCATGATTAAATTTTTTTTAATGTAACATTAGATTATTAAAAATTATTTATTATATTTTATTTATAAATTTATTATCTAATATCATATTAGAAGATGATAAGAAAAATAATGATGAATAGATTTTTTTATTGTGAGATTTTTGGCATTTTTTGTCCAAAAGATTTTTATAAGTCTATCTTCTTTAATTGGACGAATCCAACAAGACCTTACCACGTGAATTTTTGTAAGCATTTTCTTTGGTTGGTGTTTTGATCACCGGTATTTTTATTTTTTGTTGGATATTCTTTATGAACCATTTGGTGATTGTTTGTAATTACGGTATTCCTCCGTCATAAGTAATGGTTTTTTAATAAACTTGAGACCGGACTGCTATGTGAGTGGCTACCGGCTCTTCTTTAAAAAAAAAAAAAAAGTTCACGTTTAATCAACTTTTTAAAAATCAAATAAGGTTAAAAAATTCAAAACAAACCCTAAATACTGATAGGAGAATATCTAGGCCGGATCGGATGTGGGTTTATGAGGATTAGAGTTAGTAACTAAATTACGATTTACATAGAAGATCATAACACAATGAATAATTATATAATTAATCTCAATTATAATTTAAGAATTTTGCTAAGGACAATTCCTAATTAACAACTATCGATCATTGGTTTTAAATAATTTTTCTACTTTAATACTTTCTATAATTATTCGAAAGAAAGAGTACTAGTATTCTAATAACTCTATATCACATGTACAATACTGTTTATGTAACATAATTTGATTTAAAAGATAAATTTTAAATGTTAAATATTATAAAATAAATATTATCATTTAAATGATACATTCTAGACACCAAATTAAGAATAATATATAACAAATTTGAAAAGATTTAGATATAAAATGCAAAAAGCCTAGTACCTATATATAATTTTTTAATAAAAAAATAATATTTATAATCGTTGAGTGCATAAATATCATATAATTCTTATAAAAAAAAGAGTAAATATAGATTCATATGTAAATAATTATAATAATTTTTTAATAATAAATTTTATTCTCTTTACAAAAAAATTCTGTAAGATTTACATACTTTATAAGTATACATAACGTTCCCCGTTTTGATACCATACTATAATTTAGAAATAGATCTGTGCATATAGACTGTGTTGCCTGTAGAAAATATATGAAAGCGTAACATCTTTCATCCGGCCGTGTGGTCCAAACACGAAACAAGTTTACAGATCTCGAGTAGCTAGCGTGAGTACTAATAGCCATGAGCCATCCGATCGATGGTGTGCCAACAAATACGTGTATATACAAAATCGTATAACCATCATTGCAATGGAGATGTATCACTGCCACAAACGTACTCATACTTTTCTGGGATGATGATCAATGGTGGGTGGTGCTGCATGCATAAACACAGTCTTATTTTGGGTCCCACCTGAGTCGACAGAGGTATCACGGACGGTCCTATCTATACTGCTGTCTCGTGAAACACAACTCAGCTTCCTCTCACTGTGTCTGTTGCTGCTGCTGCTCCTCTCTCTCTCTCTCTCCCTTGCCTCTAGGCTCTAGCTAGCTGATCAGCAACATGCTAAATAGGAGGGCAGAGCTTTAATTATGGCTTAATCATTTCGTGCCCGATCGAGGGTTGTAAAGGCAATTGCCTTTTCTATGACTATTTTTCTCCAATATTTTCTCGTCCAGCCCGTTAGTAAAACCATCCCATCGTTTAGCCTTTTTTGCGTGCACAAACCGTCGGTCTTTGTTTTCCTTTTCTATAAAATAACGTTATCAGTGCTTGCAGATATTTGATGGACTGTTTTTATAAACATAATTATAGGAATATGAGTTAAAAAATGCTGCGAAAAGACACACAATCCTACACATTCTAGCAGAGAGGAGTCACCTCTCTGTCTTGCACACACTTCTACGACAGAGAGAGAGAGAGTTTGTGTGGTGGCCCATCTGAACCTGTGGCTGACCGACTTTGTGGATACGAGCAGATAAAAAGAGAGACTATGCATAAGGGAGACTACGACTGCGAAGATAGTGAACCAAGATAGAATATAAGATGAGATATTCTCCTTAGCCATCATGGTATTTGGTGTTTTCTATTCGAGATCAAACAAACAAAGCAAGTAGTCCAGATCTCTTTTAGAAGAGTCCGAGGCTGTGGAATTTTTTTCTCTTTTTTTGTGGAGGGTTGTTAGATTCAAGCTTAAGTTGGGTTGTTCTTCTTGTTTTTGGCAGAATCCGAGCGTCAAAGATTTGAGTATTGCCAAAATTTCTGTGTGTTCTGGAAACCCTTGTTTTCTTGTCCAGTACTGCAAGCGAGGTCTTAAGCAGTTCAGCTTTTGAAAGCTTGTTGTTTTGCTTAACTAATTTCCAAATAAGCCGTAGAATTCCAACCCAAATGATGTCTGGTGACTCTTTTTCATTACCCTCTGCAATCGGAGCGTTTGCTCAAGAACAAACCACAAACCCGAACCCTAAACCGGATCCTAGTCCAGCTGTCAAGAAGAAGAGAAATCTACCAGGAACACCTGGTAAGGCATGCTTATAATGTTTTCTCTCTCTTTTATTCACTTTCTTCCGTTATTATTATTATTATTGATTGATTAATTAGAGTTCATTTATAGTTTTACTTTTCTTCTTAACAGATCCAGATGCCGAGGTTATTGCTCTTTCACCGAAGACTCTCATGGCAACGAACAGATTCATCTGCGAAATATGCAATAAAGGCTTCCAGAGGGATCAGAATCTACAACTTCACCGAAGGGGTCACAACCTTCCATGGAAGCTCCGGCAAAGGACCAACAAAGAGGTCCGGAAGAAAGTTTATATTTGTCCGGTAAAGGCCTGCGTCCACCACGATCCATCGAGAGCTCTCGGGGACCTCACCGGCATAAAGAAACATTACAGCAGGAAACATGGCGAAAAAAAATGGAAGTGTGAGAAGTGTTCAAAGAAGTACGCAGTTCAATCAGACTGGAAAGCTCATTCGAAGACCTGTGGAACTAGGGAGTACAAGTGCGACTGTGGTACCCTTTTTTCCAGGTATTCTTCACCATTCTCTCGTTTTTCTTTGTTTCTTTCTGAGTCTTGGATAATAGATATGTTGTAGTACAAATAAATGCTCACGTAGAGTGTTTCATGACTTTGGGAACAAATTAAATGTGAACTGACAAGAAAAAGAAAATAACCGATCGAATTTAATACGACCCTATGATAATCAGGTAATGATGAATAGTGGGGTTTGCTTTGATTTGAACAGGAAGGATAGCTTCATCACCCACAGAGCATTTTGTGATGCCTTAGCTGATGAGAGTGCAAGGCTTACTTCACTTTCTGCTACCAATCTGAATTTCAGAAATGATTCACTGAATGAGACTGTGATAGATCCTCAACGAGGTTTGCCTCATGGATTGTCGGTCCGTGGAGTTCAAGATGGTCCTGGACTGGCCCCCTTTGTCCCGGGGTTTCGACCAGATTTCAACAGCATGGCCATTGGCAGCTCTCTTGGCATGGATCATCAGAAGCCCAGATTATCACTTTGGCTGAACCAGGCAAATTCTCAGTTTAATCCTAATGAAATGGTGGCTAATCCTCGTCTATATGCATCCTCAAGTAATTCTACTGGTTTTCCTGAAATAGTGCAAGTAGCATCGGCCGCGGCCAATCTCTTTGGCTCATCTTCGATGGCAAATTTCGAAAACTTCAGTCAGTTTCAAGGGACGTTTGACAAGAGTGTTCCGAGTTCAGCAAACGCAGCTCTCTCTTTAACAGCACCACCTCAAGAAATGAAAGAGGAGGGAGGGAACAAAGGAAATTTGATGGAAACCCTATCCCCACTTTACTCAGATAGCCTGAGCAAACAATCAAAGCCTGCTTCCCCCTTGTCCGCCACTGCACTTTTGCAGAAGGCAGCGCAGATGGGTTCTACAAGAAGCAACCCATCACTCTTTTGCAGCAGCTTTGGCGTTATGAGCTCCTCTTCTTCCAGCACAACGAGCTTCAATACTCTCAACCAAAACAGAAATGAGCTGCACCAGGTCGTTCAAAATGCAAAGCAGCCAGAGAATTTCACAGAAACTGGCACTGTGCCAATGGCTGATGGAATACTGGGCATTAGTTCAAATTCGATATCGTTAACAAGTCCATCAAACAGTTTTGAACATCTCATGATGCAAAGTACCAGTAGTGGAATACAAAATGAGGCAATTCCATTAAAGAATCATCGAGGCTCAAAAAGTATTGATCAAAACAGTCTAACTAGAGACTTTCTTGGCATGGGAGCAGGGAGGGAATCTCAACGGCCATTCTTAGCACAGGAGCTAGCAAAGTTTGCTTCATTGGGCTCAGCTATGGGTCTGAGCCAATTCACTGGCAACCGCTGAATTCACTTATCAGTCAAGGAGGAGGACATGTTGTTGTATCGAAAAACCTGACGTTGGAAATAAAAATAGGTGGGGACGGACTTAGACTCGGGTGGAAAGCACTAAATTCAAACTCAGAGAGACAGAAGACGCAGTCCTCAGCGAATGTGTGTGTGCATGTGAGAAAAAGTTGCTTGTGAATGGTCAGAATTGGAGGTAGGGGCCTATGCAGTGCATGTCTGAAATGACTGAACGGAGAGAGAACTCTGAGTCTTGGGTTTTCTTCGTTTTTGCTATTGTTCGTGGTCGTTTTTCTACGCTGTATGTAACTTTCTCTCTTCCCTTCATTTTTTTCTTGAAAAAGAAAAAGAAAAAGAGAAGACTGCACGGAAAAGAGAAAACTACTTTATCTAGTTGACCGTCCGTCAAAGTAATCCTGCCGCAGCCTCGTCAACTTTGGTGGGTTTAGACTTTAGATGAACTTTCTCTATTTACTATTTACTTACAAAAGCTAGTGATCTGCAATTTGTTCAAGGATTAGTGGCACCGTTGTCTCTAGCTTATCGTATTAATTACTCTAGTATATATCTTGGGCTCAGGCTTCATGCGTTTCGTAAGCCTTTTGGATTTGACCAAGCTTAGTGCAGTGCCTGTTTAACTGGCTGGCAGAAGCTAGGTGCTGTGTGTAGAATATTGGCAAAGCTTTTGCGGTTGATTATGGCCATTGGAAGTTAAGGTAAGAAGAAGTTTTGGATATATCAAATATACTTGAATTGCAGTACCCTTTCTTGTTTGGTTTTCCTGTAAATTTCACAAAAACAAAACTCACAAATTGACGTACAGTGATTTATTATCGCAAGTTAAATAGATATAACGAATGATATTTAGTCATATCAGTTTCATAACAAGAATTCGTTTTGTAAACTTAACAATTCTCTTTAAAAATATGGATGACTATATACAAAATAGCATGGTTGGTCATAAGAATACTAGATGCTAAGTTGACTCCACATCCTCATACCTCTTCTGTGCATGATTGTTGCCATGGAGGAATAAAGGGATATAATTTCTTATGAGAAATATCCTAACTACAAGAGGAATACACAAAAGTTATAATCTTACAAATTAACGTGGTTTGATGTGGTTCTTCAGAAAGTAAAATTATTTTTATTGTAAAGTAGATCTAACGGACCACATGAAACTATGTCAATTTAATTTGTAGAATTACTTTAGTATAATCTCTGTGTGGCTATAGCATTTTTCATTTCCAATTAGTGCGGTATCTTTTGATAGTTGATTGTTATGAAATCTTGGACAACATAATGAGATAGTCACATGAGAAGACAATTCTCACTCTATATACATTAGGACTGAAAACCGATACGTTGGCGTCGGTTTCAGCGCCAAACTGAAATCCCACTGACATGGGAGAATGATGCTTAGAATGGACCGAAACTGGTTGACTGGGGAGAGAAAACTAATTCCATCGGTCTCAACTTGGGTTGACACGGTTTTTGATTAGCCGTCGGCATTGTCTGCAACTTTGCCATAAGTGTGCAAAGAAGGTCTGGCAGAGGAGAATAAACCCTAATGACTGAGAAAGAAGAAGACGAGGAAGAAGAAATGGAGGAGTTCGTAACTTGGTTTAATCCCATTTTGGAATGACGCCAAACGGTACAGTTTGATTAAATTTTTCTTCTTAGTCTAGGGCCTTAAACAATGTCGTTTTACTCATTAAAGTGGGTCGAACTACGAACAGAACTGGTCGACATTGGTTCTTATATATTTAACTCGCTGCAGATCGGTTCTTCATTGGTTTCGGCCAGTTCTGACATTCGGTGACTGGTTTCCATTGATGAAGGCGGGTTTTTTAGTTTGGTGTACAACCATAATATACATATCATAAAAATTTTATATCTATAACATTAAAATTATGTTATATAATCATATGTTTTTAATAACAAGACATTATATTTATTAAGAGTAGTATCATTCATGCTGATCTAAACTATATAAAAAATATAATATATAGTAAATTAGAGAAAAATATCATCCAAAAACAGTAACTGTGAACTGTTTGATTCAAATAATAATTTAAAAAATGATATATATTTTCCAAATCAATAACTTTTTTTTTTCTTTGAAAAGTTTCTTAGGATACCCCTTAAAAGTTGGTTTGACCTATTGACTTCGGTTGCAGCCACTATAAAAGTTTCTCAATCATCTGTTTTGTTATTTGCTTGAAAAAGTAGAAACACATCCAGGAAAAAAATAGAGAGAAAAATTAACTAGAAACAGAAGATAAGGTAACAAGATCGAAACAAGACAGAATGTTTAGGGTTCCAATGCGATCCTTGGAAACTGCAAGAACGCCGTTTATGTTTCAAATATATATGTTTCCATAACTAGTTTTCGACCTACCATGAAAAGAAATTCCAGGAAACAGATATATACATATAGCTAGCTAGGTTTTGTTTGACATGTGTCAAGGGATACCTTATTCTTTGGATAAAGACCTTGCATTCTAGGTGAAGCTAGCCTGCTAGCTGTCCCTTCCAAATAGTATGTAAGCACAGTAATATATATATTTATATAAGAATCTTGAGTCCCAATAGCCTTCTGTTAGTCAGCTTTGGTATTCTACATGCAGGAAGATGGATTAACGGAAGAGTGCCCATGAAAGAAAGAGTATTTTAAGAGCTTAAAAAGAACTGAAACTTTATTGTAATGAGTTTCACCTTTTTATTGGTACTTGGCACGACCGGCTTTTTTGAGAACTGGGTCGGAGTACTCTAAAGTTGTCTATAGCTTTGAAGTTTGAATTGTTGATACATTGTAACCATTCTATGACTTGGTCTTGCAGACTACAGTCTATATATAAGATGACTCTTATTACCGTACAGATTCGCCTAGCCTAGCCTCTGTGCCATTCATCGTGAAAAGTGGGAGGAGAAAAGCTTGCAAGGTCTGGGAAATTAATATTTTTTTTACACTTTTGTAAGTACGAAAGTGTAAAACAAAAGGAAATTATTTATAAGTTTTTTCTATTAACGTACTATACTATTGATTTAAACATCTGTCTTGTCATCAATATAATCCGCCTCATAGTTAGTGGTATATTTACTATTTATATTAGCAGAAGTAAAGTCTCATTTTTTTAAAAGAAAAATATATTAAACTTGCACATTTATTTATTTTTTTTTAAGAACTAACATTTTCATAAGATATAAAACGATTACAGACATTTATCAAACCATAAAACTTCAGAAAGAAAGTTTGAAATACTATCTCACCACATATCAATATCCTCTGCTCTCCAAGCATTTCTAGCAAGTAGATGAGCAGCTCTATTGCCCTCTCTATACATATGAACAAAAGAAACACTTGAAAAATAATTACATAAACGTTTCACCTCTGAAAACAAATTGCCGAGCCAAGAATTTGTCATATCATCCTGTTGCAAAGCTTTAACAAGGAGCAAGCAATCACTTTCCACCTCAAGAGCCGAGATTCCCATGGAAATACACAGCTGCATGCCTCAGAAAACAGCTAGGAGCTCCACAGTTTCAGGGTCTTCTAAAGCTAGCTCAATTTTTGAAACAGCCATAAGGACATGCCCAGTAGAATCACGCAATGTAGCACCAATACCAGCTTTATGAGTATCTGAAAAAATGGCACCATCAATATTAAGTTTTAGCACACCTACAGGAGGAGCTTTCCAACTAAAATGAGACCGGGCTTGCATCCTAGATTTAATCACCACAGCTTTATAACTATGTAACAGATCCAAAAAATGGGAAATAACATGAGAAGGAGAGAGGATCTTGTGATCAAATTCAAGCTTATTCCTCCTAAACCAGAAACCCCATGCAAAACAGAAAAATCTTGCCAAATTAGATAAATCTAGTCCAGCAACAAACTGCATAGCCAACTCAACAAAGCTACTCGGACGAAGATTATGTAACATTGGGAAAAACTGAGTCCATGAAGCTTGCACCTGATTACAAGAGAAAACTGCATGCAGTAAATCTTCTACTGGGAAAGAACAGAACCTGCAGCAAGCATCCTGAAGAACCTGTTTCTGCATCAACTTAACTTTTGATGGAAGACTATCCATACAAGCTATCCAAGCAAAAACTTTAATTTAATTTGGCACCGGCATCCTCCATAAAGCTTTCCACAACTGCTGCTGAGATCTAATATTAGAGGATTCAGAAATTTCAAGTCGAGAGAGGTCCATGATTAGCCTATAACAGCTTTTAACCGAAAACATCCCATTTCTTTCAAAATTCCAAATCAATTTATCAACTGTACCACTCGGAAATACCATAATTTTCATGATTTCACCCACTAAACTTGGATTGAAGAGAGTTCTTAGTTTTTGAATATCCCATCCCAGATTATCCACCTGGAAAACAGATGCCACAACATCCTCCCTGTGAATCTCGACAACCCCATGTTCTGAAGCTAAGTTTTGATGACCTGGCAGCCATTTATCATGCCATAAATTAACCTTTTGTCCATCCCAATCCTCCAAATACAGCCCTTCTTCAGCCAATGCTTCGCCTCCCAAATACTCCTCCATGTAAATGATTGACAATGCCCCAAATTGGATTCTAAAAAACTGGACTTGGAGAAGTACCGAGCTTTGAGTAGCTTATGTAACACCGAATTATTATTCTATAGTAAATGCCAACCTTGTTTAGCCAAAAGAGCCAAGTTGAAAAATCTTAAATTTTTAAACCCCAATCCACCCCTACACTTAGCTTCACACATCTTGCGCCAACTAACCCAATGAATCCTTCTTTCCTCTCTTTTTTGCCCCCACCAGAAATTTGACATGAGACCCTCTAATTCAGCACAAAAAGAAGCAGGCAATAAGAAACAACTCATCGAGTAAGTTGGAATCGATAGCGCTACAGCCTTGAGTAAGATCTCCTTTCCCCCTTGAGACAATAATTTTTCCTTCCAACTTTGCAATTTTTGCCACACCCGTTGCTTTATAGATTGAAATGCCCTGGTTTTTGATCTACCCACTATTGGAGGCAATCCAAGATACTTCTTGTGACGCCCCCAAATTCTGCTTGGGATTGAACGGACATTTGAAGCGTCGAGACATGCAACACAAGGTTACCTGCCCCCGTTCATGACATATAAGATGCAATATTCCTAACATGCATCTAGCATTATGCAATATTCGCAGCGGATAATTTTTTTCTTTAGCAATACTATGCACCAAACTAAAAATATCCCAAATACTTGAAACATATTTCATACATAAAGGCATACTAAAAAGCCGTGATCACCACACTAGTCTAAAATGGTTGTGATCAAAAAAATACTTGAGATACAAATCCAAAAGTACAAGTATTAACCTCAGTAAGTTAATATAAAACTCACACACAGGTTAAAAATGCATGCATGACAGTAAAAACATAAATGCATAAGTATAGTCATACATAAACATAGCATAACTTGACATATAGCATGACTTAACCAGAACTTAAACGTGAACTGAACTTGACTTAACATGGCATAAACTTAAGCTTAAAACATAACATGAACAAACAACATAACATGAACGTGAAACATAACATGGACTTGAAATATAGCATGAACGTAAACATGCATAACATAAATAAGAACTTGAAAATAACATAAACTTGAACATAACATGACATGAACATAACATATACGTGAGCATAACATAACATGGACTTGATCTAAAACTTGACTTATCATGTATTTGATCTGAAACTGGACTTAACATAAACTTG